>CM062817.1:767590031-768190031 GCA_031772625.1 Pinus tabuliformis | reverse complement strand
AACCTTGAGTAATAAACACTTCCATTCAATTACAGAGAACCAATTACAAATAATGTCTTCGCAAGTATGAGCTTATGTCAAAACAATATTACAACTTGAAAAACCCCTTTCGAGGCTTAATGCGAGTTTTTATATTATGTCGATAAAAGATAAGGACAGAAAATATATTTCTAATAACATGTGATCCTGAGAATCTAAAGATTCTCAGGATGCTCATTTAAGCTACAAAGATCTCAATACATCCAGAGGATGAAGTCGGAAGCTTTTCTTTACCTAATTTTATCCAAACGGAGTATAACAACCCGAGGTTATCTAATCTCCTACAATCACTCTAGGAAGAAACATCAAATGCCAATGCATCAATAGATTCCTATCCAAAATAAGGATCCATTCGTAAGTAAATAACACTTTATTGGTCAAATTTGTTCATGAAAATAATAAAAAAATAAATGTATATAAAACACTACTAGAATCCATACTACATAAGTTATTATGGCCTATTTACAAAAAAGACTAAGAAAATAATATGAAAACTAAGAAGCCAAGTAATTTATGACAATTATGAGGCCCAACATCACCCCCAATTAACTTTTTTGCATGACCTCAGGCAAACAAATGATTAACATGTAAGGTAGTCAAGAAGTAAAATTCATAAGCTTCCTTTCCTTTATTCCTGAATCCATTTCTACTTTAGAGTTCTCCAAAATCCACACACTTACCTGCGTCTGATAAGTCATAATTAGATTTCTAAAAAGATTGAGGGCACCAGATCATGGGAAGTCTATACCTACATACTGTCCAATTGATACCTCTTTCCAACACCAAGTGAACATAGTCCTCTACTCTAGTCATGACATACTGAAAATTGTGGTAGCCAAAGGGCTCTCTATTCTTAATTTCATTAGGTGATGCCTACCATCTTACTTTATCTCCACGAAGAGCCTCATCCCTGATATCTTCCAAATATTCCATCCCTAAATGCATGCCATCATAATGGATTTGTGCAAGTGCAGAATCAACACTAGGTTTTCCTATGAAGATACCATGATGAATGTGTGTGCGAAAGGGGTTATTAGGCTCCCCTTTGACCCAAAGATCAAGACCATGTTCTCTCCTCTAGAAGGTGTGATAAGTTTTTTCCCATTTCACCTGGTGTCTGCAAAATGATATGAAAGCCTGAAATTGAATGTCTCCAATAAATGGGATAGGATTTTCTTCCACATGCTCTTCTAAAAATAAATTATGCATATATAATTCACACAAAAGATACTGTGTATACTCATCCTGTTTGTGGAAAGTAGAAATGAAATCTAGTACATTTCTAAACTCATATGGTTGTGCAGATTGTATAACTTTAAATTTGAGCAACAGATATCGCTCAAGTAAATACAAAGCATAATTCTGAGCTAAGGACCTGCATGCCAAGGAATCTTATCAGATGCCCATAGTTTCGCATAGGTCTCATCTTTTGTTGTTGTTAGTGCTCATAATCATTGGAGTAACTCCTGATGTTCCCTCCAAGATACCACTTCTCCCTGATATCTTTCTATGGTCCCTTGTTGTTTCTCCATAGTTGTGTGCAAGACTTTAATGGTTGCTTCTACAATTAAGGGATACAGAGGTACGACATCCTCTATTTGTACTCCTTTGTCATTAAAGGTAAATGGTGAGTAAGTTTGAGTTCCTATTTAAACAAAGCTAGGAGGAACATCACTCATTTGTATGTCAGAGTCAGTCTAATTTCCTACTTCGGTAGAAACAAGAAGAAAGTTTGTCTGGGTGATTGCTTCATTAAATACAGATATGAAATCAGTCTGGGCTTCTATTTCCTGAGTTCCTTCTTTCTTATAGGTCTCTTCTCATGACCTTTATGAAACTTCTTACTACCATGCAACCAATTTTTTAGTTGGTGTACCTTCCTTCGCAATTTCTTGTTTTCTTTCTTCAATTTATCAATCTCCTCATGAAATTTTCCTTTTCCCTTATTCTTCAAAACTCTGGTACCTGTGGTATTCTGATAAAAACTATTAACCAATGCTGCTGAAATAAAAGAAGAAGAAAAAATAACTATTATCTCATACTTTTCAGCAATAATTTCCTGTGGAGGTTCAACTATCAACAGATCAGTCAATGAATTATCAACTTCCCTTGCCATCTCGTCAGTTCTAGACTTCAGCAAGTCTTCATCAAGAAAATTAGTATGAGGTTCAGTTGAAAAGTGAGTGCCATCATCTCGTCCTTCATCAATCAAATCTTTAAAAGATTGTGGATCCAATCATGCTGGAGAGGAGGGCTCCATTAAAGTAGCAATGGAGTCTTCAAAATACTCTTCAAAAAAAATAGCTTCAGAGTCATTATCTGATTCCAGAATAACAGTAGCTGAAGAATTAATAGGAGAGGTTTCATATGGCGAATTGGGTGAACTCCCCTAGTCAAGAGGATTTTCAGAATGACCTACCAATACTTCCACTGAAGTGGTCATGGCCTCTCCGAAATTTGCAGCTTACAGTAAACTCTCTAGCCCTTCTAATGCTTGAGCTATTTATGTTTCCTGCTTTATCTATTCTGAAGATGATAAATTTTGAACTTATTTTTCTCCAAGGGTTTCTTGGTGCATCTCTTCTATATTGATGAAACTTGAGTTAATTTTTCTTTTGGTAGTTGCTCAAGAGGGTTCAAAGAACTCTGACTTTGCTTAACAAGCCTAGTTGACCTCCTTTTCTTAGGTAATGAAGCTATAACCGATTCCATTCTTTTCTCCATTCTACTAAGTTTTTGAGGTTTTACCATTTTGTAGTTCCCTGTACAATACCTTCTGTCGCTAGAATTTCATTCAAATTTTCCTCATTTCTTTTTTCTAGCTGCTCATCACTAACCAAAACGTTCCTAGATGTTCCAGTGACTGTTTCGTCCCCTAAAGGAATGCCTTGACCAGGGTCAGGGTTTCCATGGAACCCTTCCCAATTCTTTTGAACTTGATTAAGACTCCTTATAATTAATATCTTGAGAAGCCTATGGTGACTTACGATTGAGATTTGGTCCTTGGACCTTCTTAACCTAGTAGCGGTCTCATGCCACAATGGATTGAGAAAGTAGGAAAGGTTTAGAATTACCTTTCACCTCAGGGATACCATTAATTTGAGATGACGTCCCCTCACCACATCATACCTTCCATCACATGTAATGCATCGCTGGATGATCCCCGCTACTTCTTACCATTGTTCCGACAATGAATTTGGGTTATAACCATTTCCTTTTCTGATCAATTCTTCACCAGTATTTAGAAACAAGAGGGTTGTGTTGAGAGAATTGTGTATCTCGCACCACTTTTCTCCTTCTATCAAAAGACATGTTACTCCCACTATTGCACCTTCACTTACTTGTATCCGTATATTTCTCACTATTGTTGTTCCATTGTCCAAATTCTTCATGAATTCTAATTTTATTTCATTGTCTAAACCCTATAACTGTTCAAAATACTCCATCCATCCAGCTTGAATCAAGATGTTGTGCACCTATTTCAAAGTCTGTAATTGAATAGGTTCATATTGGACTCAATGGCCACCCATTGTTACTATTCGACAAGACGCAATTTTGCAGTTGGAAACAACCAAGTTCAAAATATATGATAATAGTAAATGTGCATGGACTGTAGTGGCTCAGTGATCATGACATGCAATGGTATTTAAAAATTTGGATAACAAGTCATTTGTCAGTGCCAACTCACCCCCCTAATAAAGGTAAAGGCCATCTGTGACTGTTAATCAGGTTTGGCATGATTGGAGGATAAGGGTGTATTAATGTAGTGCAACAGAGTAACTGTCAAAAAGAAAGAATAGAAAGCAAAGTGTATCTATGACATGTGAGGAGATCATTGAGAATTTTATGACTCGTGCGATGTAATGATAACTCGAATTATTATGATCCATGGAAGGTGCAGACAAAATAAAGGCATGCATAGATTTCTACAAACAATAGATGGATGGAAACAATAGTTGCATCAAGTACATCATTAGAGAGAATAAAGGAGATTAATTTAGAATGCTATATTTATGAAATATATATATATATATATATATATATTCCGGTGGAAAAATTGTAATTTTATTCATATTGAGCAAAATTACATGTTGTAGATGCTGATACAACATATGCTTTATAAAAACTTGTCCTGATACAATAGGATCTTTAAAAACAATTTAATGGCTATCTATGCTTTCCTACCTTTCTTTTTTTCCACTTTCCGCCAACCTCCATTGTTGGGAGTGGATGTTACAATAGACATTTGTGCTTCATTAGTAGCAGTTGGGGTTTCTTTGTCAGAATCTGAACTTTCTGTAGAGTGTGCTCGCTTGTTGCCACCAATTTCTTGCCTTGGTATGAGTTGCTCACTTTGCTGTTGTGGAATGGTTGTCTTTGGAACCTACGTGGAGCAATTATGATTTTCATCATTTTGTGAGCTGTGTAGGGTGCTTTGTTCGTTGGGTTCTGGGTTATTTCCTGGGTATTATGCTTCTTGGAATATGTTGTTTGTGGTAGTTTCTGTGTTTTCTTCCTCTTCTATGTCATCTGCTGATGTGGCTGAAAACTGCCATCCTTTCGGCTTTGGTGGTTGTCTTCTTTTCCTGTCTTTTTTGTTTTGTGGGCACGCACTTTGTAGGTGACTAGTTTGATGACAAATGCGGCATCTGAAGGCAGTGTTTTCATAATCAAGTGGCTGGGACCATTGCTTTTTGTTGTGGAGTAAGAGGATGTGGTCTGGTAAACCTTGACTGAGATCAACCTCCACACAGATCCTGGAAAATGTGTAGATATCCTTACAGAGGCACTCACTGTGTTGGGTCCCTATAATACTAGTGATTACCCCATTACTATTGTAGTTATACCCCTTATTTATATTGTTGTGCCCCTATTACCCCCATATTTTTATTTCTGTGCCCCTTAGAATCCCTCTATTGTTATTTTTGTGGCTTTATATTATTATTGTTAGGTCGGCTGGATTATATTGTGACTCCTTAGACTCCTATATATAGAAAGGAGGTTTTGTCATTTGTATCATCCAAGAATTGTTCATTTATGTAATGTAAAGGAGATTGCCCCCTCGAAGAGGCTGAATTCTAAGGCGTGGATTTATCTTTTCTATCTTTTCTTGAGTTGGTTTCATAACATTTGGTATCAGAGCTTTGGATTCTAGGGTTTCGCTGCTCCAAACAGGTCATCGTGGCATTTTTGCTATAACGTTTTTTCTGTGACGTTTCAGAAGTCGCAAAAAAAACCCATTTGAGAAGAATTGGCGCTGAACCTTGGATCCGAATTTTAGAGCTTTTAGCGTGATACTTTCGGAGATATGATCTGAGGAAGTTGGCCTTTTTGCAGACTCCTGAATTACATTCAAAACAGGTGATCTGGGGAAAATCGTCATAACTCTCTCTCTGAGGATCAGATTGAAATTTCGTAAAATGGTACAGAAAGAGGACGGACTGTAGTTTCTTGTATGTGTGTTTTAGATTCAAAGGTTGAAACAGTGACTCGTGGCACGTCGTACAAGTTCGCTCTACTGAACCAGTCTAAAAGCAAGTCACTGTGGGAGATTTCACATAACTCTTCCTTGGAGAATCCAATTTGGCTCAGACTTGTGGCATTGGAAAGATGACACAGAAGGCTACTGCAAGTAGCAATTTCAGAACTGGATGATTCGAAATTACAGAGATACATCAGATTCAATATCAGGCTTCTATAAAGTGAAAAAAGGTGTGTAGTTTTTTTTTTAAATTTTTGTGTAAGCTTGGTTTAACGGAATTCAAAGGGCATAGTAAAGCATTATTATCGGTAAATGATGCCCCGAGGAAAGAAAATGCAAACACCTAGTAAGGAACCTGAAAGCTCTAGCATGACTCATGAAGAAGAAGAAGAAATGCTACATGATATATCAAAATTACAAGAACAAGTGCAACAAATGTCACGCTCACAAAAGCTAACAGAAGCTAAGATAAGTGGCGTGGAATCTAAGATAAAGGGCATGGAAGCTAAGATGGATGATTCGAAGACAGATTTGAAGAGAGACATGGCAGATTTGAAGACAGATATGGAAGAATTGAAGAAGTTGCTACAAGAAAGTGTTACTAATGGTGAAAAGGTAGTAAAGGAAACTCATGATGAGAACAAAAGAAATGTTAATCATGATACCATAGACGCTAATGTTGGATCGAAGACTCACCATGTTCCAAAAATCGACATGAGGAAGTTTGATGGCAAGGATCCCGCCACACGGATATTACAGATGGAGCAATTCTTCGATCTCAATAATGTGCAAAACACACAAAAGGTACGTATGGCAACTTTATATTTGGAACCAAATCAGTTTGTATGGTATCAATGGCTTTGTTCTCGTAAACAATTTATCACTTGGGAAATTTTTATGGAAGAATTGATAGCACATTATGAGGATACAAAAAGCAACACTTTTTTTAGCCAATTGATTAGTCTCAAACAAAAGGGTTCAATAATGGAGCACATTGAGGAGTTCCAAAAATTGAACATAAGGGTAAAAGATATTCCAGAGGAGCATAGGATTGATGTGTTCATAGGGTCTTTAAAGGATAATATCCAACATGATGTGCGCCTTTGGGAACCTGATTCATTAGAGAAGGCATTCAGGTTAGCAAGAAAAATGGAAAGCAAAATTATGGCAACTAGGAAGCATACCATTCACAACTATAAAGACGGAAGTGTTGTTGCCCATAGTCTTCCACAACCTACAAGGTTGACACCGCAACAATTGGAAGAAAAAAGAGCAAAAGGGCTTTGTTACAATTGTGATAGCAAATACACAAAAGGTCATAAGTGTGCTGAGAAGAAATTATTCTACATAGATTGTGAAGAGGAAGAAGAAAAGGAGCAAGAAAGGTCAAAAGAAGAGGATATATTCTAGGAACAAAGCCTATATGAAGAACAAATAAATCCGACCATATCTTGTAATGCATTGGCGGGAATTACCACTCCTCAAACCATCAAGATAGAAGGACAAATCAAGAAGAAAAAGGTAATAGTGTTGATTGATTCAGGAAGCACCCACAATTTTATTCATTGTAGGGTAGCAAAAGAATTGAATTGCTTCCTATATCCAGCACCAGAGTGTCAAGTGATGATTGCAAATGGAGGAACAATAAATTGTTCTGGAAAGTGCCATAATATCAAGCTATCCATGGGAGAATATGTATTGACTAGCCCAATGCTTTCCATTCCAATGGGAGGTGCTGATGTTGTACTAGGAGTCCAATGGCTACAATCCTTGGGTACAATAGCTTTTAATTTTCAAGAACTTTTCATGAAATTTTCTGTGGAAGGAAAGGAAGTTGAATTAAGGGGTATTGCAGGGAAACCAGGAAAGATAATCAGCTCTAATGGCATGACAAAGCTTCTAAAAAAGGAGCAAAGAGGTGTCATTGCACAATTATGTTCGCTAGATGTTTCCACATTGGAATCATCTATTTCTCCAGATCTCCAAAAAGTCCTGGACAATCATTCCAAGGTATTTGAGACTCCCAAAGGTCTCCCACCTATGCGTGATCATGATCATGCTATTCATCTGATTCCAGGAAGTGTTCCTCCAAACATCAGGCCGTACAGATATCCATATGTCCAAAAAAGTGAAATTGAACGTATGGTTGCAGAAATGCTAGAGGCTGGTATAATTCAACCGAGTCAAAGTTCTTTCTCAGCTCCAGTAGTATTGGTGCACAAGAAGGATGGATCATGGCGCATGTGTCCAGATTATAGGGAGCTCAACAAGCTCACTATTAAAGATAAGTTCCCCATTCCTGTCATTGATGAATTACTGGATGAATTGCATGGATCAATTTACTTCACCAAGTTGGATCTTCGTTCGGGATATCATCAAATCAGAATGAAGATTGAAGACATTCTGAAAACGGCATTTAGAACTCATGAGGGTCATTATGAATTTTTGGTCATGCCTTTTGGCCTTACCAATGCACCTTCAACATTTCAAGGTTTGATGAATTCAATTTTCAAACCATTCCTTAGAAAATTTGTGTTAGTATTTTTTGATGATATACTAATCTACAGCAAGTCTTGGAAGGAGCATGTTGAACATGTTGACAAGGTGCTACAACTATTGGAGGAGAAACAATTATATGCAAAAAGATCCAAATGTTTCTTTGGAGTCCAGGAGGTGGAATATTTGGGTCATATTGTATCTCATGAAGGAGTTAAGGTAGACCCTAGCAAAATTAAAGCCATTAAGGAATGGAAAATTCCCACATCCATAAAGCATCTGCGAGGATTTCTTGGGTTGACAGGGTATTATCGCAAGTTCGTTAAGAATTATGGGAGAATAGCAACACCTCTAACAACATTATTGAAGAAAGATTCATTTTCATGGACTCTGGAAGCAACAAAGGCCTTTAAACATCTTAAAGAGGCAATGTGCCAAGCACCGGTCTTAGCTACACCGGACTTCACAAAAACCTTTATTGTGGAATGTGATGCTTTAGGAAATGGAATTAGTGCTGTTTTAATGCAAGATGAAAGACCCATTGCTTTTGAAAGTCGTCCAATCAAGGGAAAGTTTTTAAGCAAAGCTATTTATGAGAAGGAAATGTTGGCAATACTCCATGCACTTAAGAAATGGCGACCCTACCTAATGGGAAGACACTTCAAGGTAAAAACGGATCATGATAGTCTTAAATACTTTTTAGAACAAAGATTATCCTCTGAAGAGCAACAAAAGTGGGTCACAAAGATGTTGGGTTATGACTTTGAAATCATCTACAAAAAAGGGAAGCAAAATGTGGTGGCAGATGCACTCTCAAGAAAGGATGAGGATATGGAAGCATTGTTGTGTGCCATCTCTATTATCCAACCAGATTGGATAAACGAAGCAAAGGAGGAATGGAAGAATGACGAAGAAGTGTGGGCACTTATTCGAAAGCTACAACAAGATTCCAGTACTTCTGATATGCTGCTCTGCCCTCCTCCAGTGGATCACGACTACCGTTGCTTCATGAATCTTCTTCATGGCACCCCATTTTTCTTGTTGTGGGAAACCCCCACCTTTAGACAAAGGAAACCCCCAAAAGCATGGACCATTTGTCGGTAATGACCTCCTTGTGTCCAAATCTGCAGTGAGGATCTCTGGTTTGGGAATATCAGTCCAACCAAAGGAAGCAGCTATGGTTTTTCACTCTAGATCTGGGGTTTTGTAAGTTATCCCTATGCATAGAGGAAGCTGTGGTCCTTTGGAGGTCCACTCAGCCTTCATAATACAGAGATCAATCTTAATGATACAGGGATCTGTGTCTATGCATCCCCAACTGTGTAGGTTGGGATCCAAAGTAACCATTTCCTTCACCTCCTCAAGCTCCTCTCCACCTGGGGATCTGTCTTCTGGGCCCGAACCTTCATTGCATATTTTCTCTGCCCTAACTTCATCCATCCGTTCGGCTTTTCAAATAACCTAGATTTATATTTTTCCTCAAGATCCATGGATCTGCAGAGAGGCAACCCAAATCTAGCATATGCTTCTAGATCTGACCATTGCGGCAATAGATCGGTGTGCTAGATGATCCATTCAGATGGTTTCTGGCCTTTTTTTGAGCCATAATGTAGATCTAGGGAAGAAACGTTCTGCTAGTGTTTTTGACAATGGTACCATTTCCCATCAGCTTCTGCTCCCTCATCCAGCCTATTATGGAGATTACAAGCTTCCCTCCTGTACCCGTGCTTGTGTCCCAGATCGCTAGGAAGAGTAAACAGTCCGTCGGCCTAAACAGAAACCCTTAACATTTCGTCCTCTAGCTCAAGAAATCCCTTTCCGATTCAAACCCTATATATATATATATATATATATATATATATATATATTCCTAGTATGTAGAATTATAATGAAAAACTCATGGACAACCAAACATCACTACTTTCTAGGAGGATTTTATAGATATCCATAATAAATTTAATGATCTTTCCTTATTAATTTTGAAGGAACAAAATAGCCAAGCTATATTGTAATTTTCAATTTTACTTCAATACCATAGGCATGTCCTCTGCTGCCAGCAGATGACCATAGCCTCGACAGGATTTCCTTCTTCACGCAGATATATATAAATATATATATATATATATATATATATATATATATATATATATATATAGATATAGATATAGAGAGAGAGAGAGAGAGAGAGAAGAATTTACAGAAGGCCATTGTTTTGGCATGGTAACCAGTTAATAACAATGCCATTCACTAGATCTAATGAGGTGAACAAGTCGGCTCATGATGATACCTCTTGTCATTTGACCTAAAGGCCAAAGTCCATTGCCCTGGTTTGGTAACCAGAAGTGGTAATGTCACTTCACTAGATCCTATGATCATGGTAGGTCGGATCGTGATGAGACCTCCTATTCTCATTTAAATTGTGATTTTTATTGATCTTAGTAGATTACTTAGTAAATGGGGTGGAAAGTCAAGTCCTTAAGAGCTAAGGATGGTGTAAAAGGTATTATAATAATTACATTTTTAGCTTGTTAATTTTGTCCTCAAAACTTATGATCATTTATTCTTTATAGATTGGAGTGACAGAATGCTCCTTATGTGGTGATGGGAGGAATGCATCATGAGTATTTTTATGGCTTTTCTACAATATCAAAAGGGATTAAAAATCATGGAAATTTCAGAATTCTGATAATGTTTTCTCCTAAATCATTCTCCAATGATAACCATTAAACAAGTTAGTTTTCCATCATCATATGAAAGTAAGGCTATAAAAAATGTCCTTACCCTAAAGAAACAAAAACATTAATAAGCTAGTGGAAATGATAATCGCATGAGAAGAAACAACGGTTTTGGTTAAGGAAACAACACCGTGACTAAGGAAACAATGACTGAGGTGAAGGAAATAGTGGTTGTAATTAAGGAAACAATAGTTGTGACTATGGAAACAATAATTGTGATAAATGAAACAACAGGTGAGGCTAAGGAAACAACAATTTGAACTAAGGGAACAATGAATGTGACTAAGGAAATCTCGACTGTGATTGAGGAAACAATAGTTGAGACTAAGGAAATGACAACTATAGCTAACAACGGCTGTGACTAAAGAAACAACAACTGTGATAAAGGAAACAATGACTAAGACGAAGGAAATGAAAATTGTAACTAAGGAAAAATCGGTTGTGACTAAGGAAACAACAATTATGATAAAGGAAATAACGACCCACACTAAGGAAACAATAATTATGATAAAGGAAACAATGACTGACACTAAGGAAACAACAATTGTAACTAAGGGAACAACGGTTGTGACTAAGAAAACAATGAGTGTGATTGACATATTAGCGATTTTTCCATATTCATCATATGAAAAAAAAAATGCATTATGTACAAAGTAAAAAGGATTTTGAAGAAAAATTTACTTGGTTTTGACCACAGGGAAATTTCCTCGGTCAGCTACACCCTGTAAATTGGCGTCATTAACAATTTCGTGAAGGAAATATTCTCGAGTAAGTGGCTGATGGTACAGATAGAGTCGAAGCCCATTGGAAACGAATGAAATACTATAATTATCAATTGTGGTAAGGCATATCATTCCATTGTCATAAACCTCGGTAATTTCGTAAGGGCCAAGCCATCTTGTTTGAAGTTTACCTGGAAAGTCTTGCAATCTTGAGTCGTATAACAACGCCCAAACCCCATTCTAAATTTTTTTCTTTTAAATCAATCAATCATGCCATTGAGCTCTATGTTCCTTGATTATGGCAGTACTTTGTAAAGTAAGAAAACGCATTTCATCCAGTTCATTGAGTTGTTGTAAGCATTGTTTTTGTGATTTTGTAAGATCTAGTCCGTCTTCCTTAGAAGTTCTGAGAGTCTTAACTTCAAACTCAATCCAAAAAATGGGTTCCTTACCAAAAACGAGCTAGTAAGGTGAATATCCAGTGGTATTGCGCCTGGTTTTCCAATAAGCCCATAAGGCTTCTGGAAGCTTGGCAACCCAATCTCCTCGCTTTATAGATATTGTTTTAGTTAAAATCGCCTCTAAGAATTTAATGGTGCTTTCCACTTGCCCATTCTCTTTCGGATGGTAAGGAGAAGTGGTTTTTTGTTTGATATGGTAATTTTGCAACATCTTTGAAATTTCATGAGTAGTGAATTGTGATCCCCCACCTGTTATAAGCTCCCGAGGCAGCTCATATCAAACAAATAGTTCGAACAAAAAATTGATCACTGCTTCTTTTGTGGCCCTTGGGAGTGCTACGTCTTCCATCCATTTAGTCACATAATCTGTACAAACTAGAATATATGTTTTCTGATTTGAAGGTGGATTAAAGGGGCCTACAAAGTCCATTTCCCATATTTCAAACGGTTCCAATACAATTTGTGTTTGAAGGGGCATTTCGTCAGCCTGAATGGGATGACCCATTCTTTGGCATCTATCGCAATGCTAGACATATTTCGTTGCATCTTTAAATATTGTGGGGCAAAAATAGCCCATCTGTAATAACTTGTGTCCAGCTCTCCAATCAGCGAAATGACCTCCATGGTGCTCATCATGACAAGCCCTGAGGATATCATAAATTTAATCTTCCCTCACACATCTCCGAATTTGAAGATCAACCCTTGTATGAAAAAGGTAACCGTCCATCCATGAAAAGAGTGCATTGCGCTGAATGATAATATTCTTTTCCCGGGATGACAGGTGTGATGGTAATTTCTCGACTGCCAGATAATTCGCAACATCAGCGTACCAATGTGTTTTGATTGTTACGGAAAACAAATGTTCATCTGGGAATTGGTCCTCAACTGGGGAAGAGTCGACTATAGCTGGAACTCTTCATTAGAAATCTACAACAAGGTTCTCTATTCCTGGCCAATCCTTTATAGTAATGTTGAACCTCTGCAATAACAATAACCAACGAGTTATTCTACCATTGGTAACAGGTTTGTTATAAAAATAATGAATGGCAGAATGATCATTGTACATAAAAATTGGATATCCCATTATATAATGGTGAAATTTATTTATGGCATAAATAACGGCCAAAACTTATTTTCCTATCACAGTATAATTTAACTCAGCTAGTGTAAGGTTTTTCCTGATGTAATAAATTGCGTAAGGATTTTTATCTTCTTCTTGTCTAAGGAATACTATCACCGTATCTGATGCATCTGAGGCTATATGGAATGGTAGATTCTAGTTTGGTCCTCACAACATAGCAGTTGTTGACACCAACCTTTTCAAATCTACAAAAGAAATGTCACATTTATCAGTTCACTCAAATTCCACATGTCTAATTAATACATATAGTGGTGCTGCAATTTTTCAAAAATTTTCTATAGGCAGGTAGGGAGTTTAGGAATTACCTCGATCTTAGCCGAGTCTACCTGAATGTCTGTAGCAGAAATAAAATGTCTCAGAATTGTGCCCTATATCATCATCATATGACATTTTTCATGACTGAGGTACAACCTAGTAGTTATGCATCGTGCAAGAACCTTCGTAAGATTATGCAAGGCTTGGTCAAAATCATTACCATAAAGAGTAAAATCGTCCATATATAGCTCAAGTCCTTCATTAATTAAATCAAAGAAAATATTGAGAAATTCCCTTTGAAAAGTGTTTCGTGCATTGCACAGCCCGAATGGTAAGACTCTGTATGCAAATGTTCCCCACAGACAGGTGAATGTGGTTTTATCTTGGTCTTCAGGGGAAATCTGGATTTGATTATATCTGTTAAACCTGTTATGCTCCTATACCAATAGGTGTCATATTTCATGATTGACTGGTTAAAGCTCTGTAATATGTTCATACCTTTCCTTGTTGCAAAGGTTTTGCATATTTTCTAAAAATTAAAAAATAAAAAATTTAAAAATGTAAAGAGGGTATGCCCTAAAAGAAAAATCAAAGGGTAAAAAAATAAATAAAATGGTCAAAAAAGTGAAAGAAATGAACCCCAAAGAAAAATACACTAGGAAAGTGTGCAAGTCCAAAATGCCACTACTTTTTCATTTTCTGTAATAAGAATTGTGTGCAACTTGTTAATTTATGCCACAATTTATGAATGGTCAAATAGCTTAATCTTGGCTAGTTCATATTTGAATTTCTTGTTTTAGAGATAGAGAATAAAATCTGACCAAACTGTTCAATCTTGGCAGATAAGTAGATAGGTAGAGTAAATAAAAAGGAGCTCAACAGTTAAATCTGATCCCTTGGATGTAATAAGTGCAGATTTAGGTAGGCTTGCTATGAAAAGAAAAGAAGATTGATAAGGGTTTTCTAGTCTAAGTGCACCCGAATAAAAAAGAAAAAATGCTAGGCCAAAGTAAGCAGGGTAGGTAGATGGTGTTGCAGAATGATACATGTGCTAGATTATGTCTCTAAATGTGTTAATCTTTATGTCTATCACAAGTTCCAAGCAAACATTATGCTTGATGCAGCTCAAGCAAAACGAGGTTAAAAAACTAACTCCCCTTCATACTTTTCCCTAACCATTCACTAATTTCCCCTAAGCATTAAGATCTGTTCTTAATATCACTCAAAAAACCATTCATTTCATTTCATAAAGTTTTTCCTAAGTAAAATCTAGTTTTACTTAGAAATAATGCATGATATCACCTCCAAACCCCTTTTTTCATCCTAAGCCTGAGTTTAACTACAACAGTCAACTGTTTTTATAACTTGGCGCTTTTCATATCATAAGTCATATTAACTTTAACATATATTATATAAATCCCGAACATTTTAAACCCTACCCGTAATATATCAATATATTAAAAATCCCCAAATAATATGTATCCCCGCCCCGATTAATTATAATCAAAAATAGTAAAGCGCCATTTAAAAAGGATTAATAAATTTGTTTGAAATTTATTAAAAACCTCCCCACTTCACCAAAGTACGGAATTAATTAATAATTTGGGTTAATTAATAACCATCCCCCCGACCAATCAAAACACCCCCGATATGATTAAAACATGGTTTATCGTGCCAAGCCTGCTGCATAACTCCCTGCCATGTCCCCTGCCCGTCCACCGTTCGATCAACCCATTCTCATTCGACGGTTGATAACAATATCGTGACCCCCCTTTTGACCGCGCGTTAACTCGCGATTGCCGACAGTTTTCTGCCCGTACAAAAGCCACGTGTCGCCCGTTTAATGTGCTCGCTTGCCCTCCACTCAATACCACTTGACCCCAAAAGCGGTGCGAGCAAAACCACTTACCGCCTTCCGCTGACGTCATCCACCCTCCGCTGACATCATTCGCCCAATTAAATGCAAAAAACCCCGCCAACCTTCATTTTGTTGAAATAAACGGGCAAAACAGGTTTTTCATTGTTATACACTGTGCCCCGAGCTCTCATACAGAACAAAGACCAAGGCCAGCAGTTCAGTTTCAAACTGGCACCCGACCAAAAGAACCACGAAACGAGCTCGCAACCGGCCATTCAACCTGCCATTATACAATTTCCTCCTTAATACCAGTACCTTTTTAGCTATCCCAGAGGCCATGAATTGGTGCGCCAATTGCCAGAACTTCTCAGTAATCTCCACAGAAAGATCTAAATGTTATGAAGTAGAAGGCTCAGAACAACCTCCAATGTCCCAACAATAGGTATTCATCCTACTGCGCGGTTACCATGGGTAAAAGGAGAAATTTGGGCAATTAACCACAGTAAGGTAAATAAAGGTGAACAGGGTTCAAAACGGGTCGAAGAGTATCAGAGCAGTTAAAGAGTATTAGTAAAGACAGGGTAGCCAGCATAGAGTGACTGAAGAAGACAGCTGCAAGCTGAATCCTAGGGCCTGCCTCCAGCACATTCAACAAAAATAGGACCAGCACAACATCAGTTCATCTCTTCCCTATTTTCAAGGCTAGCTGTTTCTATTTCTTGTAAACTATTTTTAGTCATCCTAGATATTATCTCACTCTGTTATGAGATATTTGTTTTATAATTTGTTGCATAAATACCCCCCCATTGGAGTATTGTGTGTGGATTCCTAGACTTTGCTGTAATATTGATTTTTTGGAATAAAGAGCTATTGGAATCAACTGTTGCATGGCTTACTGGATGAAGAATTGAAGCAGAGGACTTGTCACAGACTTCTTGAATCAACCACTGGATCAATAAGTCCTCTATATCTTGTGTTTTAAAGTTTTCTTAGTTTATTATATCATCTGTGTTTCACAATCTGAATGATAAAGAAAAGATTTAATTTCAGAATATGCTTGATTGCACTCTGTTTTCAGTCATTATTGTTCTCTGTGTTTTCTTCAGAATTAGGATAAGCAGTGAAATCTTAATTGCTCCTGTTTCCTAATTCTTTCATGTTGATTATTTGCTAAAGAATACTTAACTGCTCCTTATCAGTAATCATCCAATTTCCCTCTTTAAATAGGTTGAAGGATTCTCAACTGCCCTTCACCCCATTTGAGCCCATTCCATCTGTTTCAAGTCTTTATTTGTTCCCTATTTGACCACCTTGCTCTGTGAAACCATCCTCTGTTAAGAAACCAAATCCAGAAAGCCATCTTCTTTGACTCCATTAGCCCAATGGACTGAACTACTATGTTTTACCTCTCTGCTCTATTGAATCTCACCACCCAAACTCAAACAAAACTCTTGAACTTCATAACTAGCCTAATACCTTTAAAAACAAAGCTAAATCATAAAGAGAGAGCCCTCTTTGGATACAGATTGGCTAGATTTTGTATCTAAAAGATTGGTTAGTGGTTACCTCGGCCTCCTTCCCCTTTCTTACAACTTTTGGGAAAACCTGAGTGATAACATCAATGGTGACTCCACTGGGGACCTGAATAATTTGTTTGTTACTACTGTTTTCTGTATAAGCTACAAACGGAGCCTGAAGTTAGCCAGGTAGCCTTTGAAATGCTTTTGCTTTGCAATTGCAGAAGTAAATTAATGCTACTTCAGTCTATCTCCGATCTAGCTTATAGATTGGACAGTTGGTTTCAAATACTTGATCAGTTCCTATTTTCAAATAAGTCTTAAGGAAGTTCAAAATTCCCACATCTAAAACTTCTTAGAAGAGACTGTTAAAGTTGTATTGTCAAACCCATTTCAAGAAAAAACCCAAAAACACACCCAGAAACCTAGCTTCAGAAAAGATTCATTACACCAGATCGAATCCGGATCCAAATCCCCCACCTGTGTTTGAAAATCCTAATCTGATTCCTAGGATTCTTAGAAGACAAGAGAACCAAGAAAATTCTGCTAGTTCTCGACCTCTATACAGATCAAGATCCTGTCTTGTGAAGTGGATCTACCTTGAGGACAAGCCTTTTGATGAGTATTTTGAAAACTCTTTATTTGTGACCTATTCAGAATCTGGGTTAACCCACACAGTTCAAGATCCAATATTCATTGAAAATTTGTAGATTGAAGTTGTTACTTCACACCTTGACAGACATTTGCAGAACTCCATTCAATCTGAGCTTAACTCTAAAAGAACACCAAACCTTTTTGTGATTACTACAACTTCTCCAAGTTCACCACTAGCCACCCCTTCCACTCCTCCATCTACAACACACATTCCCATTGTTATGCCTACTCCTCCATCTGTCACATCTATTTCTGCAACCATGACAAACCGATATACTCCCCTGCACTTACCTGCCAATCCAGGGGCTATGCCCTAAGACTATCAAAGTAAAATCACTTCTTTTGAAGGTACTGGCACTTACACAGCTCAACAACATACCAAGGAAATGCCCGATTATTTTGAAATATATGAGGTTGATGCTGATGATGTTAGAATGAAAGTATTTGTGCAAAGTTTAACTGGAGATGTTAGAACCTGGTTTAGAGCCCTCCCTACAAATAGTATCAATGACCCACAACCTCTTTATCAGACCTTCTTGAACATATGGAAAAAGAAGAAAGATCCTCTCCACATTTTGTCAGAATATGAAAACCTAAGAAGAGGTACACAAGAAACTATCCAAGATTACTGTACCAGATTCAATAATGTCTACAATGCTATTCCTCAAAATCTCAGACCTCCTCTAGATTTGGCCTTGATCAAATTCCCTGATGCATTTGATTCTGATATGGCATACCAACTTAGGGAAAGAGCTCCTCGAAACTTAGAAGAGATGCAAAGTATAGCTGTCAGCGTGAGGCCAACCTAATATCTAAATGATCTAGAGCCAGAGCTGAAAGGAGGACACCTTTCAAAGAAAAACATTCTGCTTTTGAACAAAAATTAGATGCTATTATTAAAGGAATGGATAGAATTGGAGATAGAGTAGAAAAAACCGAGAGAAAATCCCCTTGGGATGGTCAACCAAGCAATACTAGGAGAAATCCAAATTTCAGGAAGAACCAAAATCTTAACACTGGAAAGATAGGGCCTGACCAAAATATTAGGCCCCCATTTCAAGAAAATTACGCTGAAGCCTCAACTTCTGGTGAACCAAAAAAGGACACTCAAATTAATCTGATGGGACTCAATAATGAACAACAAGTTTTCTTGACCCAAGAGGATCAAGAAGCTCAGATTCTTAAACAATTCCAAACTCAGTCAGGTGAATCATTTGACCTTAGGAAGGGATATGATACAGCCCTTTATGAAGTCTACAAACAATACAATCTGAGGAGCAGAATAATAGATGTCCCTGAAACCAATAAACAGAAAGATACCAAGCAGCCTAACAAAGGTAAGATCAATAACCCCCCTGTACATATTCTTTCTAGAACATGTCCTAACCTTGATAACCCAATTGTTGAAGATGTATTAGATAATCAACCACCTAACAGACAACCTTCCACTTCTATTCCTTCTAAAGGAAACGTAGAAGAGCCTCTAGAACTTGATTTGGAAACAACTTCAGCCCATAATCTCACTCCTGAAGAGGAGAGAAACGTGAAAAATCCATCTGTCCGAAATACAAGAACTCAGACCGAAAAACCTTTTAATCTTGAGACAGAAGTAGGCAAAATAAAGATAGTTGTTCCATTATCAGAATTAGCTAGGCATGCTGTCTACAAAAGTCAAATCAGCAGATCACTCAAAATTTCTGTGAACAAAGATTCAGTAAATGTTTTTGATGACCAGCCTGAATTGATCTTTGGTCCTAGAGTAAATGGAAAAACAATAGAGGGAGAAGTTCCTCCTTTCTATGTAAGTTTAAACATACATGATAAAATACTTCATAATGCCATGTTTGATTCTGGTGCTTCTCATAACTTAATGCCTAAATTTGTAATGGAGAGACTAGACCTTGACATCACCAGGCCCTATAAGGACCTTTTCTCTTTTGATTCAAGTCAGGTCAGATGTTTAGGTTTAATCAAAGACTTATGTGTATCACTAGTCCAATATCTTGCCAAAACCATCTTAATGGACATAGTGGTAGCTGATATTCCACCAAAGTATGGCATGTTATTGTTTAGATCTTGGGGTGCAAATCTTCAAGGATCTCTACAGTTAGACATGTCTTACACTACTATTTCAGTGTTTGGTCAACCCAAGAAACTATACAGAGAAACCTTAATGAAGTATGTAGTAAGTAGTTAAGAAAAACCTCAAAATTTCCCTATCTACTCAGTACATTCAGATATGGATTCTTTTATCCTTTACAATACTGAAATTGATCTCCCACATGAAATAAAGTTTTAGCAGATGAAACAGAAAAAATTGTAAATGAAAAGTCTAGTGTCCAAATCCAAGAAATTTCTGAAAATCATGAAACATCAGTTAAACCAGGAGAAACTGAAAAACCAGATCTCCCTATTAAACAGATCCCTGAAACTCCAGATACTAATTATGAACATGAAATCCTTTGGTACTTAGAATTTGATGTTTCTGTGAACAAATTAGGAGCACGAGCAGGAGTCTGAGTGCACAATCTTGAAAACAATCATGCTGAAGGCCATGCCTACAGATTAAACTTTAGATGTACTAATAATATGGCTGAATATGAAGCTCTATTGCTAGGTCTTAAACTGGTCAAGAAATTGGGAGCAACTAGAGTGTCAGTCCTAGGAGATTCTGATTTAATCATTCAACAGATAAAAGGGAAGTTCTTAACAAATGATCCCAGATTAAGATAGTATAGAGGAACAGCTATGGAGATCATCAATACATTTCTAGAAACTCAACTTGCAAAAATCCCGAGAAAACATAACTTGCAAGCTCATAGCCTGGCAACGTTTGCCAGCACCTGTAAATGACCATTTGAACCAAATCATCAATTCACAGCGGAGATTAGACATAGGCCAGCCATACCCGACAATGTAAAGAACTGGAAAGTGTTTCACAGTGATAATCAGATCAACAATTTTTTAACCCTAGAAGAAGAATTTTTAGCACTAACATAGATGTAGATACAATTAGTGAGTTTGATCAAACAAATCAGATAGAAACAAACATTTCAGCAGAAAATGCAACTCAAATGCTTCATCCAACGAAATTTACCAAAAAAGAAATACAGGATCTTAAAGAAATAAACATTGATGAGATTATTGAAGGAGAATCAGAAGTTATCAATTTGAAAGACAATCATTTTCCCAAAGGATTAACTCCTTTGGAAGATTTCTTTGATTTCAACGATATTCCAAAGAAACCCAAGATGGAACCTCTAAAAGTAGACATTGAAGACTATAACATAGGAACTGAAGAAAAGCCAAAAATGGTAAAATTATCCAAATCTTTTCCCCCTGATCAAAAACTTAAGTATGTTGAACTAATCAAAGAATTCCAGGATGTTTTTGCTTAGAGCTATGAAGACCTGAAATCTTATGACACCTCTGTAATTCAACATACAATACCCCTCAAGGAAAATAAAAAACCATTCAAACAAAATCTCAGAAGAATTAACCCTGTACTGCTTCCTTCAATTGAAAAAGAAATCAAACGAATGCATGATGTAGGGATAATTGCTCCAATCAGATTTTCAGAGAGGGTGTCTAATTTAGTGCCTACCAGGAAGAAAACATGAGAAATCAGATTATGTGTTGACTTAAGAAATGTAAACAAGGTTTCTTTGAAAGACTAGTACCCTTTACCTAAGATGGATCATATTTTACAAAGGGTAGTAGGTGCTTCTAGGATTTCACTTTTAGATGGGTTTTCAGGTTTTAATCAAATTCTAGTTCATCCTGATAACCAGGAAAAGACTTCATTTACAACACCATGGGGTACATTCAAATATGTTAAAATGCCATTCGGACTTAAGAATGCAGGGGCAACCTTTCAACGAGCAATGGACATAGCTTTTGCAAAAGAAATTCATGATTTTCTGGTTATATATCTAGATGACCTGACTGTGTTTTCCAAATCAGATCAGCAACATTTAGATCATCTCAAACAAGTGTTTTTAAAATGCAGAAAGTATGGTATTTCATTAAATCCTAAAAAGTCTTTGTTTGGTCTAGAAGAAGGCAAACTGTTAGGCCATATTATGTCCAAAGATGGCATTAGAATTGATCCTGCTAGAATAGAAGCTATTATGCAAATACGCCACCCCAGAAATGTCAAAGAACTTCAAGCTTTCCTAGGAAAGATTAACTTTTTAAGAATATTCATATCTAATTTGGCTGAATTAAGTATATTGCTAAACAATATGTTAAAAAAGGATTCAAAGGTTAAATGGACAGTAGAAGCCAAACAAGCATTTGAAGAAATTAAAATGGCTTTGACCAGAACACCAGTCCTTACAAGTCCAAAGTTCGATAGAAACTTCATAATTTTTTCATTTGCATTAGAACACACTATAACAATTGTTTTACTGCAAAAAGATGATCAAGAATGTGAAAAACCCATAGCCTTTTTCAGTAAAGCACTTAGAGATGCACCTCTAAATTACAAAATCATGGAAAAATAGGCTTTTGCACTTGTGAAAGCTATTAAAGACTTCAGAGTCTATATATTCTACTCCCATGTAATAGCTTATGTACCAAATGCTGTTGTCAAAGACATCCTGACTCAGGATGGAATTGAAGGCAAACGAGGTAAATGGATAGCTAATATATTGGAGTATGATATTGAAATAAAACCTACAAAGCTTATAAAAGGACAGGGATTGGCTAGACTCATGATTGAAACAAACTTTCAAGCCCTGTATATTAATGAACTAGATGATGAACAGGAGACAGCGACTCCACAAATCAGCCAGGCCTTCTTAGAATCACCTTGGTATGCTGATATAACTCATGTATTATTAAACCTGCAGGCTCTTCCAGGGTTATCCAGAACAAAGAAAAGGTTTTAAAGATGAAAGCTTCAAAATTTTGTATTTTAGATAACGCTCTCTTTTGGAAAAATCATGAAGTTATTCTATTGAATTGTTTAATAAAAGAAGAAGCTGACAAGGTTCTCAAAGAATTTCTTGCAAGGGACTGCAGTGACACCTTTACTGGAAATCAACTACAGACAAAATCCTAAGGGCTGGATTTTACTGGCCAACCTTGTTTGCTAATGTAAAAAAAATTGTCACTGCTTGCCACAAATGCCAAATTTTTGAAGGCAAAAGGAAACTGTTACCCTTACTATTGAGACCAATTTCCACTGAAAAGCCCTTTCAACAATGGGGTTTGGACTTCATTGGAGAAATCCATCCTCCCTCTTCTGGCCAACATAAATGGATCCTCACTGCCACAGACTATTTCACTAAATGGATAGAATTCATTCCTTCTATACAAGCCAATGATACAGTGATTATAGTATTCCTAGAAACCAACATATTGTCTAGATTTGGCTGTCTTGAAAAGATCATAACCGATAATGCTGCCGCCTTCAAGTCCAAGAAAATGATAAATTTATGTAACAAATACCATATCACTTTAGGCCATTCCACAGCCTATTACCCTCAAGGTAATGGTCTAGTGGAATCTTCCAATAAAAGCCTGATTAATATTATTAAGAAATTGTTGGAAGAGAACAAGAAAAACTGGCACAAGAAACTTATAAATGCACTATGGGCAGACAGGATTACTACAAAGAGATCTATTGGAACTAGCCCTTATGAGTTAATTTATGGCATGGAGGCTGTGTTTCCTTCATCTTTAGGAGTTCCTGTAATGAAATTACTGCAAGAAGCTCAGGTGGAACCCAATGACATTCAAAGGAGAGTAAATTAGACCATCCATTTGCAGCAGACCAGAGAAGAAGTGCACCAAAGATCCCAAGTGTTACAAGAAAAACTCAAGAAAATATTTGATAAAAGGACCAAAGCAGAAGACTTCTACCTTGGAGACAAAGTTCTAAGATGGGATTCCAGGAGAGAAGACAAAGGAAAACATGGGAAGTTTGACTTCCTGTGGAAAGGGCCATTTATCATCCAGGCATTGCAAGGGAACAATACTTACTTTCTGAAGAGCCTGGATGGCACAGAAACAGAAGAAGGACCAGTGAATGGTCAAATGCTGAAACATTACTTTGATCTAGTTTTTTAATGTATTCTGACTCTAACATGTACATACTATATCCTTGATAATGTCACAATTTGGATTAGATAGTAACTTGCTAGAGTTGAAGCTCGAAGAGAAGGCCCTAAGCTTCACAAGTGTGCTGTCATATATACAATAAAGCAACCAGCAAACGGATATTTCAGAGCATAGTCTAAGTTATTCAAAAGGCCATTTGACCTGCTGTTCTTGACTTTCCACCAGGGAAAGACATCCCCAAGTGGAGCCACTGTTATGCTCCTATACTAATAGGTGTCATATTTCATGATTGACTGGCTAAAACTCCGTAATATGTTCATACCTTTCATTGTTGCAAAGGTTTTCCATATTTTCTAAAAATTAAAAAAAAAAAAAATTAAAAATGTAAAGAGGGTATGCACTTAAAGAAAAATCAAAGGGTAAAAAAATAAATAAAATGGTCAAAAAAGTGAAAGAAATGAACCCCAAAGAAAAATAGACCAGGAAAGTGTGCAAGTCCAAAATGCCACTACTTTTTCATTTTCTGTAATAAGCATTGTGTGCAGCTTGTTAATTTATGCCACAATTGATGAATGGTCAAACAGCTTAATCTTGCTAGTTCATATTTGAATTTCCCGTTTTAGAGATAGAGAATAAAATCTGACCAAACTGTTCAATCTTGGCAGATAAGTAGATAGGTAGAGTAAATAAAAAGGAGCTCAATAGTTAAATCTGAGCCCTTGGATGTAATAAGTGCAGACTTAGGTAGGCTTGCTATGAAAAGAAAAGAAGATTGATAAGGGTTTGCCAGTCTAAGTGCACCCAAATAAAGAAGAAAAAATGCTAGGCCAAAGTAGGCAGGGTAGGTAGATGGTGTTGCAGAATGATACTTGTGATAGATTATGTCTCTAAATGTGTTAATCTTTATCTCTATCGCAAGTGCCAGGCAAACATTATGCTTGATGTAGCTCAAGCAAAACGAGGTTAAATAACTAACTCCCCTTCATACTTTTCCCTAATCATTCACTAATTTCCCCTAAGCATTAAGATATGTTCTTAATATCACTCAAAAAACCATTCATTTCATTTCATAAAGTTTTTCCTAAGTAAAATCCGGTTTTACTTAGAAATAATGCCTGATATCACCTCAAAACCCCTTTTTTCATCCTAACCCTGAGTTTAACTACAACAGTCAACTGTTTTTATAACTTGTCGCTTTTCATATCATAAGTCATATTAACTTTAACATATATTATATAAATCCCGAACATTTTAAACCCTTCCTGTAATATATAAATATATTAAAAATCCCCAAATAATACGTATCCCCGCCCCGGTTAATTATAACCATAAAACAGTAAAGCGCCATTTAAAAAGGATTAATAAATTTGTTTGAAATTTATTAAAAACCTCCCCGCTTCACCAAAGTACGGAATTAATTAACCATTTGGGTTAATTAATAACCATCCCCCCGACCAATCAAAACGCCCCCGATATGATTAAAACATGGTTTATCGTGTCGAGCCCACTGCATAACTCCCTGCCATGTCCCCTACCCATCCACTGTTTGATCAACCCGTTCTCATCTGACGGTTGATAACAATATCACGACCCCCCTTTTGACCGCGCGTTAACTCGCGATCGCCGGTGGTTTTCCGCCCGTACAAAAGCCACGTGTCGCTCGTTTAATGTGCTCACTCGCCCTCCACTCAATACCACTTGAACCTAAAAGCGGTGCAAGCAAAACCACTTACCGCCTTCCGCTGACGTTATCCGCTGACGTCATCCGCCCTCCACTAACGTCATTCGCCCAATTAAATGCAAAAAACCCCCGCCAACCTTAGTTTTGTTGAAATAAATGGGCAAAATAGGTTTCTCATTGTTATACACTGTGCCCCGAGCTCTCATATAGAACAAAGACCAAAGCCAGTAGTTCAATTTCAAACCGGCACCCGACCAAAAGAACTGCGGAACGAGCTCGCAGTCGGCTATTCAACCAACCATTATACAATTTCCTCCTTAATACAATTACCGTTTTAGCTATCTCAGAGGACATGAATTGGTGCGCCAATTGCCGGAACTTCTTAGTAATCTCCACAGAAAGATATAAATGTTATGAAGTAAAAGGCTCAGAACAACCTCCAATGTCCCAACAACAGGTATTCATCCTACTGCGCGGTTACCGTGGGTAAAAGGAGAAATTTGGGCAATTAACCACAGTAAGGTAAATAAAGGTGAACAGGGTTCAAAATGGGTCGAAGAGTATCAGAGCAGTTGAAGAGTATCAGTAAAGACAGGGCAGCCAACACAAAGTGACTGAAGAAGACAGCTACAAGCTGAATCCTAGGGCCTGCCTCCAGCACATTCAACAAAAACAGGACCAGCACAACATCAGTTCATCTTTTCCCTATTTTCAAGGCTAGCTGTTTCTATTTCTTGTAAACTATTTTTAGTCATCCTAGATATTATCTCACTCTGTTATGAGATATTTGTTTTATAATTTGTTGCATAAATACCCCCCCATTGGAGTATTGTGTGTGGATTCCTAGACTTTGCTGTAATATTGATTTTTTGGAATAAAGAGCTATTGGAATCAACTGTTGCATGGCTTACTAGATGAAGAATTGAAGCAGAGGACTTGTCACAAACTTCTTGAATCAACCACTGGATCAATAAGTCCTCTATATCTTGTGTTTTAAAGTTTTCTTAGTTTATTATATCATCTGTGTTTCACAATCTGAATGATAAAGAAAATATTTAATTTCAGAATATGCTTGATTGCACTCTTTTTTCAGTCATTATTGTGCTCTGTGTTTTCTTTAGAATTAGGATAAGCAGTGAAATCTTAGTTGCTCCTGTTTCCTAATTCTTTCATGTTTATTATTTGCTAAAGAATACTTAATTGCTCCTTATCAGTAATCATCCAATTTCCCTCTTTAAATAGGTTGAAGGATTCTCAACTGCCCTTCACCCCATTTGAGCCCATTCCATCTATTTCAAGTCTTTATTTGTTCCCTGTTTGACCACCTTGCTCTGTGAAACCATCTTCTATTAATAAACCAAATCTAGAAAGCCATCTCCTTTGACTCCGTTAGCCCAATGGACTGAACTACTCTGTTTTACCTCTCTGCTCTATTGAATGTCACCACCCAAACTCAAACAAAACTCTTGAACTTCATAACTAGCCTAATACCTTTAAAAACAAAGATAAATCATAAAGAGAGAGCCCTCTCTGGATACAGATGGGCTAGATTCTATATCTAAAAGATTGGTTAGTGGTTACCTCGGCCTCCTTCCCCTTTCTTACAACTTTTGGGAAAACCTGAGTGATAACAAAACCCACCTAGGAAAGAAAAATATTTCTTTCGGGCAATAATGTCAAGGACTTGGTCCACAAATGGAAGGGGAAAATGCTTCTTCTGTGTATCATTATTTAATTATCTATAATTGACACAAATTCTCCATTTGCTATTATTTTTAGGGGCTACTACTAGTGGTGAAACCCATTTACTATCATAAATAAGATATATGAAATTAACATCAAGAAGTTTTTGAATTTCATTTTTTACTATGTCCTTGAGGTATGGATTTAGTCTTCTTTGAGGCCGACAGATGACTTGGGCATACTTCTCAATATAAATATGACGTGTGCAAAGTTGTGGATCGATGCCCTTCATATCAAAATATTCCTAGGAAAAATCCTATTTATATTTTTGAAGAATTTGAATCTTCCTTTAACGCTGAAGGTCATTAAGATTGGCATTAATGATTAGGGTCTTGTCAAGATCAATTTCAATGGGAATTCTGTTGTGAACTGTAGTCATGGGTATATTTTCAATGTTCAAGTCCTCTAGTGGATCTCCTTGGGCTTCGTTGTCAATCACAACTTTCATCATTTGACTAGTTGGGTCCCCTCTGGTTTTACTACGGATCTATCATCTAGTTCCAACATGGTTGAAGTTGATTTAAATCCGGTTATTCCAAGTAGTCCATAGGTTTCAAGTGTTATAATATTTATGGCTACTTCCAGGTCCATTTAAGTGTTTGGGAATCTATATCCCTGAATCCAGACAGTGACTATAGAGTTCCCAAGATCATCATATTTTATGGGTATTTGTTTTCCCATGATGAGATTAGAGAGTTTCCCTAAAACATGGACTGTAGGAGAATCTTTTGGCTTGCTACCAGGATTCTTAACACAAAATTCTTTAATTTTTTTAGCATAAATGGGTATTTATCTAATAGCCTGTAGGAGAGGGATTTTGATACATAAATTTTGTAATTCCCCTAAGAGATCAAAGGATAGACAAATGATTTTACAATGGCTAATCTCTTAGGGAATGGAGAAGAAGTATCTGTATTCTCAATGGGTTAATGTTTTTTAGTTGGTTTAATATATGATTCTACTTCAGTAATGATTATGGTAGGATGTGAATGTTCTGTTGAAGGCTAGTCCTAAGCGGGTTTGTCATTTTCTTATTGCTTTTGATTTTTTGAGTGATATTTTGGAAAGATGGTTCTCCCAGATCTCATACGTAGTTCATTACATTCAAAAGAAGAAGTGAGGGAATCCAAAGTTTCCAGAAATTTGAAAAATTGCACAAGTCTATTATTTGGATTCAGATTTGGCTATGCAGGTAATTGAGGTTATAGCAGAGGTGGAGCATTTAGAGGTAATTTAAGTGGAGGTTGTAATGGTGGTTGATTTTGTGACTGAGGCATCTCTCCCATTGATTGATTAATTGGTCCAGTGGGGCATTTCCAATTCCGGGACAACATTGGCCCTTGAGTAGGTTGATTTTCCCATTGCAAAGGGTATGAACTATTTGGTGTATTCTGCTATGAAGTTATGGGATATTGTTGATTTGGCCAAGAGGGACCAAGGAATAATTGATTTTTCTAGGGCAACAAACTATATGGATGAGGCTTCCAGGTATTAAGAGAATGTTGTTGGACCTTCAAATTTAATTTAGGAAACTACTTCTCAGAAAATTGTCCAGAAACAAAAATAGAAGGGTCCTGCAACATACCTGATGGGTGATTATGTCATTGTCATCATTGCACCACAAAATATGCTAGTTATGGTTCTTCTTCAGGTTCCTTAAATACAAATTTCAACCCAGGGATCGAAGAACAATAATCGGTTGAATGATCTTTAGTGAAAATATCACATATCTCGACTATATCTAATGGACATTTTTTATGATTGTGCTCTTTTTGACAACAAGGATAGAAAATAGTTAATGCTTGTTCCACTTTAGCATGCTTATGTTTTACTTGTAAAAAATCCAATTGTGTTGTTAGTGTACTGAAGATATCAATTTTAAAATCGTCTAAAATATTACCAATCTCTGCTCGTGTAACTTCTCCCAATGAAATTATGTTTGATCTGTTGAGAGGATCGCGAGTCCCATGGTTGGTTCATGTACTCCATCGTGAACACCTAATACAAAGTTTTACAATGTCATCATATTATTATTTAGAAATTTCATTCTGCCCCATTAAATTAAGAATTTCTATCCATTCATCTTTCATACCTCTAATCAAAGTAGTTTTCAACACATCCTTGGGTAAAGTAGTATATGGTGATCTTTGTAAATTATATTGAAATATTTCAACATATTCTTCCAAGGTTTCATCTTCTTTTGACATCATCTTAAATATGTATTCCCTTAGATCCCTAGATTGGAAATAATCCTCGTAATTAGTAAGGAAATCCCCTTTCATTTGATCCCATGAATTTATAGTACCACCCCCCAATCCCATGACCCATCACAATTCTACTCCCTTTAAGGTAGAAGGAAACATATTTAATTTTTTGGGGTCAGTAGTACAATCATATACTCGACATAAGGCATCAAACTCAAACAAAAATGCATCGTTATTTTCAGAGGCCATCCCATGAAAGTTTGGAAGGTTTTGCAACGAGATAACCTTCATCGGTGCATTAGCTTGTGGATCGAGAATAGGATATTCTATGGTCGAGGTTTTTGTTCCTGTTACTACATTTTCCATTTGGTCAAATATATGTAAGTAACCTTCAGGGATCCCGTAGTCAGGAGGTGCTATCTGAAAAAGAGTAATATGTTGACGGGGTTTTCAACCTTAACCAGGTCTGACAACATTGCTCAGGTCAGGAACTTTAGTTTCTCATCTCACAATGGGTGTCACATGAGATTCATTCTCAGAAGGTTGAGGGTATGACTCGCTTGTCTCACCTCTCCCTTCCCTTAATTTACAAGAGTTCCCCTCACTCTTATCAAAAGGATTGATATGCCTAAAAGGTATGTCTTGAAAGCTCTACTCAGATCCTAAAACTTTATCATGAATCTCAGTGTTAGCTGTAGTATATGACCCAGCTACTCGAGGGGAAATAATAGTAGAAACCTTCCCATACACTGCTCGAGGACCTACTGACACTTGAGATTCTGATTTGCAAATGATTTCATCTATAAAGGTCGTTCTTCCAAGGAAAACTTGACATTCAATTTTGGTGATTTTTGAGGTGGATTTTTTATCTATCTCTATTTGTTTCCTAGTCCTAGGCTTCTTTCTAGGCATACACACTAATTAATGAGATCCTTTCGTTCCTTGAAATCCTCATCACTCGAAATCCTAATGGTTTCATATCTCACCAAGTCTACCATAAAAAAACCCACACAGAGCAGTATCTCCATGCCTCTTCTCACCACCATCCCAACCAAAATTTAGGCATTTTAAACACCCTTGCAACAAGAGTTTTTCAAATCTCTGATGAAGAACACCTAGGTAAAGAGAAATCCCATCTCATAAAAATATTTTTGAAAAATGGATATAGAAAACAGCAAGCAATCAAATCCCTAAATAAAGAAAACAAAGAATCTGGTCTCATAAATAAAAATAAAAAATTAGACAATTTCATCAGCAGAGTTAACCTCCCTTATATTCAGGGTACCACTGATAAAATCTCCCATATCCTAAGAAAACATAAAATCAGGACCACCTGCAAGCCTATTAACACAATCCATAACCGCCTCAATTCGGCCAAAGATCCCATTGACCCTAAAAGCCATAAAGGATTTTATCTAATTCCTTGTTCTTGTGGGATTCCATATGTTGGGGAAACTGGAAAATCCATCAACACTCGCATCCTAGAAAATTTTGTTGACATAAAACATAACCGGTTAAAAACTCAACCCTAGTAGAATATTCTAATAACACTAAACATCTCATATGCATTGAAAACACCTGCATTCTCGCTCAAGTTGACCACTATTTCCACAAAAAATTCAGAGAATCCATTGAAATTAATAAACATCCAAAAAACCTCAACAGAGATGAAGGTTGGGTCATAAGTAAAAATTGGATCCCTACATTAAAATCAAAATCCTGAAATCTTAATACCCCTTAATCTGTATTTCATTTTCTTACTTACCCTCTTGTTTTGTTTTATATATTTTTAGCTATTATTCCTAAGGCTTCTTAACCCTAATCCCTTAGTTATAAATACATCTCTTAAAAAAATAAAATTTATAATATAAAATTAAATACATTAATTATCCTTGAAATCTATAAAATGCATTAATTATCGTTGAAATTTATAAAATACATTATTTATATTACATCAAACTATTAATCATATTATTCATTTTATGAATTTCAACATATAAGTTTATTTATCCTAAGATTATTTAACCCTAATCCATCATTTAGAAATATAATTCTTTATAATATTAATTAATATTAATTAATAAAATAAAAAGAAAAATAATAATAATAATAATAATTATTCTTGAAATTTATAATAATACATTAATTATTTAATAATATATCATAGTATTAATCATATTATTCATTCATTTATGATTCTCAAAAAATAATTTTATTTAATACATTATTTTTAAATAATTACAGATCACATCATGAACATTCCCTTTGTCGGCCTTTCTCCATTGTGACCATTTTCCTAGTTGGCCTCTTTTTTTTTATCCCAATACCTTTTTCCGAATAATATCTAAGTAGGTCAGTTTTCCTCACACACTTTTATCGTGATGATGAACCTTAGTTGCAGGTTCAAAACACTTATTTTCAAGTCAATATGGATGGGATTTATCCAGAAAAGTCATTATAACAACCTAAACGTATCAGCCAAGGGTAGGCACTTGCACAAGATTTTTACTTAGGTGCATGTGTAGGTTATTACCCTCCGTCTTTAATACCCATCCCCCAGGGATACAACTAGCACTCTCTTTGAAAACCTCCCCGACAACGACGCCAAAATTTTGAGCCAATTAATTGTTCCCAAAGGGACCAACTAACTACTACACATTAATTTATCAACCTGAGGTTTCATTTTTCTATTTCAAGGTTATCAACACAATTTATGCAAGATAAATGTTGGTATGACTAGTTACTGTTATCCTATTGAAAATAAAAGTTGCAATATCAAAGAAATCAACTCAGAATGCAATTTCTAATTATAGCAAACCATTCAAAACATTAACTTCTAAATGATTCTAAGGAAACAACAAAAGAAAACCTACTGGACATCAAGTTGTTTCTTAGGGAACAACAACTATAAAATAGAAAAACAATACTACAGAATCATAATATCAAAAGTGATTAAGTAAGAAAGATAACAATTTATGATAATCTACAGGAAATGGTAAGAAATGGAAATGATTTTAACAGATTAACTACAACAAATCTATTATGCAACGATCTCGATAAATCTGATTCAAAACAGAGAATTTGATTTAATAAGTAAACAACGATAAATTATGAACAAGTTCTCAATGATAAATAGTTGAAACAGGAGAATCAAGCACTAATTTAATGATACAAGTGGAGACAGTGTTGCTTCCAAGATCGGGCCCAAATCACCAAAATCTAACTGCCTTATGAAAGTAATTAGCACAACAGATTAACCTTGAGTAATAAAAACTTCCAATCAATTACAAAGAACCAATTATACATAATGTCTTCGCAAGTCTGAGCTTATGTCAAAACAATATTATAACTTGAACAACCCCTTTCGAGGCTTAATACAAGCTTTATATTATGTCGATAAAAGATAAGGAAAATAAATCTATTTCTAATAACGAGTGATCCTAAGAATCTAAAGATTCTCAAGATGCTCATTTAAGCTACAAATATCTCAATACATCTGGAGGATCAGGTCAGAAGCTTTTCTTTAACTAATTTTCTCCAAATAGAGTATAAAAACTTGAGGCTATCTAATCTCCTAGGATCATTCCAGGAAGTAGCATCAAATGCCAATGCATCAACATATTCCTATCCAAAATAAGAATTCATTCATAAGTAAATAGCACTTTATTGGTCAAATTCATTCATGAAAATAATAAAATAATAAATGCATATAAAACATTACTAGAATCCATACTACATAATTTATTATGCCCTATTTACAAAAAAGTCTTAGAAAATAATATGAAAACTAAGAAGTAAGGCAAGGAATTTATGACAATTATGAGCCCCAACATAAGGTAGACCCATGGTAAAAAATACTCGATCGAGAAAGTATGTGAAGTAGTAGAGATTGTTCTTCGGGCAATCACAAATATCCCCATCTGAGAATTTTCTTGAGGTGGGGTTGAAGTCTCTTAGCCGATCCATCGTGGAGGATGAGAAGAAAACTTGTTGCGCTACAGAGGGATCAAACCCCAAAATTATATGAAATGTCGGGAAACCTTATCCTTTCATAGATCAAGCCATAACCATGGATACCTTCCATTGGCACAAATCGGTTTCCTTGTAACGTGATTGGCCATGAGAGTGTTGACGTGGCCGGAGGTGGAACCCGAAAGGAATACCCTGGAAGATTGTTACAAGAGGAAAAAGGGGCTAACCAGGATAGCGACAGTTGGGACACGTTGGTGGCCATGCAATCTCGGTTGTTATATTATTGGTTGGGGATGGACCTACTTTACAGACCATCCCGTTAGGTTTCCCCGAAGCACTCGCATAAGGGCAGGGAGAAGGGAGTGGGGTGAGGTGGCAGTGCCACTACGTGTCCCAATCAGGAGCAAGGGTCATGCAGGGTTGTATCCCACCAAACTTTCATGGTCTAAAGATATAACCCAGAGCCTTACTTCGAAACATTTCTATGGGCACGGGAAAAGAAAATTCATGTGAAAAGAAGCAAGATGATGTGGTACTATGATGCGCACCCAATAAGATTACTATTGGATAGAATGGTAGGCCCATAACCACATAGGCCCAGACGCCTAGCCTAGAAGAATGAGGAGAAGGTAAAAAGACAAAACATTGGGAAAAGCCTGGTAAGATGACGTAAAAGGGATATGTGGTCAGGCTTTCACCATTTTTGTGGTGTTATTGGATCGGGGACTGACCACTTGCTTAGTCAGCCCTACGAAGTTCACTCAAAAGTTTAAAGCAGGAGTCAAATGTAAAGCGTCGGGAGGTAAGCTAGTGGGATGATGTAAACCACTCCATGCAACAATACACGCCATCCTATTGGTGGAGAAGGGTCCCACCAGCCATTTTGGCTTGGCACCATGACCTCGGAAGAGATTAAGACGGTGGGAAATTTGCAAGTGTCAGGATGACGGCAAACAGGATGATTTGGGAGTTGTTGCGTAGGTAGCAGGGAGTTTGTTGTTGTGGACCAATGGGGAAGAGGCCATAGAACCCCACCATCCACGTAAGCCTAGTAAGTGAAACCTAACGAGAAGTAAAAGGGGTGCTTTCGAGAGTGCGCAGGAAGGGACCGAACAAGGTGACGTGGGTCAGTTGCGTGGCCATACATGCAAGCCTGAAAAAGCTCTCATTAGTGGAGGAAGGACCCACAACCAGCTCAACCCGATGTTGTGTTCCTGGCGGAATAAATTGTCACCATAAGATATGGGGTGTCAAGATAATTACAAGCACTGGGAGAGGCTGAACAATGTGACGTGTCCAATAGGACCCACCCGGAAGGAACTGATTTATGTGGAGAGTGGAATCCATTGGATTTTGTTGGGCATAACACATGTGTGTGTGTGTGTGGAACCATTGACTCTACTCAGAATATATATATATATATATATATATATATATATATATATATATGTATGTATGTATGTATGTATGTATGTATGTATGTATGTATGTATACCCCATTGCTCTAATGGTAACCTGAGGGGTTGGGTGACATTACAGACTTCGTGAATCAGTGGATAATTGTATGCATAGAGGTGAGAGTTGGGGAAAGGAGGAGCTCTACCTGAAATTATGGCATAATGGAAAAGGGTAACCAAGAGTCCAACAATAAAATAAAATATTTGGAAAAATGACTCACTCGTTAGACCTCAAGAGTAGCCAAGAGTAAAAAAACCCTTAGCCCCAAGAGGCCAAGCTATTAGAACCAACAAATTTAGAGAAAATTGAAATTTCAGTAGGGCAAGCCTTGAATTTACTTGAATGGAAAAGGGATTGATGCAAAGAATAAGATTGAGGTCATTCAATCCACACATCAGCTAAGAGAAAATTCCCAAATATTGGTGTAAAAACAGAAATGAAATCATAAGGATGCATAGTGAGGATAATCTAAAACAAACCTTGAGAGCCCTATTTTTACAGAGACATTGAATTAATCCCACTGAGAGTAATCATATTGATGAGAAATGGGATAAATGGAGAAGTGATAACTAGGAAGAGGAAAGTATAGAACACATTGCGTCATGGAGGAAGGTCACTATATGAATAAACATATGTCTTGTTGAAACCAAGGGAAGCTAATGATTCAAATGTGCAAGGAGTTAGAATATATAATGATCCAATTTTATGAGTGAAATATATGATTGAGGTTGGTTAAGGAACTTGGAACTCAAGGTTCCCAAAATATGTAGCAAGATTTCCTTGCTGAATGGAAGATGCTTCTTTTGCAAAAGAATCAACACATTCATTGTGTTTCCTAAGAATGTGAAAGAGCTATGTCCCCTCAATATTCATGATTTTTTGTTGAATCCTAGTATAGTTTATGGCTAGCTCTTGTGGATGAATGTTTGATTTGTGGTTTTTCATTGCTTTGATTATAAATTTTTGGGTCTCCTAAAACTACTAATTTCGTAATATGCCTTGTGCTAGCCAATCAAAACTCCGTAAACAGAGAAAAAAATTCCACCTGATTATTGATTATATATCCTAATCCTATAAAAAATAAAAAATATGTGTTCTACCTTAATTTATCAAAGTCCAACCTGTATTTTAATATTTCATTGTTAATAAGTAATAACTTCATATATTTTTTTAAAATTTATTTCATTGTTAATAAATATAATAACTTCATATATTTATAACAAATAAAAAAACTAGAAAATAAATTTTATGAATATATGTGCAATTTTATTATAATTTAACATTGTATTTCAATTTTAGCCATTAATAAATAAGTATTAAAAATATAATTGGTATAAATCAATCATTGCTTAAAAAATTTAGGGTTAATAAATAAAGTGTCATAAAAACTAAATTAAAATAAAATAAAAAACATATAAAAATGTTATAATTAATAGAGGTCTTAAAACTTTAATTGTTAATCAATAAAGTGACCTCAATGTTATAATTAACAGGTTTCTTAATCGTTAGTAGATAAAGTGGCCTCATATAGTTAGAAATTAATTATTATTTTTAGTTTTTGATCCAGTTATTTATGCTTGGTAAGTTGGTAATATGGTTAGAATGACACTTATTTTTTTACCACGAACTTATTTTTGGATTCTTTGAAGGTGTTGCAATCATTCCAAATTGGCCATGTGTTCCCTGACTTTGATCAGAGTTGGGAAAAAGAGGAGCTCTATGCCACATTATGGCACAATGGAAACATGGAACTAAGAGTAAAATATTTTGGAAAGCCACTCTAAAAATCCCTTGAACGTTGAAGGTCGAGCAAACCAAGGTTAAGATCAGACTGTGTGAAGGTTGAGTGATTGAAGACTAAAGTTCGAGTTTTAATATTATTTCAGTGGGATATTCTGTGACAAAGATGAACATATGAGGGCCATTTTCACGGCGTTGTATTTTTGTTTTTACCTTGTTCTTGGAGTAGGCCAAACCAATAACCCATGTTTGATCAAACTTATGAATGGTTGAATAGGTCAATTTTAGCCCGTCTAAACCACATCTGTGATAGATTTTGGAAGGCTGAGTACTGAGGAATGGTGTGAATAGATTTTAGTAGACATCTGTGATAGATTTTGGAATGCTGAGTATTGAGGAGGGTGTGAATAGGTTTTAGTATAGACTTGTTGTATGTAAGGAGGTTAAATTTGTGTGTTTAACATATTTATGTTTGACACTCGATTGTTAGAGTAGGCTAAGTCTGAAGGACTTGTTGGTAATCCCTAAACTGAATTTACGCTGAAAGAGTTGATGTGTAGCAGATCAAGTCTATGGAGCCTAGATAAGAAGCCAAGTCAAATTGCCAAACTAAATTGAACAATATAAAATTAAGGTATACAGGTCAAGTGGCTATGATAAGGTTTGAAGGTGCAAATCTGAGGGTTGCATGGTTAAATGACAACTCTCTGAAGAACCTGATGAAGAATATAATTCTTCGTTGAAATATCCAAGGAACAACTTGAAGGCATAGGTTGGTGCCTACAAATTGTTGAGTTGGTTCTCAACTAAGGGGATTGGAATCTCTTGTAGGTTGGTACCTTCAAAACCGTTGAGTTGGAGCTCAACTAGGGGACTTTTTACTCATATAGGTTGGTGCCTACGAAAGTTGTACGTTGGTTCTTATAGAGGATTAGTGTCCTCATGGGTAGATGATTGTAACATTATAAAATGTTGAAGTTGATAGTAAAGATTTCAAGTGGTTTTCTCCTAGTTTGGATTATCACTTTAAAGTCTTTGTGTTCATGTGTTCCAGTTCTGATTGAGAAGCTAAACCATGTGATGCATTAATGATTTAAAATTGTTAAAGGAAGAAATATTGATTCCCCTACTCTTAGTATTTCCAATAAAAACTGTTGTACTTGAGTATTGGATGGAAAATTCATATATTTTACAAAATTTAAGAGCTATAATATCACTACAAATAAAATATAATACAGTTAATATAAATTACATGTGAAACATTTATTAAAAATGACTCGGATAGAACCATTCAATAAATTCAAAAAAATTTGACATGATATTAATATAATAATGATCACATTTATTAAACTTAAATCATTATAGGTAAAGCCTATTAATGTTCATGACACACAGTTTTGTCATTACCATATAGAATTTGAACTATGACATTTCATTGATTTTCGCAAAACTTTTGGATATATTCACCTTCTCCTTTCACAATTTGTGCTTTCCTATTCATGAAATTCTATGTAAAAGAGAAGGTGATGAGTTATTTAACCATAAATAATGGAAAAAAAATACGATAAGTATGAAAATTGGGCTTTTTTTTTTGGTCCATTCTAACCGTGCATGTTATATAAGATTTGAATGATTTGTTTTATTGAAATGATCAAATTTTTAAAGCATGATACATTTTACTAAAATGATTTGTTTTATTGGATATTTATGGTCTAATTGAATATTTTGTTCTATATAAATGATATTTTATGTTATATGTTGAAATTTCAATGTCTATTTTATGATTTCTTATTTAATTAAATGATCTATTTCATTAGAAGTATCTCTAATTTATTTCATTAAAAGTATTTATAATTTATTAACATTAAGTATTTGTTAAGTTTTAAATTAATACTTATTGTAATATGTTTATTTGAGTACTTTATTTTGTTGAAATTATTTATATTTTAATATGATGTTTAATTGAAAGATTTATTTTATTGTAATGATTTATGTTTTAATTTAAATGATTTATTTTATTCAAATTGTTAGACACCAAATGTATAAAATATTATAAGAGACTAAAGTGTATACCATGTACATTAAATGTGAGCATGGAGTATAACTCCAAGATATATAAGAGAGATGAGTCACATGATAATTCTTTAAAGAATAGAAGAATGCCCTCCAAATATTCCAATAGATTCATACATCCAACTCACATATTCTCAATAATGGCTACATGATCCCTATATATGTGTGTGTGTGTGTTTGTGGCCTTTTTATTAGGCCAACTACTATTATGTATATACTTACCTCGTTAATTATATAGTTAACGACATATATGCCTTTCTTTATTTCATATCATATACATTTAACTCCATTTATGTCCCTCTTGGGATCATATCATAGTACCCTCCATCAAAAACATTTGCCCTAAAAAGTTTTGTAGTTAAAGGATTTACATGGGATGAAACAAAGTAATATGATTTTCCTTGATATCTTTCCTAATAAATGAGGGTGTCGATATGGTTTCACATCTGATGGTTTTCCTTCACTTTGGACACTCATTTCATCTATCTTGTTTTCAAATACAATGGCATCCTCTATCCTCTTTGCTTATTGTTTAATTACTCCTCCCTTGGAGATAATACCATCATATTTGACATGTACATCCTCTAGATGGAGTTCAACTTCAACTTCTAGTGACCTACTTGAATTTTCTCTTCTTTCTCCTTTTGAAATTGTAGTGTGACTCCATCTATCAAATTCTTATGTCCTTCTTAAATCCTCTATTGCATTTTTTATTTTATCTCCTTGATATTTAGGTATTCTTCAACCTTCTTGCAAATTTCCTTTTTAAGTTTCTCATAGTATCCTCTTCAATTTTTTTGGTAATATCTTTACCCCTATTGTTTGATTCAAACTCCTGTAAATGTATTTTCACCTTATTATCATTATTGAGAAGTTCTTGATTATGTTTTGCAACAAGTTCACACAATAGAAGAAAAGATATATCAACGCCTTCAAAATCAGCCTCTTCGACAGGGCAACCTCCTTTACATTACACAAATGAACAATTCTTGGATGATACAAATGACAAAACCCCCTTTCTATATATAGGAGTCTAACGGGTCATAATATAATCAAAGCCGACATAACAATAATAATATAAGGGCATAAAAATAACAATAGCAGGCTTCTATGGTGCACAATAATAACAATATGGGAACAATAGGGGCACAACCATAACAATAAGGATTACAATGACAATAGTAATGGGGGAAGCTAGTATTATAGGGACCTAACATGCCCCTATCCTTCAAAAAAGTGTTTTCCTCGATGCTTGAGTAGTTCTGGATGCTTCTGTATAAAATTCTCACCCTCCCATGTGGAATCTTCACTGGGTAAGTTCTTCCACCTGATGAGATACTCTGAAATTGATCGATTCCGTAGCTATCGAGTTCTTGTTTCTGTGACTGCTTTAGGTTCCAATATGATTTTTCCTTCCTCGTCAAGTTTTGGCAATATTGTTTGAACTTGAAGTTTGTCACCTATAACCTTCTTTAAGCATGAAACATGGAAAACTAGGTGCACTTAGGAAGCTGCAGGAAGCTCCAATTTGTATGCCATAGTATCAATCTTTTGCAACACCTTGTACGGACCATAATACTTTGGTGATAATTTATTATCCTTCTTATCTTGCTTGAGGGACATTTGTTTATATGGTTGTAGTCGTAGGAATACCCAGTCACCTACATCAAAAATTATTTCACTGTGATGTTGATCTGCCAATCGTTTCATTCTATTCTACACCAAAGTGAGGTTATCCTTTAAGAGTTGGAGAACCTGTTGTTGATGCTCGATGTGATATTCCACTGCTTGAACCTTAGAATTTTCTCTTAAATATGATGTTATTGACAGTGGATGATATCCATATATTGGCATAAATGAGGTCATTTGTGCTGCAGTATGGAAGGAAGTGTTATACCACCATTCAACCAGAGGTAACCATTTGACCCATTGTGTTTGTTTATCAAATACAAAGAAATGGAGATATCCTTCCAAACATTTGTTTACTATCTCATTTTTCCAATTATATTGAGGATGATAAGATGAGCAATGAGAAAACTGAGTACCAAGACAAGAAAATAATTTTGTCCAAAAATTTCCAGTGAAAATGGGATCTCTGTCACTTACAATAATCTTTGGGTTTCCATGTAGCTTTTGAATTGTTTCCATAAATGCAGTACAAATTGTACTTGATTTAAATGGATGTGATAATGCACAAAAGTGTGCATACTTGGTAAGTATGTCAACTACCACCATGATGACACTCTTTCCTTCAGACTTGGGTAAACTTATGATAAAATCCATTGAAACCTCCTCCCAATGTTGGCTTGGAATGGATAAAGGTTGTAATAGACTTGGGGTCTTAATTGTTTCAACTTTATTTTGTTGGCAAACCAAAAATTCCGCCACAAACTTTTGAATATCCAATTTAAGGCCATCCCAAAAAAAATCTTTCTTAACCCTGTGGTAAGTTTTTAAAAATCCCGAGTGCCCTCCTAAGGGAGAGGTGTGCAATTCCATAAGAATCTTTTGTTTGAGTTGGGAATTCTTACATAGATATAAGCGATCTTTGTACCATAACGAATCATTTTTCCAGCTAAATGTATCAGATGTACTGGGCTCTCGTTGTAACTTTTGAATAAGTTCCCACACTTCTTCATCATTCTTTCATTCATCCCTTGCTTCATTTATCCAATCTAGTTGGATAATAGAAATGGTGCAAAGCAATGCCTCCACATCCTCATCCTTTCTTGAGAGTGCATCTGCCACAACATTTTGCTTCCCTTTTTTGTAGATGTTTTCAAAGTCATAATCCAACATCTTTGTGACCCATTTTTGCTGCTCTTCTGAAGATAATATTTGTTCTAAAAAGTATTTAAGACTATCATGATCCTTTTTTAACTTGAAGTGTCTTCCCATTAGGTAGGGTTGCCATTTCTTAAGTGCATGTAGTATTGCCAACATTTCCTTCTCATAAATAGCTTTGTGTAAATACTTTCCTTTGATTGGACGACTTTCGAAAGCAATGGGTCTTTCTTCTTGCATTAAAACAGCACCAATTCCATTTCTTGAGGCATCACATTCCACAATAAAGGTTTTTGTGAAGTCTAGTGTAGCTAAGACGGTGCTTGGCACATTGCCTCTTTAAGATGTTCAAAGGATTTCATTGCTTCTGGAGTCCATGAAAATGCATCTTTCTTCAATAATGTTGTTAGAGGTGCTGCTATTCTCCCATAATTCGTAACAAACTTGCAATAATACCCTGTCAACCCGAGAAATCCTCGTAGATGCTTTATGGATGTGGGGATTTTCCATTCCTTAATGGCTTTAATTTTTCTAGGGTCTACCTTAACACCTTCATGAGATAAAATATGACCTAGTTATTCCACCTCTTGTACTCCAAAGAAACATTTGGAGAATTTTGCATATAATTGTTTCTCCTCCAATTGTTTGAGAACCCTATCAACATGTTGAACATGATCCCTCCAAGACTTGTTGTAGATTAGTATATCATCAAAAAATACTAACACAAATTTTCTAAGGAAGGGTTTGAAAATGGAATTCATCAAACCTTGAAATGTAGAAGGTGCATTGGTAAGGCCAAAAGGCATGACCAAAAATTCATAATGACCCTCATGAGTTTTAAATTCTATTTTCATAATGTCTTCAGTCTTCATTATGATTTAATGATATCCTAAACGAAGATCCAACTTGGTGAAGTAAATTGATACATGCAAATCATCCAATAATTCATCAATGACAGGAATGGGAAATTTATCTTTAATAGTGAGCTTGTTAAGCTCCCTATAATGCGGACACAGGCGCCATGACCCATCATTCTTGTGCACAAATACTACTAGAGCAGAGAAAGAACTTTGACTAGGTTGAATTATACCATCCTCTAGCATTTCTACAACCATACATTCAATTTCACTCTTTTGGGCATAGGGATATCTGTAAGGCCTGATGTTTGGAGGAATACTTCCTGGAATCAAATGAATAGCATGATCATGATCACGAATAGGTGGGATGCCTTTGGGAGTCTCAAATACCTTGGAATGATTGTCCAAGGCTTTTTGGAGATCTGGATAAATAGATGATTTCGATGTGGGAACCTCTAGCGAACCTAACTGTGAAATTACGCCTCGTTGTTCTTTACTTAGAAGTTTTGTCATTCGGTTAGAGTTGATTATCTTTCTCAGTTTCCCTGTGATACCCCTTAATTCAACTTCCTTTCCTTCTGAATAAAATTTCATGAAAACTTCTTGAAAATTAAAAGCTATTGTACCCAAGGATTATAGCCATTGGACTCCTAGTACAACATCAGCACCACCCATTGGAATGGAAAGCATTGGGTTATTCAATACATATTCTCCCATGGATAGCTTGATATTATGGCAATTTCTAGAGAAATTTATGGTTCCTCCACTTGCAACCATCACTTGAAACTCTGGTGCTGGATATAGGAAGCAATTCAATTCCTTGGCTACCTTACAATGAATTAAATTATGGGTTATGCCCGAATCAATCAACATTATTACCTTTTTCTTCTTGATATGTCCTTCTATCTTGATATTTTGAAGAGTGGTAATTCCGGCCAATGCATTACAAGATATGGTCGGATTCATTTCTTCTTTCTCTAGGGTTTGTTCTTAGTGTATATCCTCTTCTTTTGACGTTTCCTATTCCTTTTCTTCCTCCTCCTCACAATATATGTAAAATAATTTCTTCTCAGCACACTTATGACCTTTAACATATTTGCTATCACAACTGTAACAAAGCCCTTTTTCTTATTTTTCTTCCCTTGTAGGTTGTGGAAGGCTAGGAGAAACAACACTTCAATCTTTATAGTTGTGAGTGGTAGGCTTCCTTGTTGCCATAATTTTTCGTTCCATTTTTCTTGCCAACCTGAATGCCTTCTCCAATGAATCAGGTTCCCAAAGTCGAACCTCATGTTGGATGTTATCCTTTAAAGTCCCTATGAACACATTAATCATATGCTCCTCTGGAATATCTTTTACCCTTATATTCGATTTTTGGAAGTCCTCAATGTGCTCCATCATTGAACCCTTTTGTTTGAGATTTATCACTTGGCTAAAAAAAAGTGTTGCTTTTTGTATCCTCATAATGTGCTATCATTTCTTCCATAAAAATTTCCCAAGTGACAATTTGTTTATGAGAGCAAAGCCATCAATACCATACAAACTGATTTGGTTCCAAATATAAAGTTGATATGTGTACCTTTTGTGTGTTTTGTACATTATGGAGATCGAAATATTGTTCCATCTGTAGTATCCATGTTATAGGATCCCTGCCATCAAACTTCCTCATATTGATCTTTGGAACGTGGTGGGTCTTTGTTCCAATGTTAGAGTCTCTGAAATCATGATTAAAAATTCTTATGTTCTCATAATGAGTTTCCTCTACTACCTTTTCACCATTAAGAAGCCTTTCTTGTAACAACTTTTTCAAACCTTCCTTCAAAACTTCCACATATTTCTTCAAATCTTCAATTTTCTCATTCTTCCAATATGATTAACATTTCTTTTGTTCTCATTATGAGTTTCCTCTACTACCTTTTCACCATTAGGAAGCCTTTCTTGTAGAAACTTTGCCAAACCTTCCTTCCAACCTTCCATGTCTTTCTTCTAATCTTCAATGTTGTCTTTCATACCATCTATATTATCTTCCATGCCTTTCTTTAAACCATCCATCTTAGCTTCTGTTACTTTTCTTGAGAGTGAAATTTGTTGCACTTGGTCTTGTAATTTTGAGATATCATGTTGCATTTCTTCCTCTTCTTCATGAGTCAAGCTAGAGCTTTCAGGTTTCTTACTAGGTGTTTCCATTTTCTTTCTTCGGGGCATCAATTAATGATAATAATGCTTCACTATTCCCTTTGAATTCCTTCAAACTAATCTTTCAAACCAAACTTATGCAAAATTTAAAAAAAAAACTACACAGTTTTTTTTCATTTTGTAGGAGCTCGATATTGAATTTATTGTATCTATGTAATTTCAGATCTCCAAGGTTTGAAATTGTATCCTGCAGTATCCCTCCGAGTCCTATTTCTAACCTTGCAAGTTTGATCAATATTTGATTCTCCAAGGAAAAGTTATGCCAAATCTCCCATGATGACCTGATTATAGACTAGTTCAGTAGAGCGAACTTGTACGACATTTCACGTGTCACTGTTTTGACCTTAGGACTTGAAGCTGATACATAGAAAACTAAAGGCCATCCTCTTTCTGTAACTTCTTATGAAATTTCAATATGATGCTAAAAAAAAAATTATGACAATTTTCCCCAGGTCACCTGTTTGAGATATAATTTGGGATCCTGCAAAAACCCTAACTTCCTTGGATCATATCTCTGAATATATAGCGAGAAAATATCTTAAATTCGGACTCGAGGTTCAGAGAGATTTCGGCTCAAATAGTTTTTTTTTAACTTCTGAAACGTCGCTGAGAAAAAGTTATAGTGAAAATTCCACGATCACCTATTTGGAGCAGCGAAACCCTAGAATCCAAAGTTATGATACCAAATGTTATGCAACTAGTTCAAAAAATAGAAGAAAAGATAGATCAACACCTTCAAAATCAGCCTCTTTGAGGAGGAAACCTCCTTTACATTACACAAATGAACAATTCTTGGATGATACAAATGACAAAACCTCCTTTCTGTATATAGGAGTCTAACGGGTCACAATATAATCAAAGCCGACATAACAATAATAATATAAAGGCACAACAATAACAATAGTGGGCTCTATGGGGCACAATAATAATAATATGGGTACAATAGGGAACAACAATAACAATAAGAGCTATAATGACAATAGTAATGGGGGAATCACTAGTATTATAGGGACCTAACAAATTATGTTTTCAAGCCTTTTGATTTATTCTTTCTTTTACAATTCTTCCCTTGACTCATCATTTTTAAACTTTCCTTTGCCACTATTTTTTTGTTTTAATTTCTTAACCTCCTTAACAAGTGATGGATTAAGTAGTTGCAATTTACACAATTATTACCATTTTTCTTAATATTTTCTTTTAATTCATCCTTACATTTATGTAATTTTGAAAATTGTTCTATAATTTCATTGAATTCAACTTCAATTGTATGCATAATTTCTATTGTTGAGTTTCAATCCATTTTTTTGGAATAAATTTTCAAGCACTTCCCATCTGATGTTTCATCTATTATCAATACTTTCCCACTACTTCCAAGTATAATGATTATAATATTTTTCATTAAAAGGAGTGATATAATTTTATTTTATCATTTTCAACCATTCCACAAGGTTGATTTCATCTTTTTCTTCCTCTTCATAAAAGATAGATGTTGCAATTAATTAATTAAGGTCTAATCACAACCCTTAAAGTCCCAACCTAAATTTATAGAAATAATAGTCCAATATAATGGTTATCCTTTTTCTAATGTAATCTCATATTTTTTCTCTTTCCATTTCCTTTTGAGTCATCTCAATTAGACATCCCAATCAAAAGTTATGATAATTTTATGTTAACATACATTTCAAAACCATGATTTAGAGATTGTCTTACTGACCAACCTTTCTGTTGTTGTATCTCTAAGATTTTGATATATAGTTTTCTAATATGTCTTCTATGCAATGCCATAGGCTTGATCAAAATTTGATGTGCCAAGTGAAAGTTATGTAACTTCCCAAAACATGCTTATTTTTTCCCCTCTTTAGAGAGAAATCTTGTACAACATGCCATATGTCTACTCTTTGTGATATGATTTGAAAATTTGACCTGAAAAAACTTTGTTCTATTCTCTTTCCAATGAAATTAGTGCCACTAAAACTGTTTTTTTTAGAAACAAATATGATTATTCTATCTTGGAACACATGTTTGAGACTAATTCTACAACTAGTCAAAAACCCTATCTTTCATATCCTTTACCTTTAAGTGAATTTGAATCTCTGGCAATAAAATTGAATATTATTCACCTCAGAATTTATCTATATTTTATTACCTTGAGGGGTTGTTTTATAGATTAATTTTACTACTCATAAATAAAATAGAACAATGTTTATAAATGGATTTTGAGGCTAAAAAATGTGGTTGAGTTGGGAAATCAAAGGCATATGCCCCAAAAATATGGTTTAGAAATTTAGAATAGAAAAAACATTTGTATCATCCCTAATCCATAAAATTGGGATAATCCTTTTCTAGGGAAAATACTCCACCGTTAGGCCATGTTCCACGATCAAGACCGTACAAATAGAATTGAAGCCCCAAAAAATAATACTAGGGGAAATTTCAAGGTTTAGATGTTGAAACCATGGTTTAAGCTACAAGGGGTGTCTATCCTAATTACATTAATTAAAATATGCCACGAACCCTTGGTTCTGTTAGAGATCCTATCTTTATGGAAAGCATTATATTTCATGTCCTCAGTTAATCTAAGAAATTCCCAACCCTAGCCCCCCTTACCAATCCTTTAGAAGCCTATAGATATTTCATTTACATAGTTAGTAGTGTGGTGTAGGTCCCTATAGATGACTTTTAATCCCAATTATTGGTAAAGACCAAGGGTTAGGCCCCAAGAAACTATGGTTTAACCTAGATAAACCATTCATATTACCCTTTATCAATTAAAATGGGCATTTAATCCCTTCATATGACTTATGAGTTCTGAAAATATAGACTAGAGGAAAAATACAAAGGTTAGGCCTGAAAATCATGATTTACATTATGAGAATCATTTATATCTCCCTTGCTACGTAATATTGTATCCCTAACCATTTCATAGGTAGATTATTCTATCTTTAAGGCCTACTATGGTATTGAGTCTCAATAAAGGTTGTAATCTAAAGATTCTACTTTTTTTGCCCTTTCTGGGCATATTTTCCAATTTCGCTTGAATTCCAACAAAGATTTGTTGGAATCACAAGTTGGGTTATGAAATCTGCATAATTTAAGTGCTACATGGGTTTTTCAGGGCATTAGGTCCATTTACATGTTGAAATTGTATCTAGTGTTGGTCTTCATAATGCAATATAATTTTATCATTTATGTATTTATCATATTCATTATTATTATTATTATTTTATTTTGGTGAAATCATGTTCTTCATGCTCAAAGAGTCAAAATTGTTCTTTAGTCATGTCCCATTTGGACATTTGAAAGAAAAGAAAAGAAATTTTATTTTTGAGCCAAGCAATGAACACAAAGACCAAGTCATCCCTCCTTGGACAAGTCAACCCATTGGCACCTATTCAACCCTCCTGGATAGCTATATATAAGAGGCAAGTTTGACCTCTTGGATTAATTCATTCATTCATCACATCTTCTATCTATTTCTAGAACTAGAGAAGAAGAATAAGTCCAAATTCAGAGGAGAGAGAAGGAAGTAAATGGAGAGAGGAAGATTGAAGGTTTTCTGCCCTAATCTAGCTCATAGGTAGGAATTTTATGAGGAAATTTTTGTGCCATTACAGGGCCGAAATTCGACCTTTTTTGCAAGGCCAAAATCTAAAGTTTGACCATATTTGGAGAAGGTTAACCAGCATTGAATTTTACTATTGGAGGGGACTTTGCCCAAGGGTTTGACTTGGAATATTTATGGTTGTTTTTGTTCTTGGTCTTGGGTCTTGATTATCTCATTTTGATCTAATTTTATAAGAGAAGGATTGTTGGGATTTCCCCTTTGTGGGGTTTTGCCCTGTCTTGGAGCCTAATTTTTGGTGTTCTTTGTCTCTTTGTGATCTTTATGCTTTGAACATTTGTATAATTGATTGATAAAGAGAACATAAAAGTAATAATAAGATAGCTAATATTCACAAGTAATTATCAAGAAAGAGGAATCAAGCATTAAACTACATAGCACTTGGTTTCTCAACATGGGATTAAAGATAAGGTAAAGGAAGGAAGCTTGAATATCATAGTTTGTTGGCACTCCTGATTGAAGACATCTTTGCAACAATTATTTTTTCTCCCTCTTACAATGGAAAAGTGCATGAAGGAAGGTCTCAAGGCCCTAAGGAGTCTCTTTGAATCCATCAAAGGATACATCACCAAATTCATCTCTAAACTATCTAAAGAAATCAAGGATGGAAGCCTCTATTCCGCACTTACAGGTTCATTTGAAGATGCCAACACATGGGTAATTAATAGTGGAGCCTCAAGGCATATAACAAGTGAACGTGGACATCTCAATACCCTATCTAAAGGAAGATCTTCCCACAAAGTTGAACTTGGAGACAAAAATAGTTATTTGTTCAAAGGCATTGGATCTACCCCCATGGAGCTGGAATCTAGCAGGAACATTCATCTCAACAACATACTCCATGTTCTAGGTTTGAGAAATAACTTATTTTCTCTTTCTTGTTTAGAATATAAAGGAGATAGAATTTCTTTTATTGATGGCAAGTGGTTGTTTGGGCTAAGGGGTCTAGTATAGAAAACACTAGAACTATTGGTATTCATGAGTAGAGGTTTTATAGGCTTATAACTCCTCCTCCTCAAGCTTTAGTACATATGGATATCAACCCAAGTGAATTGTGGCATAGAATTTATGGCCATTTCCATTACAAGATATTTCCATCCTTAAGTCAAATGGTTACATGTATGCCCCAATTGAAGGAAGAACATGAAGGAGTGTGTAAAGGGCGTGCCCTTGGAAAAAATGTGAAGAATCCATTCCTTAGCAATGGCTCCAAATCCAAGGAAATATTGGACCTAATCCACTCTGATGTTTGTGGGCCCATGTTAGAAAAATCACTTAGCAGTCATCAATATTATGTAACATTTATTGATGATCATTCTAGAAACACTTGGATATATTTTTTTGAAATCTAAAGATGAAGTATTTGAAATTTTATAAGAGTTCAAAGTAGAAATTGAGAATATGAAAAAAAAAAAGATCAAGACCTTGAGATCAGATAATGGAGTTGAATATAAATCTAGAGAACTTGTGGCCTTTTGCAAATAAGCTAGGATTAAGAGGGATTTGATAGTCCCTTATAATACTCAATAGAATGGTGTAGCTAAAAGGAATAATTGGCTTATTGAAGAATGTGTAAGAGCCATGCTACATGACCAAGATATTCCCAAATTCTTATGGAGAGAAGCCTCTATGACAACAATCTACATTCAAAATAAAAGTCGTCACAAAATTATTGACAACATGACTTCAAAAGAAGCATTTATTGGAAAGAAGCCTAATGTTGATCACCTTAGAATTTTTGGATGTGTTGTCTACATTCACATTCCCAAGGACAAGAGGAATAAATTGGACCCTGCAAGTATGAAAAGAATATTCATTGTTTATAGCACCTTATCTAAAGGATATAAAATCTACATGAAGGAACAACGTCGTATTGAAGTAAGCAGAGATGTCACATTTGATGAATTTGTTGCATACAATAAGTCCAAAGATATCCCCATTAACTCCAATGAAGAAGAAGGACTTATCTTTCTCAATGAAGAGATTCCACAGAAAGTCAATTCTCCAGAACCTATAATTCATCGTCATGAAGAACCAGAAGGACCAAGTGAACCTTTACAACTTGTCATCATTCTAGAAACTCGTAAGAGACTTTCTTGGCTTAGAAAAAAACTACAAGAAGCTAAAGGTCATGTAGCTCCAAGAGGAACACTCAGAGAAAGTAAGAGACCCAAAATATATTCTAGTTATGTAGCATATATGACCACACTCATTAAAGTTGAACCTACTACTTACGAAAAGGAAACTGAACATAAAGTATGGAAGAATTCCATGTTAGAAGAATACCAATAAATAATGAAGAATGATGTTTGGTAAATCATTCCTATACTAGAGGATAAATCAATTGTGACTTCCAAGTGGGTGTACAAAATCAAGCATGCAGTTGATGGGAGTTTTGAAAAACACAAGGTAAGATTTGTGGCTAGAGGATTCTCTCAACAAAAAGGAATTGATTATGATGAAACCTTTGCTCCTATAGCCTGGTACACAACAATTAGAACTCTCATCTCTATTGCAATTTCTATGGGATGGAATATGCATCGAATGGACATAAGGACAACTTTTCTAAATGGCACAATTGATGAAGAAGTCTACATTGATAAACCTCAAGGATTTGAAGTGCATGGAAAAGAAACTCATGTTTATAGGTTAAAGAAGGATCTATATGGCTTAAAACAAGACCCTAGAGCATGGTATGATTGAATGGATGCTTATCTAATAAGACTTGGGTTCGACAAAATTATTGTAGATCTGAATATTTACATCAAGGCAGTAAAGAATGAGCCCATGATCATATTGCTATATGTGGATGACTTACTGATAATAGCTTTGGAGAAACTTATTCGTTAATACAATAAGGAACTAGAAATTGAATTTTACATGAAATATATTGGACTAATGCACTATTATTTAGGACTCAAATTTTGGCAGAAACTCGGTGAAATTTATCTTGGTCAAGTAAAACATGTGATCAAGATTCTACATAAATTTGGGATGATGGATAGTAAACCTATGACAACACCTATGATCACCAATTTGAAGAAGCTAAGGAGTTCATATTCAAGTTTTATTGACCCATCATCTTACCTACAGTTGATTGGTTCTCTGATGTCTCATAAACACCTATCCAGATATATGTTTTGTAGTAAATACTCTTAGCTAGTTTCAGATGGAGCCTAGACATGATCGTTGGATAGTAGCAAAACAATATTAAGATATCTTCATGGGACCATACATCATTCTTTGAGATATGTTGTAGGAAATGAGATTCAATTATTGGGTTACACTGATTTGGATTGGGCATGCAGTGTTGAAGATGGAAAAAGTACTACCGGTGGCCATTTTTGTTTGGGATCTGCTATGGTTTCATAGATGAGAATAAAACAAGACTTGGTTGTATTAAGTACTATTGAAGCTCAATTCATGGCATCCAGTGAAGTTAGTAGTGAAGCAGTTTGGCACCATAAATTATTTATTGATTTGTTTGAAGGACCTTTGGATTCAATCATAATATGTTGTGACAATCAAAGTTGCATAAAGTTATCAGAGAACCTAGTTTTTTATGTAAGATTGAAGCATGGTGCAGGATGGAGTTGTGAAGCTACAATATATATACACTAATGAATAGGTAGTAGATGTATTGATGAAGTCCCTTCCTAACAAGAAGCACGAGTATTTTCGAGACAATCTTGGACTTGTGGATATCTCCTCCCAGTTTAAGAGGGAGTGAGGATGGACATCATGTTATCCATTTGTCACATGTTATGGCAAAAACTAACAACTGTAAGCCTAGTGCATGAACACTGGTAGGGAGAATGGTGGATTGGATAAGCATCAAGGATGTACATTCTTGAGTCATGTATTGTGGTTGACTAGGATTAACATCCTAAGTTGGATAGATGGACTTGACAAAGAATGGTCTAGAGGACATACCTTTCCTTGGATTAGGAAATGGTCTTGTGAGGTCATACCTTAGGAACACCCAGGTGGGGTATATTCCTTGAGAGGCAATGGTGTCCAAATATATGCCTCCCAACATTATGCTATGATATAGTGGAGAGATGGAGTGTACTTGTCAAGGCCTTGGTAGTTTAACAATGCTATTTAAGATGTTGTAATCACTATTGATGCTTATCAATATGGTTCCTTTCTTATATAAATATTTCAACTTGAGAATATCATGTTGATTCATTATGAATACCTTCCTAATTAAGAGGGAGCATTGAAATTGTAACTATTGTTAGTATTCATAATGTAATATAATTTTATCATTTTATGTATTTATCATATTCATTATTATTATTATCTTATTTTGGTCAAAGCATGTTCTTCATTGTTAGGTCCCTATAATACTAGTGTATCCCCCTTATTTTTATTGTTAGTGTAGCCCCCTGTTGCTATTGTTGTGCCCTTACATTATTATTGTATGTAGGCTCTGATTATATTGTGAACCCTTACACTCCTATATATATCAAGGAGGTCTTATCATTTGTATCATCCAAGAATTGTTCATTTATGTGATGTAAAGGAGGTTTCTCCCTCGAATAAGATATTTTTCAAGTCGTTGATCTATCTTTGCTTCTATTTTGTGTGCTGGTTGCAAAACATTTGGTATCAAAGCTTTGGATTCTAGGGTTTCGCTGATGCAAACAAGTCATCTTGGTATTTTCGCTATAACTTTCTTTCTATGAAGGTTCAGAACCTCAAATTGAGATCACATGGATTAGAAATATTGATGAACTTCATGTAAAAATTTCATATCATTTTTCACGATATTTGTTTATATATGGTCCGAAGAAGTTAGGGTTTTTGCATTCTCCAGAATTCAGTCTCAAACAGGTGACCTTGGGAAAATCGTCATAACTTCCTCTACGAGCATCAGATTTGAATTTCATAAAAATTGAATGAAATCACATGGAATTTAGTTTTTCATGTATCATTTTCAAGGCCTAAGGTTGAAACCATGACACACGACATTCCTTACACGTTCGCTCTACTGAACTAGTCCATAATCAAGTCATCGTGGGAGATTAGGTATAACATTATCTTGAAGAATCCAATTTATTTTATTTTATTTTATTTTTATTTTTATTTTTTTATTTATTTTTTTCTGACTTATGGTGTTGGAAAGAAGAATCACAGGGATACCACAGGACATAATTTAAGACCTTGGAGATTTGAAATTATAGAGCTACAACAGTTTCAATATAGAGCTCTTAAAAAACAAGAAAAAGGTGTATATTTTTTTTAAATTTGGCATAACTTTTGTTTGAAAAATAAGTTTGAAGTGATTAAAAGGGAATAATGAAGCATAGATATCATTGTTTGATTACAAAATTCCTCGAAACAAAAAAAGAAACACACCTAGTAAGAAACCAAAAATCTCTTCTATGACACATGAAGAAGAGGAAGAAATGCAACATGATATATCAACATTACGGGACCAAGTGTAACAAATTTCACTCTCACAAAGAGCAACCAAAAATGAATTGGATGGTTTAAAAGAAAACATGGAATGTTTAAAGGATGGTTTAAAATCACACATGGGATTTTTTAATGTAGACATGGACGTGATGATTGTCAAGTTGGAAGGGTTGACAAAGTTGTTGCAAGAAAGGCTTCCTAGTGGTGACAAGATAATCCATGAAAATCATGATGAGGACGAAAGGAATATGAATTAATATTTTAGAGACTCCAATGTTGGTTTTAAAACCCACCACATTCCAAAGATTGATATAAGGAAGTTTGATGACAAGGATCCGGTAACATGGATACTACAGATGGATCAATATTTTGATCTACATGATGTGCAACACACACAAAAGGTATAGATTGAATATTTATATTTAGAAAGAAATCAATTTATATGGTATTGATGGATTATTTCTTGTAAACCACTTGTCACTTGGTCAATTTTTTGGAGGAAATGATAGCACATTATGAGGATACAAAGAGCAACACATTTTTTAGCCAATTGATAAATATCAAACAAAAGGTTTCAATGGTGGAGTACATTGAGGAATTCCAAAAGTTGAATATCAGGGTAACTAATATTTGAGAGGAGCATAGGGTTGATGTCGTCATGGGGACTTTAAAGTATAACATCCAACATGAGGTTCATCTTTGGGAAATTGATTCATTGGAAAAGGCATTTAGGGTGGCAAGAAAAGTTGAAAGCAAAATAATGGCAATAAGGAAGTCTACAACTCACAACTATAAAGATGGAAGTGTTGTTTTTCCTAGCCTTCCACAACCTACAAGGTTGACACCACAACAATTGGAGGAAAAAAGGTCAAAGGGACTTTGTTATAGTTGTGATAGAAAGTACACTAAAGGTCATAAGTGTGCTAAGAAGAAATTATTTTACATAGGTTGTGAAGAGGAGGAAAAAAATGAACTAGAAACATCAAAAGAGGAGGATATACACCAGGAACCAACCCCAGAGAAAGAAGAAATGAATATAACCATATCTTGTAATGCATTGGCAGGAATTAGCACTCCTCAAACTCTCTATATAGAAGGATATATCAAGAAGAAAAAGGTAATAATACCCATAATTTTATTCATTGTAAGATAGCAAAGGAATTGAATTTCTTCCTATATCTAGCACAAGAGTGTCAAGTGATGGTTGCAAATGGAGGAACTATAAACTGCTATGGAAAGTGCCATAATATCAAGCTAACCATGGGGGAATATGCATTGAATAGTCCAATTCTTTCCATTCCAATGGGTGGTGTTGATGTTGTACTAGGAATCCAATGGTTACAATCTTTGGGGAAATAACCTTTAATTTTCAAGAACGTTTCTTGAATTTTTTTGGGGAAGGAAAGGAAGTTGAATTAAGGGGTATCGCAGGGAAACTAGGAAATATAATTATTTTTAATGACATGAAAAAACTTATGAAGAAAGAACAATGGGGCATAATTGGACAATTATGCTCACTGGAGGTTCAAATATCAAAATCATATATTTCTCTAGATATCCAAAAGGCCTTGGACAATCATTCCAAGGTATTTGAGACTCCAAAAGGCCTCCCAGCTATTCGTGATCATGATCATGCTATTCATTTGATTTCAGGAATTGTTCCTCCAAATATCAGACCTTACAGATATCCATATGCCTAACAGAGTGAAATTGAATGTATGGTTGCAGAAATGCTAGAGGTCAGTATAATTCAACCTAGTCAAAGTTATTTCTCTGATCCTATAGTATCGGTGCACAATAAGGATTGATCATGGTGTATGTGTCCAAATTACAGGGAGCTCAACAAACTCACTATTAAATATAAATTTCCCATTCTTGTCATTGATGAATTGTTGGATGAATTACATGGAGCAATTTACTTCACCAAGTTGGATCTTCATTCAAGATATCATCAAATTAGAATGAATATTGAAGACATTCTGAAAACAACATTCAAAACTCATGAGGGTCATTATCAATTTTTGGTCATGCCTTTTGGCCTTACTAGTGTAACTTCCACATTTCAAGGTTTGATGAATTCCATTTTCAAATCCTTCCTTAGAAAATTTGTATTAATATTTTTTGATGATATACTAATCTACAACAAGTCTTGGAAGGATCATGTTCAACATGTTGACAGGGTGCTCAAACTATTGAAGGAGAAACAATTATATGCAAAAACCTCCAAATGTTTCTTTGGAGTACAAGAGGTGGAATATTTGGGTCATATTGTATCTCATGAGGGTGTTAAGGTAGACCCTAACAAAATTAAAGCCATTAAGGAATGGAAAATCCCCACAACCATAAAGCATCTTCGAGGATTTCTCAGGTTGACAGGGTATTATCGCAAGTTTGTTAAGAATTATGGGAGAATAGCAACACCTCTAACAACATTACTGAAGAAAGTTACATTTTCTTGGACTCTAGAAGGAACTAATGCCTTTGAACATCTTAAAGAGACAATGTGCCAAGAACCTATCTTAGCTACGCTAGACTTCACAAAAACCTTTATTGTGGAATTTGATGCCTCTGGAAATGGAATTGGTGATGCTTTCATGCAAGAAGTAAGACCCATTGCTTTTGGAAGTTGTCCAATCAATGGAAAGTCTTTACACAAACCTATTTACGAGAAGGAAATGTTGGCAATACTACATGCACTAAAGCAATGGCAACCTTACCTAATTGGAAGACACTTGAAGGTAAAAATAAATCATGATAGTATTAAATACTTTTTGGAATAGATATTATCTTCAGAAGAGAAAAAAAAATGGGTCACAAAGATGTTGGGTTATGACTTTGAAATCATCTACAAAAAAGGGAAGAAAAATGTTGTTGCAGATGCACTCTCAAGAAAGGATGAGGATGTGGAAGCATTGCTTTGTGCCATTTCTATTATCTAACCTGATTGGATAACTGAAGCAAGGGATGAATGGAAGAATGATGAAGAGGTGTGGACACTCATTCAAAAGTTGCAGCAAGATCCCAGTACATATGATACATTTAGCTGGAAAAATGATTCATTATGGTACAAAGATCACTTATATCTTTGTAAGAATTCCCAACTCAAGCAAAATATTCTTTTGGAATTGCACACCTCCCCCTTAGGAGGGCACTCAGGATTTTTAAAATCTTGCCACAAGACCAAGAAGGATGTTTTTTGGAATGGCCTTAAGTCTAATATTCAAAAGTTTGTGGTAGAATGTTTGGTTTTCCAAAAAAAAAAAAAAAGCTGATATAATTAAAACCCTAGGTCTGTTACAACCTTTAGACATTGCAAGTTAGCATTGGGAGGAGGTCTCAGTGGATTTTATCATAGGTTTACCCAAGTCTAAGGTAAAGAGTGTCATCATGGTGGTAGTTGATAGACTTACCAAGTATGCACACTTTTGTGAATTATCTCATCCTTTTAAAACCAATACAGTTGCTACTGCATTTATGGAAACAATTCGAAAGCTACATGGAAACCCAAAGATTATTATAACACAAAGATCCCATTTTCACTAGAATTTTTTAACTGAATTATTTTCTTGTCTTGGTACTCAATTAGTTCATAGCTCATCTTATCATCCTCAATTTGATGGGCAAACTGAGATAGTGAAAAAATGTTTGGAAAGATATATTTGTTTCTTTATATCTGATAAAAAAACACAATGGGTTAATTGGTTACCTGTAGCTAAATGGTGGTATAACACTTACTTCCATACTATAGCAAAAATGACCCCATTTATGGCACTTAATGGATATCATCCACCATGCATCACATCATCATTAAGAGAAACTTATAAGGCTCAAGTAATGGAATATCACATTGAGCATCAACAACAAGTTCTCCAACTCTTAAAGGATAACCTCAGTCTAGCGCAAAATTGAATGAAACAACAGGAAAAACAACATCATAGTGAAACAATTTTTGTTGTACGTGACTAGGTATTTTTACGGCTACAACCATACAAACAAATGTCCCTCAAGCAAGCTAAGAAGGATAATAAACTATCACCCAAGTACTATGGTCCTTACAAGGTGTTGCAAAACATTGGTGCGATGGCATACAAATTGGAGTTTCCTACATCTTCCCTAGTACACCCAATTTTCAATGTTTCATTCTTAAAGAAGGTTATCGGTGATAAGCCCCTAGTTCAAATATTGTTTCCAGAAATTGACGAAGAAGGAAAAATCATATTTGAGCTTGAATCAGTCACAGAAACAAGAACCCAACAACTATGAAATTGATTAATTTCAAAGAATCCATAACTACTCAAGCATTGAGGACAACATTTTTTTGAAGGAAATGGGCATATTAGGTCCCTATAATACTAGTGTATCCCCCTTATTGTTATTATTAGTGTAGCCCCCTATTGTTATTTTTGTGCCCATCTATCCCCATGTTGTTATTGTTGTGCCCCATAGAAGCCCACTATTGTTATTATTGTTCCCTTAAATTATTATGGTTATGGAGGCTCTGATTATATTGTGACCCCTTAGACTCCTATATATACCAAGGAGGTCTTACCATTTGTATCATCCAAGAATTATTCATTATGTGATATAAAAGATGTTTCCCCCTCGAACAGGCTATTTCTCAAGTTGGTTATCTATCTTTTCTTTCTATTGTGTGAGTTGGTTGCATAAAATCCATGCTCAAAAGAGTCAAAAAGAGAAGACAATTTATTATGAGTCAAAGAAATTCTTCTTGAGTCATGTCCCATTTGGACATTTGAAAGAAAAGAAATTAAATTTTATTTTTGAATCAAAGAGTCAAAACAAAGACCAAGTCGGCCAAGTGGCACTTATTCAACCCTCTTGGACAACTATATATAAGAGGTAAGTTCAAACTCTTGGATTCATTCAGTCACTCTTGACATCTTCTATCTATTTTTGCACCTAGACAAGAAGAAGAAGGTTAAATTCAAAGGAGAGAGAAGGAAGTCAAAGGAGAGAGGAAGATCGGAGGTTTTCTACCCTAATCTAGCTCACACATACGAATTTTTTAGGCAATGTATGTGGTATTGCAGGGCCAAAATTTGACCTCTATTGCAGGGGCGAAATATGAAGTTTAACCATATTTGGAGAAGGTTGACCAACGTTGAATTTGACTATTGGAGAGGACTTGGAGGAGGGTTTGACTTGGAATCTTTGTGGTTTTTTTGGTATTGGTATTGGGTCTTGGATATCTCATTTTGATCTAATCCTATAAGAGAAGGATTGTTGGGTTTTCCCCTTTGTGGGGTTTTTCCCTGGCTTGCAACCTAAGTTTGGGTGTTCTTTGTCTCTTTGTGATCTTTATTCTTTGAACATTTGTATAATTGCTTGATGAAGAGAACATAAAATTAATATGAAGATAGCTAATATTCACAAGTAATTGTCAAGAAAGAGGAATCAAGCATTAAACTACATGGCACTTGGTTTCTCAACATTACACATTCAAAGACACAGTTTAAAGAACAAAAGACCATGATTTAAATAAAGAAAAAAAAATCGAATTTCGATGAAAAAAGTAAAAACATAGAAGATTATGATACCCTTGTAAAGGTTTATTGATTCCAAAAATCATAAATTAAGGGGAAATACAAGGGTTAGGCCTAAATATCACAGTTAGGGTCTAATTGTTGATTTTCTAAGTGCAACAAAGACTAACACAATATTTTTGAAAAACAATAATTACTTCTTGTAATGTTGACCTTCTTTCAATTCTTCAATATATAATTAATCAATTATACTTCAGAAATTCAATCATATAATAACAACATAAAAATAGAGATCACAATGCACAAAGAGAACATAAGATTTACCCTGGGAAAACCCACGAAGGGGAAACACCCAATAAACTTTTCAATAGAGAAATTCTTTTGTTTAACAAGAGATGCACCTAGACCTTCTAGTCATCAACTAGGTCAAACATGGTCAAACCCTCCAAATCAAGCCTACCAATATGATCCAACACTTCGCTTTTTTGATTTGCCCCAAAATTTCAGCCCCTGCAATAGAAACTTCCCAAAAAATGTGAACTACAGAGAGAGATTCTATCTACATGTGCAAGCTTGAGAGAGAGATAAAGAGATGTAATTCATCCTTATTTTTAGCCTCCTTGTCCTTCGTGTTCCTCGCTACATTCCCAGAAATTGTCTTGCTTGAGAGAGTTTGAATTAGTGCCTTGAGGAGAAGGTTGATCTACCTTTATATAGTAAACTAGCTTGGTCGAATGGGTGTGACTCTTCTTGGGCCAACTTGACTTGGAGGAAGGTTGGCCTAACAAGATTGGAGCCAAAAACTTCAATTTTAAAAATTCAAATTTTCCTCTTTTAAAAGTCCAAATGGGACTTGACTCAAAATATAATTTTTATTTTGAATCTAACATTTAAAATATGCTTTACAATAATAAATATAAATACATCAAGGCATAATATACATTATGAAGATCGAACATACTTACAAATTTCAATACTCCATTTTAACTAGGGAGGTATTCATAATGATTGTCATAGATGTTCTCAAGTTGAAAATTTTCTCTAAGAAAAGGTTATATCAATTCATTATCAACAACATCATTATTAGCATTATCATCTACCATCATCATTTGCTAGTAACCATATCTTGGTTCGTACCTAACCCATGGCTTATCATCAGCATATCAAGACACACTCCCTCAGAGTGTCCAGTCCTCAAATCACAAGGCCTCTCACTAGGCCAAAATGTTGAGATACTAACTCAACCCTCTTAGGGAGTACTAGAAAGCACTCACTCAACCATCCTAGGGAGAACTCTGGTCCTTGATATTGAAAGACCTCACTCAACCCTTCACGTGGGAGTGATTGGGTCTTGATGTTGAAATACCTCACTCAACCCTTCCTTGGGGAGTGATCGAGTATTGATGCTAAAAGACCTCATACAACCCTTCCTTAGGGAGTGATCGGGTCTCTTTACTAAGAGGAACTAACACAACCCTATTTGGGGAGCACTATGGGCTCTTGGACCATTTTAAAGATAATTTCCATCCATGTTGTTGTTATATCAACACTCCCTCTCAACGAGGGGGGTAATCTCCACAAGCCCCAACTTGTCTATGAAGTACACAACATTCTCAATGGGAAACAAATTCATCAAAATATAAGTGTTTTTCTCATTAGTGGAGATGTACTCGAGCCTTATTTATGTCCTTATTACCATGTCACAGATGTAGTGGTACTTGATCTCAATATGCTTTGACCTGTAATGGAACACAAGATTCTCTTAAAGCTTCACATAGCTTTGATTATCATAGTATATCACATTCGGTTCCAACTCTTGGTTGAATGGTCCTGCAAACCACTTCCAAAGCCACACTGCTTCTGTACATGCTTCATTGGTTGTAATATATTCTACCTTTGTAGTACTGAGTCCAACAAATCTCTGCTTCTTTTCATCCAAGATATCATAGAGGAGCCAAAACTTAAGCATACCCCTGAAGTACGTTTCCTATCATCAACACTTCCTACCTACTCAACATCTATATATCCTAAAAGTTATGCATCCTTATTTGCAACATATCTCAAACCATAATTCATAGTACCACATAGATATCTCAAAATGTGTTTTGCTACAATCACATTGGTCATGTCTTGGTTCAACCTGGAACTAGCTCAATGTGTTTAATACAAAGCAAATGCATGGCTTGTTGTTAACCAAATACATCAATGATCCAATCAATTGTCGGTACATAGATGGATCTATCAATTTGAATTCAGAGCCTCTTAACTTCTTCAGGTTAGTCACCGTGGGAGAAGCCATGGATTTATAGTCCATCATGCCAAATATTTGAAGTATCTCAATAACTTACATTCCTTAACCAAGGAAGACTTCACTAGGTTTTTGTGATACTTCTAATCCGAAGTAATAATGCATCAAACCAATATCCTTCATGACAAATTAAGAGGCCAACTACTTCTTACATTAAAGGATGAGAGGCTTGGCACCTATGATAAACAAATCATCAACATATAGCAATAGGATCACAGGTGCATTCTTTACAACCTTAAAATAAAGGTTTGGATTAGAATAGCTTTCGGTAAATCCCAATCTTGTCAAATAGCTATCAATTTGGGCATACCAAGCTCTTGGACCTTGCTTGAATCCATACAAGGCCTTCTTTAACCTGCAAATATGAGATCCATTTCCATGCACCTCAAAATCTTGAGGCTGATCCATGTACACCTCTTTCTCAATCACACCATTGAGGAAAGTATTCTTCACATCCATTTGATGTAAGTTCCATCCCAATGAAGTAGCAAGAGAAATAACAGATCTAATGGAGGTGTACCTAGCAACTGGATCAAATGTCTCAATCTTCTCCCTCTTTTTGGAAGAACCATCTAGCCACAAATCATGCCTCGTATTTATCAATACTTCAATCTGCAACATTCTTGATCTTGTATATCCACTTGGAAGTCACCACTGATTTCCCTTTCGGCCTCAAGACTATCTCCCATACATAATTCTTCATGATGGATTGGTATTCTTCATTCATAGCCTCCTCCCATACTTGTTGGCTAGTTGCTTCTTCATAATTGGAAGGTTGCGTATCAATAAGTTTAGTTATAAGAGCTGAATAACCAGAAAACCTTTTAGGTTTCCTACTTTCTTTGGATGTACCATCTGGAGCTGCATGTCCTTGTCCTTCTTCTAATGTAGATCTAAGCCATGTTGGCATCTTTCTTATTTCTGGGAAGACAATTGGTTCTACTAGTTCACAAGGCCCTTTTAGCTCTTTAGGACATTCTGAAGGAGTTGAACATTCTTCCTTCGAAGCCTCATGATTTACTTATTGTAGTAGTCCATGGAAACTTCCTTAGAATTCCAATATGCTACCTTATCATCAAAGGTGACATCCCGACTGACTCCAATCCTTCGCTACTCTGAAATGTAGATTTTGTAGGCCTTTGAAAATTCATTGTAACCAACAAATATGCCTTTCTTTCCTGAAGGTTCTAGTTTTTTCCTTTAGGGACATGGATGTAAACAAGGTAGCCAAATATTCTCATATGTCCAACCTCCTTCTTTCAACTAGTGAATGTTTTTTTAGGAGTCATATCTTCCAGATGTCAATGAGGACTTCTATTCTGAATGTATACAATTGTCAATTATGCTTCTCACCATAAGAACATTGAAAAATCTTGATCATACATCATAATGTTGATAGATTCTTTGATAGACCAGTTCTTTATTTCTGCCACATCATTCTATTGTGGATTATAGGGAACAATCAACTCCCTCTTAATCCCAACTTTCTTATAGAAAACAACTTCTTTTGAGATGTACTCTCTTCCATTGTCATATCTCAAAACTTGATCTTCTTACCCGTCAATTTCTCCACTTCAGTTTTGAATTCTTGAAACTTGATGAAGACTTCATCCTTTGTCTTCATGAGATAGATCCATGTTTTATGAGAGAAGTCATTAATGAATGTCATATAGTATAACAAACCTCCAAGTGATCTCACATGCATGCGACCACATACATCATAATGAATCGAATCCAAAAAAAAATTATATTCATTGCCACTACTTGGAAATGGTTTCTTGATATTCTCTACAAGTGCACAACCTTTACATACATCTTCATGATCTATTTGCAAGCCAAGGGCACCTAAGATTATTTGACTCGATTCAGGAAATGCTCTATAATAAAGGTGACCATATCTCCTATGTCATAGTTCACTTGGATTTATTTCATCATGTACTAGGGCTTGAACTGGTTGTCCCATGATCCTATACAATATTCCTTCATAAATTTCGATGATTCTAGCACTATCTATACTAGATCCCTTGGGCCATACAAGTACTTTTCCATCCAAAAAATCTACTCTATCTCCTTTATATTCTAAACATATAAATATAGACTAGATTCTTTTTCAAACCTAGTACATATAGAACATTGTTGAGATGAACATTGTTACCAAATTCCAACTCAATGGATGCCTTTCCAAATCCTTTGGCTGCATAATTGTGGTTATCACCAAGCTCCACCCTTTCATATAGTATTCTTTCCATCATGCTAGTGAGATTTCCACAATCTTATGTCATATGTCTAGAAGCACCACTATCTACTAGCCACATATCATCATCATTTGCAATAAAACATGTTACAACAGAAAAGTAAAAGAAATATATGTCACCTTTAGGCTTCTTTGGATGTTCATCTTCAATGTCGGTTGAGAAGCATGTTGTTTTCCCTTTCTCTTTTTTTTATTAAGCATCTCAAGAAAATAGATTTTATAATGTCCAAATTTCTAACAACCATAACATTAAATTTTTGACATATCCTTCTTCCTTTGGGGAGGAGTTGATCTTCTTCTTGACTTCTTTTTTTGAAAGCCAAAATTGTTTCCTTTATTCTTCTTGAATTGAGTTGCAAGTGCTTGAGAAGCTTCTTCCTTTCTATCTCTTGATATACGCCTTGATTATTCTTGAGCACAAGAGGTCCAAAATTCTTCAAATGGAGGAGTTTCGTTCCCGCTACTTATACATGTTGCAAATGAATCCCATGATCTACGTATACCATTGAGTGTTGTAGTCACAAGTTCCCGTTCATAAAAAAATCTTCAATTTCTTGAGTTTCATCTCTTGTTTTTTAAATCCTTACAAAATATGAAGCCATGGTGTCATCATTCATCATCCTTACATGATGAATCTCATTCTTCAAGCTCATGGCTTGACCAACGCTCTTTATGGTAAATAGATTAGTTAGGGCAGCATACATCTTCTTGGAGATATCAAGCTTTACAATATAGTGGATTAGCTGATCTCTAATGGAATCCACAATAAGAATCATGGTAGTGATGCCACACTCTCTGAACTTTTCGTTTCCTCTAGTATTTGTTGGTTCTACAACCTTCCCTCTCACAATATCCAATACTTTGTTACTTGCAAGAATAAGATCAATTCTAGCCTTCCAAGCTCTGAAGTTTGGGGCTCCTTCTAACTTGTTTTTTGATTTCATAGAAGAATCCATGGATGAAAATGAACAAGAAGGACTTCAACCATAGTGATCTCATTGTAGGGTTTCTTCAAAGGTGATTTTAGTGTTCCTTCCTTCACCAAAGCTCTGATACCATGTTGATTTTCTAAGTGCAACAGAGACTAGCAAAATATTTTTGAAAAATGATAATTACTTCTAATAATGTTTATCTTCTTTTAATTCTTCAATATATCATTAAGAAATTATACTTCATAAATTCAACCTTATAGGGACAGTAGAATAATAGGGGTCACAATAAATAAAGAGAACACAATATTTACCCTGGGAAATCCCACTATGGGGAAAAACCAAACAACCCTTTCAATAAAGAAATCATTTTGTTCAACAAAAGACACACCTAGACCTTGTAGTCATCAACTAGGTCAAACCCTAATTCAACACTTCACTCTACTGATTTGCCCCAAAATTTTGGCCCTCCTACAACTGCCATAATCCAAAAATTTTAGCCCCTTATAATTGCCCAAAAATTTTGGCCCTTGCAACAAAAATTGTCCAGAAAAATGTGAACTGAAAAGAGAGAGTCTATCCACATGTGCAAGCTTGAGAGAGAGAAAGAGATGCAATTCATCCTTCTTTTCATCCTCCTTGTCCTTCTTGTTCTTCACTAGATGCCCGAAAATTACCTTGCTTGAGAGAGTGTGAATTGATGCCTTGAGGAGGAGGAGGAGCTTCCTTTATATAGTGAATTGGCTAGGTCGAATGGGTGTGAATCTACATGGGCCGACTTGACAAACTTGGAGCGAAAATTTTCAATTTTAAAAATTCAATTTTTCCTCTTTTAAAAGTCCAGATGGGACTTGACTCAAAATATATTTTTTCTTTTGACTCTAGCATTTAAAATATGCTTTAGAATAATCAATATAAATACATCAAGGACCAAATATACATCATGAAGACCAACCGTAGTTACAAAATTCAACACTAATAACCCGTATTATTCTAATACATAAATTAGGACCATATGTGTCATGGTATAGGGCCTTATAAACTATTTGTGAGATTAAAAAATATGGATTTGGGCTAAAATTCAATTTTATGCCTCCAAAGCATGGTACAAGGCATAAGAACCATTTCTATTTCCACTATACAATAAAAAATGCCTCATAATCCTTTGATAGGGTAAGAATTTTGTTAATATGCCCTATACCATAATGTAAGGTTTTATAGATCATATATGACCCTAGCAAAATACTAATTACATGAAAAATCCAATATTTAAGGTCGTAAACCATGGTTTAGACCAAAAGAACCATCCATATCATCTATAGTCTAAGCAATTGGGAACTTTAATAAAAAAATAAAATAAAAATAAAAAAGACACTCTATTTATAGGTTGCATGCGATTTTTCATGTCAGCATATATGGTTTTTTAATTCAAAAAAAATATGTATTACGAGAAATCCATGGTTTAGGTCCTAGATATGGTTAGTTGCATAAAAACCACTTACATCACAAATTAGGGTTAAATCCATGTTTACGTCATAAAATCATGGTTTAATCCACATGAACCATCCATGCGATGTGTAATCCCTATATAGGAAAATATTTATTAATTTGGGGATTGTATTATGGTCCAGAGCCCTTGTAAATGGTTTTTCGGCCCAAACAATGTGGATCAAGGAAAAAAAATGTTTAGGCTAAAAAATAATGGTTAGTTACACAATAACTATGATCTCTAATAATCATAATCCTTTCATTTGGTTTATGGAATAAGAAACATATGTATTATCCTACATGGCTTGCCATTGTGGGGCATGTTACCTCAAAATCTAATATCTTAGTGCACAACCTCACTAAGCACTCAATATTAAAGGTAACAAGAGGGTCAGCCACCACTATCACCTTAGTAATTATTCCCTTGATATTGAATGGATGAATATTATCCCCATAAGAGAGTCTTCCCCAGTGGATCTTGAAGATTAGATAACTCAAAACCTCCTAGGCTAAATATAAGGGTTCCATTAAATAAAACAACCAAGGTTAATGTTCAATGAAGAAAGGATTTGAGTGAGATAAGGTAAAAATATCAAATGACCTATGGCTAAATCTAGAGGTTTTGGAAAATCTTGGAGAAGCTCCAGTAGATCCCAAACATATTCTACCGTTAAACATATAATCACTATTATAAATTAGGGTTTTTGAGAAACACAAATTACAACATGCAAAATTTATAACAACAATAACAAAATAGCCTATAAATTATGAATAAACAGAAATAAAAATGGATATCAAATGAGTAAAAAAGGAAATATATTGCAGCAATTTTTCAATGGCTGAAAATGCATAAAACAACTACAAAAACCTAAACATTAGCCCTAAAAATGTCAATGAAAAATTCATAAAAAATTATATTTTTAATTTTCCAAATTAGAATATACAAATCCTAACTCTATGAATATGAAATCCAAGGTATTTTATGCCTTTAAATGTAGATGTTGTTGTAACCTAACCCTAATTTACCCTAAAAAAATAAAAAATAAACAATAAATTTTAGTGTTTAATTTTTTCTGTATAAGGATTGATGTGCACTAAATAGTCTAGTACGTTTTGTAACAACCATTTTGTTTGCCCCCTCATGTAAATGTTATTTTTTTTATCATTTTCAAGGTAAATAATTATAAAAAATTTAAAATGACTAGGTTGAGGAAGAACACAGATTCAGAGCTTGGGGGGAGAAGTAGCTTGGGAATTGCTTGGGGAAATTGCCAAAATCAGAACTTTGCATTTAATTTCCACCCATATCCCTATTGAATTAAAAGTAAGTTGTACATACATTAAAAATGGCATATGGGAGCCAAATCAAGAGGATGAGCCAACCCCGCTCTCATGGGATGTGATGGCTCTTTTCAACATCCAATAGGAAAGCATGTCAAAACAAAAAAATGTGTTACATTGGGAAGATACTAAAAATACAAGAAAACACAAGATAGAAGGAGATACACAATACGTTGGCCTACAAGTAGGCTTGATACAAATCATATGCTCTGGAAAAATGGAAGATACCCAGAAAAAAAAAAAGAGCACACACATGCAAGGAAGAGAAAGAGTTGGGCAAGTGAAGCCATAGTGGGTTCATAAATCCTGCTAGATTGCAAGTGGAAACACTGTGTGTCTTGGATTTTGATTGTTGTTGGAAGCCATGTTGCATGTATCATGGCTATGAATGGTGTTTAGAGTGTTGGGATGAATGAATAATTCATTCTAGAAGAGATCTGTGTTGCAAGTCTAGGCTTCTAATCGAGTCAAATGAACCTTGATAAATTTGTAAAGGAAATTGGAAATTTACAAGGGAAAAATCATTAACATAATCACTAATATTATCATTAATCATAAGAGTGATCACCTAATGATGGTGATTATTGTTAATACCTCATTGTGTCAAGTGCTAAGAGTACCATCCTTGGAGCTGGGGCAGAGATGATAGAAGGTGTGTTCCTTTTGATTGGGCACGAATTAACATGAGGCATAATGTCAAATTTGGCGTCGACAGATGAAGAAGGCTCCATCGTACCTTCCCTCTAGTGCCAAAATTCATTGTCAGATTTTAAGGAATTATGCACACTTGATAAAGAGTGCATACCAGATATATTTCTCTCAACAATGGTACTACAATTGACAAGTGCAGACCACCCCCCCGAGTCATTATCTATCGGAAGGAAAGGGGAGGCCTATAATTTATATAAGTTGTTGGGATAGAATGGTAGCCACATGGTGAAGATTGGGCAGAGAGGGAGATGTGTGGTGTTTAGTCGCATAAGCAACAAAATGCGGACCATCCCCTCATTAACTGCCATAAAGGTAGGGAGGGGAACACACTCAATATGGGTTTTCAATGTGATATGTCTAGGTCGTTTTGGCGGGAAAGTAGTGAGGGGTTTAACCCTAATCGACTTATAAATCGAATATAATGTAAGACGATGAAATAACACACTAAGGTTTAGACTTGTGGGTCCCATGATCTAGGTTATGTGGTAGCTGCTACATGGAGTTAGCCATGGCCATGTTGGCATCCATAGTGATGTGGAATCACCTAGCTGAGGCGAGGTTGTGATGTGGCTATAAACATTATGATATGCACTTTCTAATTCCTGGAATATGTGGCTGACATGAGTTATATATGTGTGAATAGCTAAATATCAACATTCTTCAAGTCAATATGCTTCGTGTTGGCATGGCAAGGTAGAAACTCAATTTTTTAATTGATATAACTAACATCTATGTGTGTGTGACAACACATAAGAAGACACAATTGAAGCAAGAAACAAAAGGATGGACAATGGTGAGGTACAACAAATCATGGACCATGTCCTTCATGAGTAAGAAGGGGAAATTTCCCTTCATAGGGAATAAACCTTCACAAACTTGAAATTTGATCTAAAGAGCTGCAAGGAAGAGAATGAAAGGCTCATCAGGAGGCACAAAGAATAGGAAAAATTGAACACAGTGTTATCACAACACTTGTCATACATTCAAAAGTTGTTGCAATATGCATAAAGCTCTGAAGATATAGAGGAATGTCATGCTGAAAAGCCCAAAGAGGAACATCATAAGGTTGGAGAGAAAATAAAGTCAGTTTCATGATGAAACTGTGGAGAGGCACATATGTATAAGGATTGTCATAGTAGACAACAAAAGAAGAAGAGTAGTTCATGTGAATTCCAAGCACATGAACCAATAACCTATAGTAAAGAAAGATATGAGGGAGCATCCCCTCAAACTCTTTGAAATATAGAGAAAATTCCTTCTTTAACTATTTAGAAGGGCACTAGAATTTTGTGGTTGTTAAAAACATTGGAAAGGCCCATTATGACTAAATTTTTTTGCATATGTTGGTGATGGATATACTGAGCATCAAAAATCAAGAGATTGGGTTTGTTGTGGTCTAATGAATGTTGGGAATGTTTTACATGCCTTTGTTGCTATGGTTAGATTCATATTTTGTTTTTTTGGATTATTGTATTTGAGTATGTCCATGCTACCTTGTGTTGCTATTAAGTATTGTTGTTGTGATATTTTTCATTGTTCTTTGTTTCTTCTTTCTTCTTGCCTTTTTTTTGGTATTGGTTGGTTTGTTGGGTGTGGAAAGGAAAGAAAACGAGCTATGGAGAAGAGCCAAATAAAACCCAACTGGAAGTGCAAGACCTTAATTAACCCTATGCACAAGAAAAATGGCAGTGGAAGGCCAAAGAAGATGACTGAATAGCTAGGTGGACTTGGCTAATTCCACTCAAATAAAGTAGACAACGATGTAACAACCATAAAAATGGAATAAGAAGGGAGTTCCCTTGACCAAAATTGTGCATGGATGATATATATATATATATATATATATATATGCTATTTTATGAACAAGAGAAAATGAAATGAAGGTATAAGAATGTTGTTTGGTCCAAAAGGTCATTAGTTGAGAACCATCATAGTAGGAAGATAAGTGATCAATCTTTAAAATTATGATCATGGTGTGAATGGTAGGAAAACAAAATTTGTGCTTACCATGTTTTAAAATGACATTGTGAATCTATTTGAGGGATTTCATGCCACATGGAACACCCATTGGCAAGTATGCAAGAATGACCTATTGCTAATAGTTAATATTTTTAATACATTATCCTCATGTTCCTAACATTGTTGCGAGCACAAATGAAAATAATAAATGTTGAGAACCTATGAATATCATATATGAAGGCATGTTGGAATTGGATGAAAATGAAAATGCCATTATGAAGTTTTCATTGAAAATGTGTAAATAATTGAGTTGATCAATTTACAACTAATGTATGAGGTTGAGATCATTTCAAGAACTCCCGAGTATTGCAACAACAAGAGTGTCATCAACCAACTGGACCCTTTTGAAAATGCTTTAGTTGAAAGTGATGGTAATGATAGCCAAGGAAATAAGGTAGTAGTAAACCACGGTAAAAAGGGGTAAAGGAAATGAATTAGGTAACAATTCCTTAGTTGAATTTGAATACTAGTTCAAATTAATGCATGCTTTGCATGATGCCAATAAATGGTATGGTGAAGGCAGGAGCCTTCAACAAAGAATATTGCAATACATTTTGTAATGCAAGCCAAGTGGAATGAATGCAAGGTGTATTTATCATTTCTAATTCATTGGTCTACTGGAATAAATGTATGATTGCATTTGGAAATGCATGGAGTAAATGTGATGCACATGTATAGTGCAATAATAGTATCATTTCAATTTATTTAAATCAAAGTGATATAATTTTTATGGGTGTAACAATTATGAAGTCACTTTAGGCTATTATGAATTATGCAATAATATATATATATATATATATATATATATAGATGAACACTAACAAGTGTTGGCTGACTGGAAGATTAAGTTGCAGGAAAAGTGTTAGAATGGTGTGAGATCAAAACCACCATGACATATTAACACCACCCATAAGGGAGCCTAACAACATGACTATAAGTCTCATGCTTATGATATTAGGATTCTGGATGAATCAAGGATTGGGAAATTAAATTTTTTTATTTGAAATTTTTTAGTGTATCTCATGGAAAGTTAAATTTTGTGACATAGGTGGCATAATGGAGTTGGGAGCTTAGGAATAAGATTGTCGAGAATGAATTGTAACCAATGGCATTTTGTTTATGTTATGGAACCAAGTCATAACTGGTACCTAGACTATGAGACTCCATGAGTAGTGCAGTGGAGCACGCTAGATGAGTATCTGGCCATAAGTCTCCATGAACATGTCCTTAGATCATGCCAGATGGCTACTAATTTGTAAAACTCTAATGACTACCCCATGTTGTAAATCCTTGGGATAGGTTGGCATCCTAGACTATAGGTTTCCTAGGCCTAGATAGGTGAGTAGTTGATGGGGGGCATATAGGAAAGGCTTGGGATAGATAGACTTCCCAACATGAGGGGTTACCTGGGCCTAGATAGGTGAGTAATTGGTGCCAAGAAGAAATATGCCCATGAGAAATGGGATGTCAGGTTGAGGAAGCCAGTTGGGAGATGTATGAAAGTACTGCATGGAGCAGTATGTCTGCAAGTGGGGACATGCTATGGATTCTTGTTGTGCTTAACAGGTGGAGACATGCTCTAAATTCCTAAGAGTTGGACTTAAAGACAGAGCTAGTTGTAGACTGCGTGGAGAATTTGACTCATTAGTGCTCAATAGGTGGAGACACACTCTAGATTCTTCTAATGCATAGCAATGGATTTCATGGATCTTGTTTGATAAATATGGGGCTAAATACTAGTGGAACTATGGAGTGTATACACCACTAAGGGCTTTCCAATTCTAACAAACTACTTAGTGATTGCAAGTGAAGGAAGCAAATAGTAACCAAAGATAAGTGTTAATTATAATTGAATAATTTATCTGTTAAGATTGTGATTTAATTTGGTTTAAGTTTTTATTTGGATTGAGTTATGTTTTAATAATGATTATATTGTGAAAATTTTATGAAAAAATTGCTGAGTAATCTCATGAGACTCATGTACCTATGATGTAGGTGAGCTACTGAAATTTCTAGTAATCATACATGAGGGTGATTTCAAATCATGCAGTATCAACTTAAATCATATTGTGAAACAACAAAATATGACGAAGTTGAAAGATTTTGAGAAATAGGCCATTGTGGTGACAGTGGAACCATGTGATATGCAATGACTTCCATGAGGCATGCCATGACTAACATGTGATGTTATTAAAGCAAGGTAGAGGGATGACTTGCCTGTGAAGGCCTTCTTGCATGAGTAATACTTTCTCAGGGACAAATTTCCTGAGGTACTAATGGCACATAGAAGGGGATGCCAAAAATTGGGAGGTGAGTGACTACACAGAAGAGGGAAAAGATCACCTAAGGGAATGATGAAGCAGAGAAGGGGATTCTGAAACTTAAAAAGTGAATTGGCTTTCATAGAGTCATGTGTATACTCATTGGGATTAGAAATGCATTGGGTGTGTCCCATGAAGCAATGACTTGAATTTGTTCCCTGAAGGAGCACTGGTTGTAGTGGATGGCATGACTAGACATTGGAGGTAGATCGCACTTCTAAATCAAGTGATCAAGTAGATCAAAGCGCAATGGAGGAACTTTTGACCAAATATAGCCACTTGGGAAATGGTTAATCGCATGAGGGTATCATACCCATTATTTTTTTTGGGAAAGAAAATATGAATGTAAATGTAAATTTAAAATATTTGTGTATATAAAGTTCGTTGAAAAAATAACACTAAGGACGGTGTTCCTCTAAGGGGGTGGGGTCTTTAACAACCCTTCTAGTTGCTACCTCATGTAAATTTTATTTCATTATTAGTTTCATCATAAATAATTATTAAATATATAAAATGACTGGGTTAATGAAGGACACAGATTCAAAGCTTGGGGAGAGAGGTTTCTTGGGTAAATATCCAAATGTAGAACTCTGCGTTTAATTTCCACCCATATCCATATTGAATTAACTAAAGTTGTACATACATTGAAAATGGCATATGGGTGCCTAAGCAAGAGGACAAGCTAGTCCCACTCTCATGGGACATGTTAGCCCTGGTCAACATGCAATAGGAAAGTATGTCAAAATGGAAATAGGCATTACAATGGGGGAGAAATTGATGAAGATGAGTAGAAGAAATAGGGAAGGAGATATGAAATATGTTGGACTGCAAGTAGGCTAGTTATAGAGTATACGCTTAGGAAAAATGATGGATACCTAGAAGAGAACATAGCACATGCATGTAGGGAAGGGAAAATTTGGTTGGGCAAGTGAAACCATAGTGAGTTTAGGAAATTCTGTTGGGATTGCAAATGGAAACATTATGGTTTTTGGATTCCTATGGTGTCATTTTGTAGTAGAGAAATTGTGTTTTAGACTCCTACTAGATTTAGCAAGTGGAACCACATTGTTCTTTGGATTTATTGGTGGTTTTATTGATTGGTTGGTGTACATTCCCCTTGATAACTTCAATCCTCGAGCTCTGAATCTAGGTCGAGGTGGTTAAGGGCAAGAAATTTTGCAGTGTAGTTTGCTTATGGTTGGACGAAGAGCTTAAATCCCTCCCTTGGTTACCAGTCACATAATTTAATCAAATAAGTGTTTATTCATGTATATATGTGTTCCATGGATGACCAATGAGTAACTTTGAAGTGTTTATGTAAGAATTCTTGATTTATTATTTAGTTTAGGGGTTAATCAACTAAACTGTGTATCTATGGTGTTTATGAGTTGTTGGAGCTATGTATTTTTAGTCTTATTAATTCACTTGTAGGTTTCTTGAAGAGTCTATAGCTGGTGGTCTTCAATCATATATCTTAGCCATCCTGTGTGTTTAGGATTTTGGGACAACTCCCTTTTATGACCATGTTTGTGGGATTATATCTTGAGTAATTTAGCGTATATTTTGTGAGAGTGGACTTGCACCATGTCCAAAAGAGTTGTTGATATTTTTGCATGTTTATGATGGTTACGGTTGTTGGTATCTCATGGCTAGATGAGACTCATGGAACTGTGTGTTGTTTTTATGTGCATCAATTGAAATTTTATTTACATGTTTATGTATGATGGTATAATGAACCAAGTTGAATTGTTATGGTGTGTGAAATTCCATGGCTTGGGTGTTATAACTGTTAAGGAGACCCTAATGTCTAAGAAATAATTAAACTCGCTACTAAAATGACATATATGGCATGATAAGAGATTGTATAGATCTATGTTGTATATGCCCAACATGATCGACCCCTTTAGTCATGGGAATTTGATTGGTTAAGACTGATGTTGTCTTGATGTTGCAATGTATGTTTAATATTGGATCTGGCATAACTATGTGAAATTTACACTACGAAATGATATGTCGTTTTTGAAATTGTATTTATTGAATCACATTAGTTGTGGCATGATATATTAGAGGGAATTTTGATATCCTTGATTCACATATCATGGTTATGAATGGTGTTTAGAGTGTTGGATTAAATGAAGAATTCATTCTAGAAGATATTTTTGTTGCAAGTCCAAACTTATAAATGGGTTGAATGAACCTTAATAAATTTATAAAGGAAATCAACAATTTACAAGGGTGGAGTCATTAAATTAATCATTGAGATTACCAATAATCCTTAGATTAATCACCTAACAATGGTGATTAGTGTTAATACTGTGCCACGCTAAGCGTTAAGAGTACCATCCTTGGAGCTAGCATGGAGATGAAAAAAATTCACAAAGTTTATGGGAATGTAGGATAGGAAAAATCCCCATTATCTGACGTGGATTATTCATGATATGTCACACTAGCTTTCCAGAAGTTATCTGTGAAATTCACTGCAGTGACAGAAGGCACAGGCTGGGAATATGCCCATCATCTACCACCAATTTTTTCGCCATGTGGCAGAGGTGTGGAATGATTTCTCTGAGTATGAGTGTGTTGATGATATTGACAAGGGATGAGACAAAATGTATTTCCTATCCATAAACGAGAAAAAATTAATCTGCACATAGGACTGAGACCATTAGGACCCATGTCATAGGCTGAGGTGGAAAATTAATTTCCACATAGGATTGAAACCGTTGGGACCCATGTCATAGGCTAAGGTGGAAAATACCACATAGTTTGGGTATGTGTATGAAGATGCCACGCGGAACTTTGGATGAAATGTGTATATGAATTGGAAAGAATGTTGATGTGGCACGCTATTAGCATGAGACATGGTAGGCAGACATGGCCTTTTTGAATGGCCAAGGGGGTCGATTTTGGTTGAAACATGGAACCCTCAGAGGATGCCACAAGGTGGAGTGATGTCACCTTGACATTAGTTTGGAATTAGCAGGGCATGCTCCTTGTAATTGGGCATGGAATGACAAAAGGCATGACTTGAAATTTGGCATTTAGAGATGGAGAATTCTCCATCACGACATTTGTCTAATGCTAATATTCATTTCGAGGTTTCGGGGAAATAGGTGCGCTTGACACAGAGCATGTAATGATGATATTTATGTCAGAAATTATGTTGTAATTGAGTGTGGACCCCTATCCCCCTTCATTATCTTTCGAAAGGTAGGGGGCCATAATTTATATAGGCCTTTAGTATAGAATGGTAGCCATGTGGTGAAAATTAGGCAGAGGAGGAGATGTGTGTTGTTTAGTCGCATAAGCGAAAAAGTGTAGATCCCCCCCCCTGCCCCACCCCCTCTCATTAATTGTGAGAAAGTGGGGGGACACACTTAATATGGGTCATCAATGTGATATGCCTATGTTACATCTGCAAGAAATTAGTGAGGGGTTTAACCCCAGTCGACTTATAAATAAAATATAATGTAAGACAAGGATGTTGGAAATACTGAGAGGGGGGGTGAATCAGTATTTCTTTTTCCCACTATTGTTTCACCAGTTAAAACATATATATTCAGAACACAAGATGAACAACAAGAATAAATGCTTTTCTTAATATAAACTGTGCAGTAAAATAGATACAATATATAGATGGTTACAATCAGTTACCAAGCTCCAACTTGGACTTTGGTGAGGCTCCAGCCTCCAGAGCACCAACTCTATTTCGCCAAGACACCAATCTTGGACTTAGGAGCACCAAATCCCAAGGACTTCAATCCTTCCTACTTCTGAGGCATCAGCCCCAAGGACTCCAATCCTACTTACTTTTGAGGCACCAGCCCCAAGGACTCCTATCCTTCTTTCTTTCGAGGCACCAGCCCCAAGAAATCCTATCCTTCTTGCTTCTGAGGCACCAGCCCCAAGGACTCCTATCCTTCTTGCTTTTGAGGCACCAGCCCCAAGGACTCCTATCTTTCTTGCTTCTGAGGCACCAGCCCCAAGGACTCCTATCCTTCTTGCTTTTGAGGCACCAGCCCCAAGGATTCCTATCCTTCTTGATTTTGAGGCACCAGCCCCAAGGACTCCAATCCTTCTTGCTTTTGAGGCACCAGCCCCAAGGACTCCAGTCCTATCCAGGCACTTTTGATAATAATACTCTCAAAACTCTTCTCTGCTGAGTTCTGTCTGGTTATAGTTTCTCTGTAGTCTCCAAGCTACAGCATCAATGACAACCAGTCTTCTCTTGAAGGAGTCTTTACAACTCTTCCTACCATTCACACAGAGTCTCCAATAGCTGACCTCTGATCATATCTCCACACTGCTTTAGTGAGTCCACTACAAGTGCACTAAAACTCTACATAAGAACCTGCTTTCAGTTCAAGCACATGTTCTAATGTAACAGTGAATATTTCAGCAAGACTGCTTCTCTGCTGGCAACTTCTACTTTTCGAATTCCTCCTGTCCTGTTGGTCCTTCGGCCCTCTTTTTGTTCTATTGGACCCTCTTTCTGTTCTGCTATTTTCTCCAACTTTTCAACAGTGTTCAACAACTGCAGCAGCGTTCACCAGCAACTTTATACAATGCTTAACCATCTCTGCTACTTCTGCAACCTCATGTTCTGGTTCTTCACAACACCAACAGCCCCCACAGTCCTCTGTTTTTACTGTTTTATACATTCCCATGCCTTTGTCCATTCGTTTCCGCTTACACCACCTCTTAAACTTCCTCAACGCTCACTGTCATTTCCTCTGTGCTCGCTTGCTTCTTCATCTTCCCAAATTTCAGTTTCCTCTGTCTATTCATGCTCACAGGACACGTTGATTCAATGGCGAGGACTGAGTCATACGCAGAGGACACATATTTAGAAAACTGTAACAGCGCTCCTGTTTTCTCATGATAGCAGGCATACATAGGGACCGCTTCATTTAACGGACAACCACATTCTATCGCAATCATAATCGCCATGATTCAGCCTCCTGAACTATCGGGACCATTCCTTAATGTATTTTTGCCTCAAAACCCAGCGCACGGCAAATATCAAATACACAGGGAATCAGAGAAGAAACACGAGTGAAGCACTAAGGGCGGACTTCAATTTTAATTCACCTGAATCTATAATGTATCGGGTCCACCTTGCAATCGCAATCGGCAGTCGCCAATGGCCAATGGCCAATGGACGCGATAAGACATTAAGCCACCTTTCAATGTTGCATCAAGTCCGGTCTTACAATCAAAATCGGCGCTTGGGTGTGGCAAGGCTTCATAACATATGCGATTGTGACTGATGTGATATGGTATTAAACTATGGTTTATATGCCCGTTGGGCCCACATATATATGTATTGCTATCGGCGATCACAAAGGGGCCTCTTAACATATTGTAGCGCCCGCTTCCGAAGTGCCGATGCGATAATGACTCTCGGCGATCGCAAGTCACACAGGGTCAAGACTCATCGTTAACATAGACCCCTCATAGCGATGCGATGTGCTGGACCCGATAGGATCCCAAATCTCCCGTGCATATATTTTCAAGTCCGCTTTCCACCTCCGATAGTGTTAAAGCATGCATACATGGGTTTTATAGGCCCGATAAAGTAACTGGATATATCTACATGAGTTCTGCCCCCGATGGCTCTCGATAACTCTGTCTGCTTCCTCTATGGCTCTGATGGCTGTGTTTGTTGCATCCCATGGCTCTGTTTGCTCCTCTGTTTGCTCTATCGCTATGTCCTCCACTCTTCCTCTATGCTCCTTTGATCGGTCTTCCTTTGGATTGTTTCTCTGATAGCTGTTAATGCATATATAGATGGATTTGCCTTCGATAGCTCCCGATTGCATAATTTGCTTCCTCTGATGCTCTGTCTACTCCTCTGTTGCTCCAACGGTTGTCTGCATCCTCTGTTTGCCATGTATGCTCCTCTTCTTTCGCATATATATATATATATATATATATATATATATATATATATATATATATATATATATATGGCTCCTCCTATAACTCCTCTTGCTCCAATGTGGCTCCTCTCGTTTCCATTTGCTCCTCTGGTGGTTCTGTCTGCTCCTCTCGTCTCCATATACTCCTCTGTCTTGGCAGTGTCTTTCAAAGACCTCCTTGCATATATGAACGCCTCTCTTGCTCTGATATCCTGTGATATGCTTTGATCTACCTCCTTAGGTAACTCCTCTTTGCTTATGGCTTGGCTATCCTGATGGCCTTGCTCCTGTCTCTTCATGAATCTGCTCTGCTTCCCCTTGGCTTCATGTCATCCTTTAGTATCCAGAATATTTTCATATTGACATCAATGACAACCTAGGTCAACAATCTCCCCCTTTGTTATTGATGGCAATATTCTTCTTCTCTCCCCCTTTGACATCAATGGCAAAGGAGTGCTCTGGGACTCCCCCTATCAAACTGCCTCTGTTCTTCATGTATGGTAGATCTTCACAGGTCTGTGACTCCCCCTGTCATAGTGCTCTTCTTATTTTTACTCAAGATAGAAGGATTGATGTTTTATCATCAATTTGCACATTATTCCCTCTTCATGTCTCTGAACTGCTTTATCATGGCTTCAACAATGCTTAAGGATGCTCTACTTTAATTCTTTCATTTAGATTGCAAATGGCCATACACCAAGTGTCCAAGTCCAAGCTTTTGTGCTTCAATCCAAATTGATGAGTTCCTTTGTGTCTCTGTGATTCCCCTTAAGTTACTGCCATCTAGTATTCAATCATCATTGCATTTGGACAAAAATGTGAGGGCTATATTTCTTAAGTGATCTATATCAGCTTAAGTTATGCTTGACTGCACAACATTCTCATTCCTATAAGCCATATTTTCCTTGTGTTCTTGTACATATCTCTGCAGATTCAGATATCCAATCTGTGACTGTCCTTTAAATTTATTCTGTTGATTTGCATCTTCATGCAATGCTTCAGTTTTGTTATATGCTACCAGTTTCTCTTACTTCAAACTCCATTCCAAATGTATCTGTTTGTTTGAAGACTCCCTCTATTAGTGTCCAGAATTTATCTGTTCTCACATTAAATCCCTGAGTTAAGACATAAACTTCTGTGATAACAACACCATGGTTGTTTGCCCTATTTTTTCTAGTATTAGATTCCATTCTCTGTTGTTCCAAATACTACTTATAGATTAAGTGGAAAGCATCTTTAACAACAGTCCAAAGAAGGGTTACAGGATCATGTTCTTCAATGGAGTACTCCTGAGAAATGATCTTCATCAAAGAATGATTGTTAATATAGCTCAACAAGGATTTCATAAGGACCCTTTCACTAATAGCTTCAGCAATAATGATCAAGAATCACAGGCTCCCCCTAACTGTATGCATCATCTCTTTTGGCAGAGTCTTCTCATAAAATGCTTAGATTGGCTGGAGAGCTCAAGGGACTTTCGGACTGTATTTCCTTCCTTCTCCATACTTGTGTAACTTTCTTCTTTTGCATGGTTCTAGCTTGTGTAAGAGCCCATGTTAAGTTACAATCACATGCCATATGACCAATGTTATGACACTTGAAGCATTCTACATTGTTCATGAATAAGAATTCATGATTTCTACCTGCAAAATTGTTTCTTGGAGGTTGTCGGAGACTATAACATCTATCTCTATGAGATGGTTGGGGACCATAACATCTATCTTTATGATATGCTTTACAGTCTTTTGCCATGTGACCAAAGTTTGAACAAGAATAACAATAACCAAAAAATGAACTTTGGTACCTGGGAGATGGAGGTTTCCTTGATGTACTTCTGAAGCCTTTCTGCCTTGAGATCCTTTGATGATAACCATTGCCTCTCGCCTCTTTGACATCATCTACATTTCTTTTTGGAGCTGGTTTTCTTCTTGGAGCAGGATTTCTTCTTGGAATAGGATTTCTTCTATTGTAGCCTTGATTTTTCTCCTTGCCTTTGTTGGAACTGGGAGCATCACCATTTCTTTCTAGCTTCTTCACATCTCTTTTGTTTAAAACATTTTCATTCTTGTTTTAGGGTTCACCTGCATACCCGAGACCTGATTTATCATATGGACATCTGTGATAGCTGAGCATGTCATCCAAGGCTTGAGAGCTATTCAAGATTTTGTTCATCCCTTCAACCTTTGTTCTGAGGAAGACAATCTCTTCTTCCAATCTTTCACACTCACTATTCTTCTTTGCAAGTTGTTCCTTAGTTTCTTCCTTGATACGAATAGCTTCATTTACTTCTATTTTAAGCGAGATGATATTTGACTTCATTTTGAAGATTTCTTCATTCTTTGCTTGACTGCTCTCCATTTCTTCCTTGATCCTTGTAGCTTTACATGTTTCAGCCTTGAGAAGCTTGATGTTAGATTTTAATTTGAAGATTTCTTCATCCTTTGCTTTCAATTGATTCTTAAGCTTGACAAGCTCTTCATTCCTTGTTTGATCTTGGTCACCAGCTAGTGCTATCTTCTTAAGTTCCTTATTTTCCTTTTTCAAATTGTTAATCTCTTCCATGGCAGTCATAAGTTGAGCAAGGAGTTCTTCCACAAAATCTTTTTCATTCTCTTCATCTTCTAGGTCTGCTTTAGCCTTGATGTCATCATTCTCATTTTCAGCTTCTATGATGGGTTCAGGATCTCCTTCTTGATTGATGGTCATGGTCAGTGCTCCTTTTGAGTGAAGGTCATGAAGTTTGTCCCATATATCCTTTGCTGATGAATATTTTCCTAGATTGTTCTTTACAGAATCAGGTAGCCCATTCAAGATTGCCTTCATTGCTTTTGCATTGTACTTCTTGGATTCTTCATCCATCCTACTATCAGCAATCACTGATTTCCAGATTTCAATGCCTTGAGTCTGTAAGAAATTCCTCATTCTTGCTTCCCATATATTAAAGTTCCCATTGAGCCTTGGAGCCTCCTCAAATTGATTGTCTTCTATTTTAGTAGTAGAGGGAGACACATCCTTAGGAGGATTGGAGACTTTCTTCCTTGACTTCGCCATTTGTGTTCTAAGGTTCAACCTTCAAGCTGTTAGGCTTTGAATGAAGGTACCTGCTCTGATACCAATTGTTGGAAATACTGAGAGGGGGGGTGAATCAGTATTTCTTTTTCCCACTATTGTTTCACCAGTTAAAACATATATATTCAGAACACAAGATGAACAACAAGAATAAATGCTTTTATTAATATAAACTGTGCAGTAAAATAGATACAATATATAGATGGTTACAATCAATTGCCAAGCTCCAACTTGGACTTTGGTGAGGCTCCAACCTCCAGAGCACCAACTCTATTTTGCCAAGACACCAATCTTGGACTTAGGAGCACCAACTCCCAAGGACTTCAATCCTTCCTACTTCTGAGGCATCAGCCCCAAGGACTCCAATCCTACTTACTTATGAGGCACCAGCCCCAAGGACTCCTATCCTTCTTGCCTTTGAGGCACCAGCCCCAAGGACTCCTATCCTTCTTACTTCTGAGGCACCAGTCCCAAGGACTCCTATCCTTCTTTCTTTTGAGGCACCAGCCCCAAGGACTCCTATCCTTCTTGCTTCTGAGGCACCAGCCCCAAGGACTCCTATCCTTCTTGCTTTTGAGGCACCAGCCCCAAGGACTCCTATCCTTCTTGCTTTTGAGGCACTAGCCCCAAGGACTCCAATCCTACTTGCTTTTGAGGCACCAGCCCCAAGGACTCCAATACTATCAAGACACTTTTGATAATAATACTCTCAAAACTCTTCTCTGCTGAGTTCTGTCTGGTTATAGTTTCTCTGTAGTCTCCAAGCTACAGCATCAATGACAACCAGTCTTCTCTTGAAGGAGTCTTTACAACTCTTCCTACCATTCACACAGAGTCTCCAATAGCTGACCTCTGATCATATCTCCACATTGCTTCAGTGATTCCACTACAACTGCACTAAAACTCTGCATAAGAACCTGATTTCAATTCAAGCACATGTTCTAATGTCACGGTGAATGTTTCAGTAAGACTGCTTCTCTGTCGGCAACTTCTACTTTTCAAATTCCTCCTGTCCTGTTGGTCCTTTGGCCCTCTTTTTGTTCTACTGGACCCTCTTTCTGTTCTGTTGTTTTCTCCAACTTTTCAACAGTGTTCAACAGCTGCAACAACCTTCACCAGTGTTCACCAGCAACTTTATACAATGCTTAATCATCTTTGCTACTTCTGCAACCTCATGTTCTAGTTCTTCGCAACACCAGCAGCCCCCACAGTCCTCTGTTTTTACTCTTTTGTACATTCCCATGCTTTCGTCCATTCGTTTCCGCTTACACCACCTCCTAGACTTCCTCAATGCTCGCTATCACTTCCTCTGTGCTCACTTGCTTCTTCAACTTCCCAGCTTTCGGTTTCCTCTATCTATTCGTTCTCACAGGACACGTTGATTCAATGGCGAGGACCGAGTCATACGCAAAGGACACATATTCAAAAAACTATAACAACGCTCCTATTTTCTCATGATAGCAGGCATACAGAGGGACCACTTCATTTAAAGGACAGCCACATTCTATTGCTGTCATAATCGCCATGATTCAGCCTCCTTAACTATTGGGACCGTTCCTTAATGTATTTTTGCCTCAAAAACCAACGCACGGCAAATATCAAATACACAGGGAATCAGAGAAGAAACACGAGCGAAGCGCTAAGGGCGGACTTCAATTTTAATTCACCTAAGTCTATAATGTATCGGGTCCGCCTTGTAATCACAATCGGTAGTCGCCAATGGCTGATGGCTGATGGACGCGATAAGACATTAAGCCACCTTTCAATGTTGCATCAAGTCCGGTCTTACAATCACAATCGGCGCTTGGGTGTGGCAAGGCTTCATAACATATGCGATTGTGACAGATGCGATATGGTATTAAACCATGGTTTATATGCCCGTCGGGTCCACATATATATGTATCGCTATTGGAGATCGCAAAGGGGTTGCTTAACATATTGCAGTGCCCGCTTCCGAAGTGCCGATGTGATAATCGCTATTGGCGATCGCAAGTTGCACTGGGTCAAGACTCATCATTAACATAGACCCCTCATAGCGATGCGATGTGCCGGACCCGATAGGATCCCAAATCTCCCGTGCATATATTTTCAAGTCCGCTTTCCACCTCCAATAGTGTTAAAGAATGCATACATGGGTTTTATAGGCACGATAACGTAACTGGATATATCTATATGAGTTATGCCCCTGATGGCTCCCGATAACTCTGTCTGCTTCCTCTGTGGCTCTGATGGTTGTGTTTGTTGCATCCCATGGCTCTGTTTGCTCCTCTGTTTGCTCTATCACTGTTTCCTCCGTTCTTCCTCTATGCTCCTTTGATTGGTCTTCCTTTAGATTGTTGCTCTGATAGCTGTTAATGCATATATAGATGGGTTTTGCCTCCGATAGCTCCTGATTGCATAATATGCTTCCTCTGATGCTCTATCTACTCCTCTATTGCTCTAATGGCTATCTACGTCCTCTGTTTGCCATGTATGCTCCTCTTCTTTGGCATATATACGACATATATATATATGGCTCCTCCTGTAGCTCCTCTTGCTCCAATGTGGCTCCTCTCATTTCCATCTGCTCCTCTGGTGGCTCTGTCTGCTCCTCTCATCTCCATCTGCTCCTCTAGCTTGGAAATGTCTTTCAAAGACCTCCTTGCATATATGAACGCCTCTCTTACTCTAATATCCTGTGATATGCTTTGATCTGCCTCCTTAGGTAACTCCTCTTTCCTTATGGCTTGGCTTTTCTGATGGCCTTGCTCCTGTCTCTTCATGAATCTACTCTGCTTCCCCTTGGCTTCATGTCATCCTTTAGTATCCATAATATTGCCATATTGGCATCAATGACAACCTAGGTCAACAAAGGAAATAGCATGCTAAGGATTGGACTTATGGGCCACAGACTAGGTGATGTGGTAGGAGACACATGGACTTATCCATGGCCATTTTTGCACCTAGAGTAGTGTGGAATCACCTGGGTGAGGTGGGGGTGCCACATGGATGTCACATGGTGGGTCCTTGCCTCTGTGTTAGCAATTAATTGTCAAAACTTCAAACGGGCATAACTTTTGATCTGGGAATCAAATGGTGTTATGTAAAGTTAATTATGCTAACTTAGGAAAATAAAAATAAAAATAAAAATTACCTCCATTTCCATAATGAGACCATGGAAGTTGGGTTAGTTAAAAGTAATACCTCCCATTAAGATTGGTTTAATCCAAGGATGTGGGAGGGAGTGTTACACCTTTCTCAATCCTTGGGAATATGGTGTCAAAGGGAAAGGTCCATGTTATATGACTTGATTGGCATGAGGTATGATATATAAATCCTCGCCATCAAAACCCTAGTGAATTTTAATCATTGGAGATCTAAGAGAAATGTAGTTATACTAAGGTTCCTTGATAGAAACTTGGTATAATTTTTTAAAAGGATATATTATATATTCATAACAAAATTGCACAAAATCACCATAGAATCACTTCAACAATCTAAGAGAAAATAACCTCCAATCACAATATCCTCCCCAAGACAATTCACTACATCAATGCTCAATTGTGTCCAAGAGAAAAGGAAATAGTGTGTACTCTCTCAAGTGAGTAATGAGTATGTGTGACTATGTTCCTCTCCTGTTGGAAAATGTCACTAGGTTCAATCTTCATAATTATATTGTACTTATGTCATTCTATATTTCATGTAAAAAACAAAAGAAGAAAAATAATTTTTGTTTTTCAAGCATGGGTTTCATGCTCAAGTCAAATTTTTATTTAGGTCAAGCATGTTCTTCATGCTTCTAGGGTTCTTTGAGTCAATATTTGTCATGAGTCAATCCATTTTATTGGAGTCAAGTCCCATTTGGACTTTTGAAAGATGCAAGAAAAATAATTTTATTTGAGACAAAATTGTGTATTATTTCCCCACAAGACCAATTCATCCCTTTCTAGACAAGTTGGCCCTCGAAGGGACCCATTCGAACTCCTAGATGTGTATATACATAGTGGAGTTCGACCTCATTTGAACAACATCAAGAAATTTTGATTTCTATGCCAAGAAGTGAGAGAAAATCAATGAAATACAAAAGAAGAAGAGTTGAAGTCAAAGGAGAGAGAGCGAGGGTCAAAAGAGGGATAAATTTGCCCTAATTTTTGTCACATGTACGAAATTACAATAGTTTCAGGGACCAAAAATTGCAGACCTAATTGTAGGGGCCGAAAATCTAAAGTTTGAGTAAGTTTGGATAGCTTTGACTAATGTTGACTTGAGTTGAATTTGACTTGTTGAAAAAGCTTGGAAGGAGGGTTGACTTGGGTCTTGTGGGAGGTCTTAGTCTTGGATTTTGGGTCTTTTATTTCTCACTTTGATTTGATTCTCTAAGAAGAGAATATTTGATTGGGTTTTCCCTATCTTGGAGCCTACATCTTGTGTTCATTGTATTTTTTTGATCTTCATGGTTTATGGCTTTGGTAATTATTTGATGAAAAGAACATTAGAAAGTAATAATAAGCCAACATATATTCACAAGAAATTATCAACTAAACATAAATCAACCCTAATTGTTTCCCTATTGATTTCTCAATATGGTATTAGAGCTAAGGTGAAGAGAAGGCAACTTGAAAATCACTCTTGTTGGCATAAGTAGAAGACATTCATCCAAGATACTTTGGATGATATAAGGAAGGGATTAACAAAAAAGACTCATCATTCATCCTGAATAAAGATTACTACATTATTTATCCATCTCTCTCTCTCTATCATTGAAGGTTTTTGGTTACTCGTCATCATTTCTCTCCTAGAAGCTCTTTAAAGATATATCTATAGAAGGTTTCAGTTAAATAATAATAAATATTTTTGAAGCATAATCTGCACCATTGGAAGCATCACCATTCATCTTTGAAGTAGTTTGAAGTCACTATTGCTCCTAGAAGTCATCATTCCAGGACATCTTTGAAGTCTCTTGGAAATATTGGGAGCATCAACATATTTGAAGACATCATCATAGAGCAGAACATTTTTTTGACAAGTAAGTACTATATTATTCTATATGTCTCAATCTTCAAATCAAATTACTTCATTTGGTAAGGAATGCACTAAGTTTGATGGGTCAACAAACTTTCAAGCATGGAAGAAGAGAATTGATTTGGTGCTCATATAAAATGAAGTCATGGAACATGTTCTAGGAAAAGTTATAGAACTGGAAAAGGATAATACCTGAGAATGGGCCAAGTAAAATAAAGGAGAAGTTAGAGCTCAAAGGATTTTTCCTGAATCCATTACGGATCATGCATCCCCTTTGTTGCAGATTTGGGCACATCTAAAATAATTTATGACAAGTTGGTAAAATTATATATAGTTAGTACGATAGGTTAGAAAAATATGTTTGAGGAATTGAATTTACAAACAAGGTTACCGAAAGATGAAGACTTGGCCTCATATCTTCTAAATATGTCACAATTGAAGGATCAATTACAAGGGCTTGGAGAAGTTATTTATGTTTCTTAATTAACTACTTGTGTACTCAATGCTTTACCTTCATAATGGAGTAGTTGTGGGCTTTGTGTATTATAGAAGAGATAAGATTGAAATCCAAAGATGACACCGTGTTACACAGTATTTTGTCACACTTCCCTGTGACATACCCTGAAGTGCCCGAAACATGACCATCATGGAGTGTACTCATTCAGATATGCAACTCAGATTCTCCCTAAAACAATGATTGGACAATGCCTTGAGCTTACCCTAAAGGAAATGGCTCTAAAACCCTAACTTTAGAATAATCGCTCTTATGATGCTGAAAACCGCGATGGTCGCTAGTTGCACTATACTAGTCCCGCGATGTCATCGCTCTATTTGCTTGAATACCCACGATGATCCCTAAAAGGAAATTTTCCCTAATGAGAAGTTTCGTAATCTAGAAGCTTCCAAAGCGACGAGCTGGAGGTTGTTTGGCGTGGATGATGTCGAGTTCTCTAAACTTGGCCTTTTGGTCTTATCCCTATGAGCTACCTCCTTGAGATGAGGGCCTACTCCTATCTTTGGAGAGATCATAACTCCCTTTCCCTTCCTATATATTCATATTTTCCCATTCCCAAATGGTTGGTCTTTGTTTATTTTCACCCTTATGCTAAGATTGTGCCTATATGCTATTCATTTGGCTTGGAGAAGGAGTGCTTGGAGAGTCTAGCTTGGACTTGGACATTCATTCAAGGAGAGCCTATTGAGACCAAGGCTTGGTTGTATGCTTCCTCCTTTATTCTCTTAATATACAACTCCTGGTTCATTTTCCATAAATGTGTATGATTATGTATTATTTATCTTAACACTCCTTGATCTGTTAAGTAGGTTACTTTTGATTATGTTATTTGTATTTGCATGCTTTGTTGTGTCTTGATCTCTTGTGCAGGTGTTTAAATGTTGTGAGAAATAGGAACGAGCCCGTGACGCATGTGATTCAAGTTCTTCAACAAAGGAAGACATGATAGCATCATAACGAGGTAGGCCATCTTCTTCGTCTCTTATTTCAATTGTAACTTAGGAAAGTGTCCAGTAGATATTCATGTAGGTTTCTAGTCCCACTCACTGGGCTAGAGGGATCGTCTTTGTCTGCAGAGATGATTACCTAGACAACAAAATGGTGACTCCACTAGGGAAGCTATAACCCTTTCCATTCAATCCTTCACCTTGAATTTTTGATGAGTTTGACCAACTGTCAGTTTTTTGGTTTGTTTGCTTCTCTGTAACTATTCTCAGTTGCTGGTAATTTCTTGAGGACTTTCAGTTTTGTCTGGTCTTGAAGATTTTTTATTTTTCCCCCGTTCTCCTCACCCATCATGGTTTTTGCCTTCAAAGTCGCGATGTCATCGTTGATTTGTCAATCAAAGTCATGATTATTACTCTTTCATTGCCCTTTTGCCTATAATAGGCACGATGATCCCAGAGCATAAGAGAAATTAGGGTTTTTCTTCTTGTTCTCAGTCTTTTTTCCCTCTGTCAGTGATTTTCCAGTGTGTCTATGGTGTGTTTGTCCTAATTATCATGCTTGATTGACTGCAATTGTCTCTTGATTTGGTTTATGTGTGTTTGAAGCTTGTTTTCTTTCTAGGGTTTCTAGGTCACCCTCCACTCATTGATTGGTCTGCTTCTCAGAGATCGATTACTCCTGTTCAAGAGTCTTCTACATCAGGACATCTTTTACAAGTTGCTTTTGGTTCTTTGGTGTGAAATTGTTTTCATTAGTGTCGAATCATATTGATGCTTTGAAGATCGTTTTACTTCCATTGTCAAGCATAGATCACAAATTGTTTGCTTTGGTTGAACTGAAAGAACATGCTTGTTATCATTCTTATGTTTCAGAAAGTGAAAGTGTTTGTCATTTAAGTATTTTCGAGACATTTTTTGCATTCAAAATCATAAAGTGAAAGAGATTTTCATGTTTAGTGAGTTGTTTGCATTTCCCTTTACTTTTTGCATTCATTTTCATTGATTGAATCAAAGTGAAAGGAAAATCATTATTGCATCTTAGTGAAAGGAAAGAGATTTTCATTTCTATAGGATTGCATGTTGGCATTGCATTTGTTAGTAGAATGAAAGATTAGATTTCATTTTTACATATTGCATTGGAAAGAATTGTGTTGATGCATTTTGAATTGTTTGATGCATTGCTTGGTTGTTTCTCTTCCTTTGTTAGCTTAGCCTTCATCGAATGAAAAGGTTTCATTTTCATCATTTAGTTGCATTCTAGGAATAGGTGACATCATTGAGCCATCAAAATTGAAACTTAATTCAAGATTAACTTAAAATTTACCTCAATTAACCTAAGGAGCATTTTTCACTTAACGCAAATATCTATAGATCTAGGCTAGATACGTGTTCTGGCGTCTTAAAACATAGCAGTTGTCGTTAACTTCTTGCAGTGTATCCCGGGGGTGAAATCCCATCCCAGTATGGAAGTATATAGAAGGTTCTCCAGTACTTTCGAGTATATCGGAGGCACTTCAGTATGAAAAGTATATAGGGACACTCTCATCAAATGGTTTTGCATTAGACAGTGCTAACACGGACTTGTGCTCCCCGTATCGTCGAGTATATATTGGGATACCCCATTAGGTTTATATTCTTTAGCCACAGGTAACCGAGTCAGTTGCCTTGTAAATGTGATACATCGAACACAACACTCGGGGAGATTGGTCATCGTAATTTAAGTCCTTGGCTTCAGCTAGGGTGTATATTGTGGTTCACGGATACTTGGTAAACCCTCTTGCCTAGTTTTTACCCATTTTGATTTATTTTTTGTTTCGTGTCAATAAAATTAACTGCCAACGATAACATGTCAAACCCATGCAGTTGCTTCTTGGCCCAATATTGAGTAAATCCTTGTAAATTTTAATTTTAATCAACCCTCAATGAATCATCTCTCCTTCTTCTGCTCTTGAGAGAAAGTCATCGTGGTTGAACCATTGAGTTCACCCCAAAGTTCCCCTTCGTTGTCTGATACTGAAGGGTCTTCACAAGGAGTTCATCCGGAACTTCCTCAGTCACTTGAAGCTCAAGGCTTTGAACTTGGGATTGTCCCAAGCATCCAACCCCTTGCTTCTCATCCACCACCTTCAGATTCCTTGTCACCTCAAGAATCTGATCCAGAAACCCCTAAGAGTCCACAGAGGTTTGTCTTATATCTACCAAATCCATTATTTGATCATGTTGTGATATCTCCTCAGCGTCCTTACAGTCCTTACGATCAACCTGGTGTTCCTTTGGAGTTATCTCCTCATACATCTTGGATTCCTCCTCGCCAGTTGTTTCCACCCATGGATTTAGAAGGTGAGATCCCAACCTCTCCTCAAGGTCATCCGGAAGTTTCCACTACTCACACTCCTCATGTTGATGAAGAGCAAGAGTATGACTTTCCTCCAAAAGGTTTTCCTTTTACGGGAAGAGTCCCATCTCACACACTTCCTGAAACTAGTGGGCCTATGCTTCCACATGGTTATACAACCTTAGCTCAGTTAGTTTCAAGAACTCCTAGTGCTTCATCTTTGTATCAAAATCCTATTTGGTCATCAAATTCCATGCCCACTACTGGTCCATTTATCCCAAACACGATCTCTCAAATTCCTATACAAATTGTTGTCATGTCAGTTCTATTAGCACCTAAATTTTCCTTAGGCTGAAGGAAGGCAAAATTCAGGGTAACCACAAACCACGCTCAGCCTGGTAGCTAGCCCTACCAGAACAGGAGAGGGCTCTCTCCGGGTCACACTCAGGAAAATAAACAATAGGGTATGAGATGACTCAAAAATGGATACTGATTTTAGGCTAGGTAAATAAATATGATGGAAATGTTTGAAGAATAACTGAGTTTTCTGGGATGTGTGGGGCCAAGGAACAACATGAGCAGAGAATTTAACTCAAAGACACAGGTTATTTCGTGAGGCAAGATAGGCGAAAAGTCTAGCAATTAGAGTTGAAAAAATGTGAGGTGGAGAGATTGTTTGAGAGTGTGAAAAGGGCATAAATACATGAATCCTTTTCAACAGAAGAAAACATAGAACATGAAAACTATCCTAAGGCAGAGCAGTGCACTGAATTCTACCTTTTTTACTTAGAAATATTTCACTGGAAATGAATGTGAATGAAAATATGAAACATAACGAAATACATATGAAACATAAAGAATATACATTTACTAAACTCACGCCACAGGAATCTCATGAACCAGAGCTGCAATCTTTCATTAATTCTCTGTCAAAATGTACAGTGAGTGACTGGGTTTTTCTCCCACAGTTCCCAGAAATAGACTATGCCATTGGGAAATAGAATGACCCACAATTGGGGAGTTTTTCAAATGATTACAAACTGGAAATGGAAAGCCAACCATTAGTTACAGGTGCAGTGTTACAGAAATGACAAATGGCTTGGGTGACTGCTCGCCTTCCTTTGCCACTTGGATAGGAGCCCACCTTAAGTGAAAATACTTTTTAAACATTTCCTTAGTTACAGAGAAAAATATAGTGTAAATGAGCGGGCCCACTTGGAGAAAGTCGCAAATCGAAATGTCGTGGAGCAGGAGTGATTTTGGCCTTTGGGTCCCTGTGCGCCGCGCCACTTTGGAGGCAATTTTGAGGTACCTGCTGGAGTCCAAATTGTGCCCAACTGTGCATTTTGGAAAGCCCTGCCTGTCTACTTTCCAACCCAAGTGGAATTTCTGAATTTGGTGCTCATTTTCCCCTCCAAAACTTCATTCTCCCAAGACTGCTTCCTGTAAAATAGGGGCAGAGAGGTCATTTTTTGAGTGTTTTTGACCTCCTGGGGACTCAAAACTTGCCCAAACTTCTTGTCCATGCACCATAAGTCATGATTTTTCATGTTGAATCCAAAAATGCAAACCATTTGTGATTTGGAGCTCCCAATCCTAAGCGCCGCGCCACTGGGAGAAAAAACCTGTGTTGTGACCAAAAATTTTCCATGTGACCAAAATTGCCCCAAATTTCTTGAAATTTGGGCTGGAGCTTCCTTATCAAGTGTTATGCTGGGCCAAAGAGGCTTCGGCCAATATCTGAAGTCGATCGAGCTCCCTTTGCCTCTTTTGCTTCTTGATTGCCTTCCTCAATTTCACTTTCAAATTCCTGATTCGGGCCTTGCACACTTTGTTTCGCGCCATGTAGTGGAAAGCCATGTGTCTCAGTAATGCATGGTCCTTGTCGGCCTTGTCCAACAACCTCTCCAAGTGCATGTTAACTCTCTCGAGATTGGCCTCCCGATCCTCATTGATCTCTTGCTCCATTGATGTGAGCTCAACTCTTCTCCTTTGTGAAGCTTGGCGATGCTCACGAATGTTTTGTAGCTCCATGATCGCTTGCTGATCCTCCAGCTGTTTGTTCCTCTGCTCCAGATATTTCATGTTCAATTTGGCTCTTTCCAAATCAAGGGACAAGGCTTGAATCTCTGCTTGCTGCTCCTGGATGATCTCTTTAAGCTGTGCACTTGTCGGTTTGGTATCTGTATCATCATCATGAAGGAGAACGAATTCGGTCTCTCGTTCACCTGATGGCTCACCTGAAGGCCCCTCATCCTGCAATGGCCCCTTGCCTTTGTCCTATTCCTGTGATGTTGATGGAGGAAGCGAGGCCCCTTCCACCCCTGGTGGAGATAACACTCGCTTTGCCGCTACAAACAAACGTCTGGTGCCTTTCTGATATGTGATGAAAACCGGCACACTAGCAGTCTCATGGCGCTTATACCGACGAGAAGTTTCACCCTCCTGCTTAACCTCTGATAATATCTGTGAAGTGCTGAAGAGGTCACAGGAGATGAAATCATCCCAAGTAATGCCCTGCAATCCCAGCTGATGAACCACCAAAATCTTAATAAGAGCAAAGTGATAAACACTGTTAAGTTGCTGCTGAGGGGTCTTAGGCTGCATGAAGGTGTTCATCCTCTCTATGTTCCTGCAAACGAAATATGGGATGTTCATCATCTGTACCCTGGTAAAGTTCATGATCAACCTGATGTGATAGGCATATAGACGAGAGAACCTCCCCTCACAGCTGAAGTACTTCATGATCAACTTCATGAGTGGAGCATATTCATCTTTCAAATATCGGAATGGAAAGACTCTTGTGAGTTGCCTCAAGCAACTGGCCTTAATGTAAGGCTCATAATGCTGCCGCTCAACCTTCTGTTTCTTGTGACATGGTTCTCCAACATTCAGTATGCCGGTTGCTAATGAGACAGTTGCGGGTGTCAGTGTGAAGGTGACCCCGGCCAAGATAGAGTGATCTCCATGTAGGTGAAGCACAAAAAGACGGGCCAACTCATGATGAACTCGAACATTAGCCACCCTTTGAAAAAACTCAAAAAATGATAGATGCTGGAAACATGACATAGCAAGAGGGCAGGCCTGCAATTCAGTGAGGGTGGTTGGCTCATCCCTAACATGTTTGCCACTTTTGTGATGTCTCTGGGGAGCCTGTTCTTCCGAGGATGAATCACTTTGCATTTCCATCTCATACTCCGATGAATGCTCAGATGACATGACTGTTGTATGTGTATTGTGCTTGGAATACCCTTTGATGACGGTATGAAACTAGGTGTTGTTGTGAGATCTGCCACCAAGGGGAACAATGCAAAAAGGGAGTGTTAGGAAGGGGAATAATATGATGGGAATAGGGGTTATGGGGGGAAATTTTGTTTAGGTATATGTAAGAGGGTTTGGGGATTTTATAGGGTATGGTTTTGGGGTTTACATTGACCAATGAGTGGAGGGATAGGGAATATGGGTTTAGTAATGTTTTAGGGTAGGGAAAATAGGGAAAAATGGGATAGGGGGGAAGGGAACAATGGGAAGGAGTGAAAAAATGAGAGGTGAAAGAGGAGCCTTGGCATCAATACCACAAGTTTGCAACCCTCGCAACAATGGCTTTGATGTTTTCTAGTGGTAGGTTTTAGGCGTTTTTATTGCAACTCTAAACGGCCATGAACCATCACTACATTCCATAAAATTTGATGAGCAAGCCAAGATATAGAGCCTACCTCTCAATTTGAAGGGTTTCAAAATGATTGGTTGCAAGTTTGGCACAAATTCGGGCCTCTATGGGTGTGTGCCGCGCAACAAACCTAGTGCGTCGCGCTCGGTATATGCCTCGTTCCCGTGTTAACTTTACACTGCGGGGTCACGCTCTGTGCACCGTGCTCCCTATGTGCGTCGCGCCCCTCTGTGTGTGCGCTGCGCTCCTGAAAACGACTCCAAACTCACTCCAAACGCGTGCTTGCACTCTCACACTCACTTTGCAATGTTTCTCTCTTCCTTTGTGTTCACAATGACTTTTTTTCTTGTGGAAACTTGTATATAAAGGCTTTGAAGTCATGGGTTTGATTTTTGCTTCTCCAAAACCCTTTTTGCTAATGTTTTGTTTTGACACTTTTCACTGATTTAATGCAACACTGAATTTCACTTTTCCCTTTGAATTTTTAGCTAAAATGATGAAATTTTTTGGCACTTTTGCAGGGGTCGCACAACATGGCATTTGGCCAAGGAAACCATGACTGCATCTGAAGAAATCAACTGGAGACTTTTTTGAAAATTATCACAAATGACACACTGTTTGATTTTTCTTCAAAACAGAGTTTTGAAGAACAGTCGTAATCTGTCAACATGACAATGAAAATATCTGAATCATAACTTTGTAAGGGCCTCCCTCTGGCCTGCATGGCTTTATTGGACATGTTTGAAGACCAATTTATCTGATCCCTAGACCTAATGACTGAAAATGACTCTCGTCCATTAAAAGATCGAACATTGACTATCATGGTCTTTAGTGAACCTTGACAAAAGACTTGAGCCAGCAGGTGCCAGACATGAGGGGAATGAATGGTAAGGCCCTTCCGTCAGGTTATGGCATGCCCCTAATGGAATGCAGCTGAGTGAATGGAGCGAGACACCTAAAAATGAAATGCAGAAAGAGTTTGATCTCTGACAGAGGACTGACAAGACTGACTCTAACAAGTTCCCATTCAACCAACGATTCCATCACAACCTGTATCATCGTTTCAACCTTCCATTTTGGTACAACCGACTGTTTCAGGTCATGCTTCAGTAAGTTACTCCAACCCTCTATCAAGTGGATAGAATGTACCACCGCTTGGGGGGGGGGGGAACCGAACATTCTGCTTGTGTGAGGTGGAACCCATGTGAGTGGATCACAACCTCACATGGTTGGAGTCCATAAACCTTTTTCTAGTGGTATTCCTAATCTCGTTGGTCCATCCAGGATGGTAAATATCCAGTATCAACAGCCTTACATAACTCATATTCCACTCCAACAAGCTTATGTCCCATATGGTTCACAAACCTTGCAAAATCCATCTTATATTCCACAAGCAGGACCCTATGTTCAGCCTGGTCAACTTGATATTCCCGATGCATATGGTAAATCCCATATGGAACCTATCAATACCCACAGGGTATGCCTCAAGGAACTGTCCAACAACCATTACAACAGTAAGGGAAACCTTTACAACAACAGGGGCAACCTTTGCAACAACAAGGGAAACCTTTGCAGCAGTATCAAGAGCCTTTGCAACAACAAACACAACTTTTTCAATAGCCTACTCAACCCTTGTATCCGCAAAGCCAACCTTTGCAGCAACAAGGTCAACCTTTGCAGTAGCAAGGTCAACCTCTACAACAGCAAGCTCAACTTGTATATCAACAAGTTCAACCCTTGTAGACATAAGGTCAAACCCTACAGCTGTAGCGCCAATCTCTTCATATCCATAGTCAACAGGTGAAGCAACTTTACAACCCATATGTGGCATATAATGCTTATCAACGGCCTATGGTAGGACAATATCAACCTTACCCTGGAAAAAATCCACCTTATGGTCAAGGTACCCCGCAATGGGGGAAAAATTAAATCCCCTATGGTCAAAATCCTCCGTTTTGGGGGCAAAATCCTTACCAGCAAGGTTGGTATCCGCAAGTTGGGCCTCCTCAAAGGCCTTACATGCCCTTTAATCCGAAATTGCCATTTTTAGCCACATTGGACCTTCTGGATGTCTCGAGGCTCACCAATGATCCCATTCTTCACTCCCCTTACTGGCCTCCAGTTCCTACTAAAATTATAAGTGATTGCTCTAACTTCGAAGGAAAACCCAAAGAGGACCCTCAAGCCCATGTGATGACATATCACTTATGGTGCTCCTCAAATTCTTATGTTGATGACTTTATTCGTCTTCGCCTCTTTCAGAGAACCTTAACAGGTGTTGTCGCAAATGGTATGTCGAGTTATCTCGAGGTACCTATGCCAACTTTAACTCTTTAGCTATGGATTTCCTCACCCACTTTCAATTGTCAGTTCGATATGAAACTAGTACTCATTTTCTAACATCTCTTAAGCAAGATACTACGACACATATTTCTGACCATATCCATGAATGGAGACACCAGCATCACCTCATCAAATTCAATATTCTTGATGAGTTTTTAATTGAATGGTTCAAAAAATCATTCGTAAACAAAATTGCTAAAGATATAGCAATGGGTGGTTGTGTTACCAAGGACCAAGCTATTTCTCGTGCCCAATATTTAGACTTAGTCTATTCCCAATCTGGCACATTGTATGAAATGTTTCCTGATGCTCCAAGACCATCTTTGGATCTAGCATCTTCAAAGTCTCCCAATGTACCACCTATTGATGGTATAATTGGATCAATGTCTCAGACTTCCACTAAGACTTCTTAGAAGCAAAAATATGTTTCTAGTACTGGTTCCAATCATCCTTCAAAAAATCCGTCAAATCCTGGTAAAACCTCTGAGGTCCATGCCATTCAGTCTACCACGGCAGATAAATCCTCGAAAGGTAAGAAAAAGGGTAAAGGTAAAGCCAAATCTAATACCCCGAAACAAGATTCTCCCAAGTCATGTGTTGATGATGCTTCCAAACGAAAGTTGAAATATCCTTACCTCATTTGTGAGGAAGACCATTATACAAAGGATTTTCCCAAACATGTTGAAGTTAATTGTTCATTGAAAGGGACTTTGATATTTTTAAAAGAGCCATTTCCGTCTCAGCAAACTCAGTTGGTAGGCAAATTGCAATCCTCTACCTCTTATGGTTCTCAAGTTTTCATGATGCAAGGTTCCTCGCCTATCTCTATCGCTACTTGATCGAAAGACTATGAAACCCTTCAAAAGCAGATGGTGGACAAAGAAGTCACTGAGATACCTTCTACTTCCACTCTACCCAGTTCTGGTCTGCTCCATATTGAGTGAATTAACAATGAATCTATGATTTGACCACCTCCCATGGGTGTACTTCGAAAATCATCCTATAATCTGAATGCTAGAGCTACAGAGCATTATAATATAGTCGAAGATCTAGCTCAAGCTCCTTCGGTGATGTCTTCTTTGGAAGTTCTCCAAACATGTCCAATGTAGCGGAATCATTGTTGTCTACTATAGGATCCATTGATCCTACTGATTCGAGTTTAATTACTTTCAATCTTGAAAACCATGTTCCTTGTCTTCCTCATCAGATTGCTTTTCTAATTCAAGTTATTATAAAGGGAAAGACGATCCATCAAACTGTCATTGATGAAGGTGCTTCCACCTGCATCATGTATATTTCATGTTGGAAGGCCATTGGATCTCCTCCCCTTAACCAGTCCCCGAACACTTTGGAGGCCTTTGATGGCAGAGGCTCCCGTTCATATGGTATTCTCACAAATTTTCCTATCACGTTGGAAGGAAAGACTGTTGAGCTAGAAGTGGAAGTTGTAGATGCAAGTCTCAATTACAACCTTCTTCTCGGGTGAAGTTGGACCCATGCTATGTTTTGTGTGGTTTCTTCTTTGTTCTAGGTGCTTTATTTTCCTCATGAAGGAAAAATTGTCACCGTTGACCAATTGTATTTTTTCTCTTCTGGTACATCGAACGAAAATGTCCCATATGTGGGAAATACCAAAGTTCCATATGAGAGTGTGGGGGCAGGTCTTTTTAAAGATTTTACTTTAATGGGTACTTTTTCTCTCCCACCTCCAAATATCACTTCAATCAATGTGATCTCTGTTTCTACATATCCTTGGATTATCCCTTCACCAAATCAGAGTGATTTGTTTGGTGATTCTATGTCGTTACGTTTGTTAGTAAAATCTTATCAAGAAATTGTTTCGGCTTCAACAGCTGCTTCAGAAAGTCATGTTGTTTTCATTATGAACCTGGATAATTATGCGCAATATCCTTGGCTTGGTTCTTGGGATTCCCTGTATCCTTTGAACGAAACATTCCCCACCAACGAGAGTATTGTTCAGGTTATGTCTCTTGACAAAACTCCTTGGAATGATATTCATCATCGTTCTTTGTTTCTTCGAGGCCTAAGTGAGATTCCTTTGTGTCTTGAAGCTTTCATCTCTCATAACCCAGTGCATCCACTTCAAACGCCTGTTTTGGTGTATGAAGTCTTGTTTGAAGGTAATATGGGGAATATTACTTCCACCATACCTCTCGACATTTCCATTAAACCTAGAATTGTTGAGAAGATCCATATTGGGGTTGCCTGTTCTCCCAATGAGATCAAGGTTTACACCGAACTTTTCAAAGAATTTCGTGATGTATTTGCATGGTCATATGAATAAATGTCTGGTATTGATACAACTATTGTGGTGCATGAAATACCCATGTATCCTAGTATGAAGCCTGTCCATCAATGGCTTCATCCAGTGCATCACAAGAAGGCTGCTACTATTATGGCATAAGTTGAAAAGATTTTAAAAGCTGGTTTCATCTATCCCATCCCATTGACAGATTGGGTTTCTAACATTGTACCTGTTACTAAAAAGCAGGGCATGATCTGAGTTTTTGTTTATTATCGCGGCATCAATTGTGCATGCCCGAAAGATAACTATCCCACTCAGTTTATCGATCAGATCATCGATGAGTGTGCTAGGAGTGAGATTTTCTCTTTTATGGGTGGCTTTTCTGGATACAACCATATCAACATCTCACCCACTGATCAACACAAGACAACCTTTTTCTGTCCATGGAGAAATGTTTCCTATAAGAAGCTTCCTTTTGATTTCAAAGAGAAATTTCCTATGTGTTTCATGATATTTGGCACATTGTTCAACCTTATCTAAATGACTTACCAGCCCATTCTACTAAGTGTCATGACCATCTGGATCACCTAAGATCTATATTTTTGCGATGTCGACACTATAACATCCGTCTTAATCTGCATAAGTGCGCTTTTTGCGTAGAATCTAATCAGAATAGATCCTTTAAAAGTTGAGGCTATTGTAAACTTACCCCCTCCTAACTTACTTCTTCAATTGCAAAGTTTGCAAGGAAAGGCTAATTTTCTTCGTCATTTCATTCTTAACTACATTGAACTCTCCAAGGGTTTTATTCACTTGCTTAAAAAGGGGATCCCATTCATTTGGGATGAAATTTCCCAACAATCCTTCTATGCCTTGAAGAACATTCTCATTAGTGCTACTTTACTGCATCCCCCTGATTATCAACACGATTATTTCTTCTACTTGATCGCAACTGAAAGTACCATTGCTATGGTTTTGGTTCAGGATGATGACGATGGTAATGAACATTTGGTTTATTATTTAAGCCGAAATCTCGTTGACACTAAAACTTGATATGCTCATGTCAATAAACTTTCCTTGGTAGTAGTCTATGATGTTCAAAGATTTCGTCATTATATTCTTCTACGGAAGACCACGATGATTTCTGATTGCAACCCCATGACTTATATTTTGACTCATCAATTACTTGGGGGAAATACTCTAAATGGATTGTTATTCTGTAGGAGTTTGATTTGGAGTTTACTACTACCAACTCGAAAAAATCACTTGTTTTTTCTAAATTGATTTGCACCCTTCCTTCCGCAAGCACTTCAACTGATTTTACTGAGCAGATTCCTTATGAAACTTTGTTTCTCATTAGCACTCTTGACCCGTGGTATGGAGATATTATTTTTTATCTTCAAACCCAAACTTTCTAATCTAAGTTGTCTCGATCCGACCGACACCGCATTCGACATCAGTGTCAATCCTATAAGATTTTGGGTGATACATTATACCAAGTTGGTGTTGACTCTATTCTTCTCAGATGTCTAACACTTGAAGAGGATGAACGATTTTTGAATGACTACCACTCTGGGGCATGTGGTGGTAACATGGCAGGCTACGCAACTGCTCAGAAAATCCTCCGCGCCAGTTATTTCTGGCCTTCCATTTTTAAGGATTGTATTATGGTTATTCAGAAGTGCCATGAATGCCATATTTTTAACCACAAGCAGCGCACCCCGCCAGCACCCTTACACCCAGTCATTACCATTGGCCCATTTTCTAAATGAGGAATATATTTCATGACATGTAACCCTTGCTCGGTCGGGGGACATGGCTATATTATCATCACCGTCGACTACTTCACTAAATGGACCGAGACGATGCCACATGTAATGCTGACTATATCACTGCTACTCAGTTCCTCTTCAACCATGTCATAGCCTGTTTCAGAATCCATCAATCCATTGTAACTGACCATGGATCACATTTTTGTCAGTACATGACGGTAGAGTTGACTGCTCAGTTGGGTCTTTGCCATGATAGCTCAACTCCTTACTATCCATAGGCTAATGGCCAAGTTGAAGCAATTAATAAATTTCTGATTACTATGCTTCAACGAACCATTGGGAAGCACAAAAAGGATTGGCACCTTATTCTATTCTCGGCTCTTTGGGCTTACCGAACTTCGGCTAAGATAGCCACTGGATTTACTCCATTCCAGTTGGTTTATGGTTTAGAGGCAACACTCCCGATTGAGTGTGAAATCCCTTCGTTGAAATTAGTTATCGAACTTCTTCCTAATACCTCACCTGAAGAGGAGTGGTTACTCTACCTTGAGAGGCTTGATGAGACCTGTCACATTGTTGCGATGGTAATTGAAGCCCAAAAGAAACGTTTAAAATCTCATTTTGATCAAACCGTTTCTCCACACACTTTTTCTGAAGGTGACCTGGTCCTCCTTTATGATCAGGCTAATGATATATTGGGAGCTGGAAAGTTCGAACCTATGTGTCATGGACCATATATTTTGAAATGTGACTTGCAAAAAGGTGCCTATGAGCTAGTTGATTACGAAGGAAATGCATTATCATAGCACCGTAACAGGTTGTATTTGAAAAAATATTATGCATGAAATTCGTGTAATTACTTTTTGTACATTAGTGTGTGAATTCCTTGGTGTGTGTTTTTTTATTTTTGGTGTGCTTGTTTTCTTTGCAGACATGTGTTTTCTTCTTACCTTATGTTCCACTCAGTTTTCATATGTTGTCAAATCATTATGTCGGTTTTGTTGATGGTGCTTGTCGTAGCACATGGAATTTGTCTTCCGCATCTTGGGCACTCTTCGCCCCTAATGGCGAGTTGGTTGATTTGCAAGGTATTTTCCTAGGATGAACAACTAACAATATTGTTGAATACAGTGCAGTTATTGAACTATTGTTAGAAGTAGTTGCTCTTGGCATTAGAAATTTAGTTGTTAAGTTAGATTCACAACTTGTTGTGTTAAAATTGAATAATCATTACTCAGTAAGAAATCCACATATTTTGTATATGTATCTACGTGTTCGATTACTGGAAAGAAATTTTGATTTTATCACATATCAACATATTCCACGCAATTTGAATACATTAACAGATGCATTAGCAAATTATGTTCTTGATGGACATTTTCATAATTTATAAAACCAATCATATCCTCATGATACACGAACACATAAGTAGAAAATAAAACATATACATACATACATACATACATACATACATATATATATATATATATATCAAAATCTCAAAAAATAAAGTGTTCTGAGACACTTGGCTTTCAAAGCCTACAACATGTGCAAAAACAACTAGAAAAGCTATGCGCCTGCATGGTGCTCGTGATAACACGAGACTACCCTAATCACTCGGCCTAATAGCTGATGAAGTCTCACAGATACCCCTACTATGTGCCTCTGATATTGCAATGGCACTTTGTCTATAGTGGCGTATTTTGGAATCCCTCGAGTGATCACATCAAGATTACTTTCCAGCTCTCTTATGGGGTCCGCTCTTTCCTCATAGGGAGCATCTACTACTTGTTGGGTTACTCCTCATGCTATTGGAAACATTCCAAGAGGCCTTTCTGGGCCAACATCTGCACATTTATCACAAGTTCAATCTTAGTTACACTTTCACAAAAAAAAAAAAAAAATCATAAAAAAACTTGAAAAATCCAAAAACAAGTTTTATCTGCATCAATCCAGTGTTCACCCTCTGGCAGAGGTAGGTCCGGGTCCCATCTAAAATTTGTGTCTACATAGGCATGGCCATCCACAACAATCAATTGGTGATGCAGCAAAATGAAAAACTACGGAAGGAAATGCATCTGTTGGCCCCCTCCTCCTCGAGGCATAAGTTCACTCCTTCTGACTAGTCTCGGATCTTGTGGAGTAGGATTTGGTACCTCTATCCACTGATACCAAAACAGGGGCACACACTCCAGAAAGAAAGTAACCAGAATCGAACCGAAGCCAAACTGTTTCAAGTTTCCTCGCTTACCCTTGGTCAATTGCCTCTTCATATTGGCTAGTAACCCCGAACACCAGTTGAATACTGTTGGAGTGAGGGATTCTACCACATACAGTAATTGGGATTTCGAAGTCTCGTGTAAAGCCTGCGTCCCATTTATGTGAGCTATGGTGAATAGGATCATCCTCAAGGGAATATTTATGGTTGTTGCTATCTTCACCTTCCCACCCATTATCATCTCGGCACTCGGGCAATGTCTTGCAACTAGAGTACTGGTGCTCTCACCTCTAGGACAAGACCTATAGTTGAAACCTTTCTCCTCTTCTCGACAATCCAGTGATGAAGTAAATATCTGTTTCCTCCAACTCCAACTCCTGGTCCCCAATAATGAAGATTCCCAATCAATATCCCATAGATTGATCAAGTAGTGCAACAGTTCATTTTGGGCTCTAAGTCCTGTAGTCCTGAAGAACTTCAGCAACCCACAGTTCCTCAAAGCATTGATACATTATGGATCTTGGGCTGCCTGGTGGTCTTCTGCCTCATGGCCTCTTTCCTTCCATTCTAGAACCATGTTGGTAAAAATCTCCTGCAAAACATCATTACACATCAGTTAAATTTTTTCCATGGAGTAAAATTAAGACATTTTACTTTAAAAGGAAGATTTTTCTCAAAAAATTCCGCCTCGGGATCATCGCGTCCTTTTATATTAAACACGCGATTCCATCACGAGGGCCTTTCGGCTCAGGGGCGACCATCGCAGGTCCAATGAGCAAACTCGCGATGATTGTCCACGCAGTTTAAAAATAAAAATCCCTCCTTCTGGTAAGAAAAATCTAATGAAAATGCATAAAAATGTAATGAAATGCAAGAGCAAAGGCAGAGCTCTTGCTTGATGCTGAGAATTCGAGAAATGATGCCCTAGATCTCCCACACCGTTCGCTTGAAATCAAGGAAAATGGGGTAAAAATGCACTCTCAAATTTACTCCAAGTGAAATGGTAAAAATGTTTTTACTTTTAGTCTATTTATGAGTTTTAAATTAATTTTTGCCAATATCTTATTAATATTTTACTATTTTCCTCGATATCAGTGATGTGTAGTTATCTTTGTGCAGTTACAGGTACTTTTTGGTGGATACAATGATTATTCTTGACTAATTCAATGAGCTTTGTTGTATCTCTTTTTCGGACTCGTTAAAAGCGAACGAAAAAGGAACCCCCATGAAGTCATCTTTAAGCTCTTTTCCAACTCTCGAAACATGAAAATATCGCCGATTACTTATCTTTTCGAACTCATTAAATTAAATGAATTGACGTTGTCTCAATATATGTTTACCCCTTCTTCGGGCTGAGATTGACTATTTACGAAAAAGGTATACCTTGGTCGACATGGTCAAGAGGTTCTCTCAAATATTATTTTCTACCTTTTCGGGTTCGAGGGACTGATTAGGAAAAGTGACATGATGGAGTTTTCAATTTCGTCTCTTTTTCAAACTCTCTAAATATGAAAAAGATATCAAGTTATTCTTCCGTCGGACTCGTAAAAATTTTATGATGAATGACTCGTCACCATGATGAGACCGAGTTTCTCCTTCCTAGGACTCATAAAACTTACTAGGATGGATTCATTCGAAGAATGAACTTATATGACAATCATATTGTTATCCCCTTCAAGCTTGTGATAAAAATAATTGGGGTACTCACTAGAAATAGTGTGGAAAAATGAAAATGAAACATCCTTTGTATAGGCAGCATGTCGCTCTTGAACATGACACTCTTTTGCTTCTCGTGTCGGTTTGGGATATCCTCACTCAATCACTTGTCCTCCCGGGTTTCAGTGATCCATTTTTGCCTCCCATGTGACTGCTGCACTTCTTCATCATGACCTTTAGTCCTATGTTGAGTCAAATGCTTCCACACTCCGGAGTCGTTTTGCCAATGTTCAACAGAATTCCTATCTGCAGTCTATTACATATACATTGTCTGACCCTTTGCTATAGTCTTAGATCCTATTCATTTCCTTCCACTTTATTCCTCGTTTCGTGTCGATAATGGGGGACTCATCATGGACCTCCTTTGACAGGTCACTTCTTGTTGACTTCAGGTCATTATCTAGGAATATGACTTCGAGACTTCCTTTCAATACCTTAGAGCTTGCATGCCTTAATGGAAAGTTCTTCACATCCGACGATAGGTTTTCATCATTGGACTTCGATCAGGTGATTCCACGAGTGTTCGACTTCAGATTCATTATCACATTCATGGATCATATTGTCGTACCTTGACAACCATTGTCATTATTGGTGGTTTCTCTCATTCATGTTAACGTTCCACATCATTGGCCGGTAATCAAGTGGTTTTCTAGCATGTTTGACTTTGACATATCCATTCACATGTTAGAATTCGTACTTTGATCGGGTTGGGATGGAGCACAAGACCCTGAGTCTTGTCTGATATGACTCAGGCTGCATGGATTTATGTGTTATTCATGATTGTGCACATGTTTCTGCTATAGAAATGGTTGTGACCATACCATGGGACTTTACATTTATGGCGATCCTTCTATCTTGGATGGTTGTGTCCATACCTTGGATCTTAGAGTTACAGATGATCCTTTTCATTTGGATGGTTGTGCCCATACCATGGATCCTTTCACATAGTCCTTATTATCTAGATAGTTGCGTCCATACCGTGGATTCATGTTTGATATCAGATATGTATATGTATATGCTTCCTTGATTTGCAGATCTCTTGACAGTGTTTGTTCTCGTCCTTGCAAAAGCTCGTAAACCATCTCAGTCATCACTCCCTGTTTTTCCTTCATGCTTTAGGGGGCATCTATTACATAGTATTTTATCACACCTCCAACACTTCCCTGTGACATACCCCGAAGTGCCTAAAAAATGAACATCATGTAGTGTACTCATTCAGATATGCAGCTCAGATTCTCCCTAAAACACTGATTCGAAAATGCCTTGAGCTTTTCCTGAAGGAAATGGCTCTAAAACCTTAATTTTAGAATCATCGCTCTTATGATACTACAAACTGCGATGATCACTGGTTGCACTATACTAGCCCCGTGATGTCATCGCTTTGTTTTCTTGAATACCCGCGATGATCCCTAAAAGGAATTTTTTCCAAAAAGGATGAGAAGATTCATAATCTAGAAGCTTCCAGAGCGACGAGTTGGAGTTTGTTCGGCATGGAAGAGGTCAAGTTCTCTCAAATTGGTCCTTTGGTATTATCCCTATGAGCTACCTCCTTGAGATGAGAGCCTACTCATATCTTTGGAGAGATCCTAACTCCCTTTCCCTGCCTATATATTCATCTTTTCCCATTCCCAAATGGTCTGTCTTTGTCTATTTGCACCCTTATGCTAAGATTGTGCCTATATGCTACTCATTTGGCTTGGAGAAGGAGTGCTTGGAGAGCCTAGCTTGGACTTGGACAGTCATTCAAGGAGAGCTTATTGACATCAAGGCTTGGTTGTATGCTTCCTCCTTTATTCTATTAATATACAAGTGTTGGTTCATATTCCATAAATGTGTATGATTATGTATCATTTATCTTAACGCTCCCTGATATGTTAAGTAGGTTAATTTTGATTATGCTATTTTTATTTTCATCCTATGTTGTGTCTTGATCTCTTATACAGGTGTTTAAATGCTGTGAGCAGCAAGAACGAGCCCGTGACGCAAGTGATTCAAGGTCTTTAACAAAGGAAGATGTGATAGCATCAAAACGAGGCAGATCATCTTCTTCGTCTCTTATTTCAATTGTAACTTAAGAAAGTGTCCAGTAGATTGCCACGTAGGTTTCTAGTCGCACTCATTGGGCTAGAGGGATCGTCTCTGTCCTCAAACGAGATTACCTAGACAACACACCAAACCTAATGAAAATTCTCAATATTTTGCTACTCGATCGAAGAAGAAGAATTAAAATTTTGGAAGGTTTGAACCTCATCAAAAGTACAATAATAACAACAAAAACAATAAGCCATGTGGAAGATAAGGTATTTTCAAAGTACAATGCTTTGGAGGCAATGAATATGGACAATTTAAAAGATATTGTCCCAATGATCCTCAAAACAGGAAGAACAATAAGACGAATGAAAGAAGTGGAGCTCACATAGCTAAGGAAAATGAAGAACCTGAAAAGAAGCCAAAGAATGAAGATCCTAAGGATCTCTATTATTGAAGAACTCCACTACTACCAGGTTCACTTGTAGTTTGTTTTCATTTTTATTAGAAGATAGTAGTAAGAGTAGAATATACAGTTTCATATGTTGAAGAGTCTTGGATTTTGTAAATTATGGCATCATGGAAATAAGAATATAGCATTTGAAGGATTAGAATCTACACAATTAGTTGCATTTCATTGGTAGTAATCATCTAGCAGTGCAAGGATAGAAGAATTTGGACCATCTATCACTTCATAGTTCATGCAACAACTACTTGGCATCATGTTGTTATAGAAACAATCTTTTAGCAAGAAGGGATCACAAAGATCCTCTACAGAAATAGAACCATCATTATGAGAAGGTTCTTCAATATATGGAAGAATCATTGTGACATGGCAATAATATATTACACTAGAATACCATGGAAGCAATATCAAAAGAAGTCTAGAAGTTTTAAAGGTATGAATATAGTCAAGCTACATCATGAAGGCTAACTGGACCATTTATCATGTTAGGACAAAAGATTGGTTATGTGATTTTGCCGAAGACTATCTTAACAATGTTATGGATCACAGAAGTCTAAATTCCTTAAGAAATTTCATCTTAGATGTCATCTTCAAAGAAAGAAGCAGATGGTTCAAAATGAAGTAAACTAGATGGCTATATGAAAGGAAGAGGTATGCATATCTATAAAAATGTATCTTCATGATAAAGTAGATTCATGTCTTCAGAAAGTATTGTTGGAAGAGCTAGATGTAGAATTATGCTTGGAAGCTTAAGCACGATATGCCTTGGTTAGATTGGAAAAGTCGAGACTCTTCCATATGGTTATTTGATATATAGAGGCATGGTAGATGGGAAGGGCACATGGTGATATTGATCAACATCCGATGTGGTCTCTTGAAGCACATAAGAAATATAGCAATGATAACTTCAAAGGGAGTTATAAAGACTATGATGAATATGATATTGAAGCTTGTTGATTGGTTCATCGTCATAAACACATTGATTATTGATTGAAAACTAAAGAGCTTGAAAAATAAATCTAGTACAATATGAATATAGATCATGCAGAGGGATTTTGACCTCAAAAGAAGCAAGTAGCAAAAGAGGCTATCATGATCTAGTAACTCTGATATTTCTTGAGATTTTATTTGGCTAGCTATATGAACATATTGCAAGAGTATAGATTGGAAAGATAGTAGTTAATGATGTCTCTATGACTGTTTGGTTTAATATCAATTCAAATAGCACATGGATTGAGAGGAAAATACTAGTAATGACTTTGAAGAATATATGGTAGGAATGTGTACACCATAAAGGAAAAAAGGGTAGCAAGTCACGAGATAACCTTTTGGTCATGTTGGATTTTATGATGAAAAAAATCACTTTCCTAGATGGACAGAGGGAGTTGTGATTAGCTCTACATTGATTGGTTTGAAACGATACTTTTGATGATGAATATACCATAGGAAAGTGATATAAAAGTATGATGGCAAGAAACTTGTCAAGAAGATATATTGAGAATGAGTTTGGCTCCATGACATCCACGAAGGTCGAAGCTCAAGTATGATATGATGTGCTATGTGATAGGAGCTTTGTAAATACTACTAAGATCTCCATGGAAGAATAAGTATTTGATGACTGAGACAAGTGAAGGAATGTGATGATGTCTTCTTAGTTGAGAGGGAGCGATGTGGGACACTATATTCTCCATGTGTCATGCACTAGGCTAGGACTAACAATCAAAAGTCTAGTGAAGTAACTGATAGGAAGAATGTAGGATTGGATAAGAATTTGGGATTGGTACACCTTGAGGATTTGAAATCCAAGATAGGTAGTAGTCCTGTGGACTGATACTCTTTGAGGATCTAATTGGTATCCAAGATAAGAGTAGTCGAAGAGGACCAATATCCTTTGAGGATTAAGAATCCAAGATAATAATAGTCCTGAAAGAACATACATGGTGAACATTTGTATGGGGTGCGTGCCTTGTAGAGGCTATGGTGTTGGTGTTGGTGTCCATATGTATACATCGCCAACATTGTGCTCTAATCTAGTGGAGAGTTAGATATTCTTAGTCAAGGCCTTGCTATATTGAAATTTGAAAATGTTGGCCATGATTTTGATTCTTGATGATGACTTATTAATCTGAGTCTTCCTATGAGAATATTTCAATTTGAGAGTATCCTTGTGTTGTTTGTGTAATTATGAATACCTCCTTATTTAGGAGGGAATGTTGGAAAATGTAACTAGGTTCAATTTTCATAATTATCATTGTCCTTATGTCATTGCATGTTTCATGTAAAAAGAAAAAGAAGAAAAATAAAATTTATTTTTCAAGCATGGGTTTCATGCTCAAGTCAATTTTTTATTTAGGTCAAGCATGTTCTTCATGCTTCTAGGGTTATTTGAGTCAAAATAATATTTTTCATGAGTCAATCTATTGTATAGGAGTCAAGACCAATTTGGACTTTTGAAAGAAGGAAGAAAATGAATTTTATTTGAGTCAAAATTGTGAATTTTTCCCCCACAATACCAAGTTAGCCCTGGAAGGGACCCATTCGACCTCTTGGATGTGTATATATACAATGCAGTTCAACCTAATTTTAAGATCATCAAGAAATTTCGATTTCTATGCCAAAAAGTGAGATAAAACTAGCAAAATACAAAAGAAGAAGAGTTGAAGTCAAAGGAGAGAGAGTGAGGGTCAAAAGAGAGAGAAATCTGCCATAATTCCTATCACACATGCGAAATAAAATCTGAAGTTTGAGCAAGTTTGGAGAGCTTTGACTTGAGTTGAATTTGACTTGTTGAAAGAGATTGGCAGGAGGGATGACTTGGGTATTGTGGGAGGTATTGGCCTTGTATTTATCACTTTGATCTAGTTATATAAGAAAAGAATGCTTGACTGGGTTTTCCCCTTCGAGGGGTTTTACCCTGGCTTGGAGCCTACATCTTGTGTTCATTTTCTTTTTGTGATCTTCATGGTTCATGGTTTTGGTAATTGTTTGATGAAAATAACATTATAAAAGTAATAAGAAGCCAACATATATTCACAAGAAATTATCAAGTAAAGAGAAATCAACCCTAATTGTTTCCCTATTGATTTCTCAACATCTCAAAATCAACTTCCCTCGATTTATATGAGGGAAAACAAGCCAATATTGGAATAAATTTGACTAAAATCCCTAAAAGTAATAAATTTTGTGATTACATGTTAATTAGATCATAATCCAAACTAATATATATATGTGTGTGTGTGTGTGTGTGTGTGTGTGTGTACATATACATATACATATATATGTATTGATGATAAAACATAACAATTGGCCTCTTTTAACCCACACATGTGTAAAAGGGCCTCCAAGGCTGACATCATCCTTGAAGTGAATATATTCTTCAAAATGTGCCATGAATGGTTTAAAAGAGTGTTCCTCACTTAAAATTCCATCAATTCATCAACGAGTGTCCAATCATCAAGGAAACTCGTCCTCATAAATACATCATCATCAACCAAGCCCACATCATCACTCCAAGACACATGAGGGGAATGTCACAAGGCTAGGGCATGACATCATCATCTAGAAAGTGTATCATCCTTCCTGGAAGGATCTCAAGTCATCATCATCATCAATATGGATCAGAAATAGAGAAATGTTCATCAAGAAGGTACAATGCTAGCCTAGGGACATTCTACAGTCTTGTTGTGGCCACCAACAACCCCCCTCCTTATTTAGTATTAGCAATAACACTATATAAGTGGGGACCCTTAGTCAAAAAAATTTTAAAAATCAATTAGTGCTTATATGTCCTCTTGGATAAAACTTACCATCATGGACTTAGGAAAATACTTTTGAAAAATCTAAAAAGCTTAAGTTTCATGATGAGGAAAGTAATGTCACTCCTTAAGAAATATAGCATCGCGCAAAGAATGATAAGGCATCTTCTTATGAGTCAAAATGATAAAATGCGAGATTGTGACGCGAACTCCATCGCATCGCATACATTAATGAACACTCACATTGGAAAACCTTAAAATCGCCGATATGCGATATCGCATATCGCATATCGTAAAATTGCATAAAATACACATAATGATAAAGAGATCTGCGATCTTGCGATATTGAGATCTGCGATATTGCGATCTAACAACCTTGCGATAAAATAGCACGAAGATATTGCGGTAATGCGATACAGCGATATGCGATACTGTGATGCAAATCGCAGAAACATTCCATCACAGGTTTTCCTGGCTCAATATTCAAGAAAAAGTTTTTCCATAAACCAAGAACTGGTTACGCGCTTTAATGATAATTAATGAGTTATATGCTAGTTGTTAATAAAATATGGTTTTATGTTTTCGAAGAACCAGTTCACGTAAGGTGGCGTGTTTTTGCATATCCGTGGCATTTAAAGCTTTCCTGTCATTATTTATTAACATTACTCTCTCCTCACTTATGAACTGCAGGAACGAAAAACAAAAAGTTACACAAAGCAATGTGCAGGAAACTATGGGGAAAAAGGGTAAGGCTCCAATGTCCAAAGATAGAGAAAAGGCACCCTTATACGCAGACACCGCATGTAACAAAGCCGCAGATTCACAGAATTCTGCTGAGCCATCCATTACAGATCTCTCATTTACAGCCATGGTTAAATGAGTACTGAGCAATGTTGATATCAGAAACAGACAGTTTAATGCTCAGGGTCAAGAGCTCACGAAAGCATTATTTTTACAAATTTTGAGCTTTATACCCGATAAAAGAAAGAGGCGCAAAAGGCGAAAAACACATCAGAGAAGCCTGGATCAAAGAACGAACGTAGTTTCCGATGCGCGATTAGCGCCTAGCGCTAATCGTGCATCACTGAGAAAATTGCTCGAGAAGGAAAGCTTCTAACTGCTCAGTCACCTGTAAGCCCGAAAATTGCAAGAAAAGCAATGATAAAAACAAACTGGAAACAGAAAGCTAAAGAAAAGGCAGAAGCAATCCAAAGGGTTAACCAAGTTGAACTAGGATTATTACTGGGCATACACGGTAAAGCCACATAATTAGTGGATGACTCTCAAGTATATCATCGATTTTGCTGAGAAGATGATTTTGCTGAGAAGATGGTGGCAGCTCTTGCCAATTCCGTTTGCTTAGCTCAACCAAAAGCGGAAGACAGTCAGCCGACTCTACTCAAGCAAATACTGAATGATTGCAACATTAAGGAGCAAATGCAGAAATAGTTAGATATTAGATTTAATTTTAGAACTAGTTTTGCTTTATTTTTGCTTAGAAAAAGGGCGGTCATTTAAACCGTATCCTGAATCTTTGTAAATAAGTTATTTAGTTAGTAGTATTTAAACCCTTCTCATGCATTTAGAGAAGGGTCCAGAAATTTATCAAAAACTTGTCCTCAGAACATGCACTTTTTCACCGTCCGAGGAGGTTTTGATGAATGAATGGAACAGGATTTGTTGATGTTTGCATTTGATATCTGCTACTGATGTTGCACTTTTGTACTCTTAGTGGATGTTAGAGCAAGGAGAGATAAATCATTGTCGCTTGAAGCTCATGAGTAGGACTAGTTATAAATGGTACTTTTATCTCTTAACCATTTCTGCTTATGTGTTAAAGTGATATACAGTTTTTAGTTGTTTATGTATTAATGTATGAATGCTTGAGTTATCATTTGGCACTTTTGTACGGTGATAGCTATTTATTTATGCTTAATGTATGAATAGCTCATTATGCGATATGTTTTTCAAAACTGTTTCGTCTAACTTTTTATGCAAAGTGGTTCATCCTTATTGATTTCTTTTCTCATAATAGCTTAATGATGTTTATTACCAGTTGTTATTTGAAATATTTTTAGATCGCATAATAGAAAAATTACATCCCGGGTTAGTATAGACTTAGATGTTGTTGCTTATTAGATTACAATAGCATAGCATTAGATTAAAGTTAAAATTAGAATATCTCAATTAGGAACTATTAGATCAGGAACATCAAATTCTACACACACACACTCATAGATTGGGAAACTAGTCCCATATCCCCAGTCGGACCCGCTATACCAAACGGATAAGGAGCTGCCAACCAAGGTCCGGACCGGGCGGGTATCCCCCTTGTTGTAGACCCGATTTTCAAGGCTTCAACAAGTCTCTGGATTACAGTTTTTTTCTAGGAAACATCCTAGCTCCAATGTGAAACACTCTAGGTTATTGAGGATAAGAGAAGTTCATCATCAATGATGGATACATCCCAAATTCAATACTCCTTATGAAGTGGTCAACATCCTAGTTGTGGTTCCTAGAATGATCAACAAATGGGGTTTGGCATCCTCTTTGAAGTGCTAGAGAAGTCTCAAACAATCCCTTAAGGGATGGAAGCTATACTTGAGAGTGAGCATATGAAACATACTCTCAAAATAAAGTGAGGTCATCATCATAGGTTAAATAACCACATAGTATCATAGTGGGTTGTATCTAATGCAAAAGGCACAAAATTACTTCACACAAGCATCACCTTCAAATGTCCTCCTAGCTTCTGATTTGTAAACAAGTTACCATGCTTAGATATGCGAGGTTTATTAAAAGGCCCTATTATGTGCTTCTAACCTTAAGGGGAGGAACAATTCCTATGTCAACCCATCAATTAGTAGGAGCAAGTGGTTAATATTATGGTAGGGGTTTGCTTCATGGAGGATGCCACAATATTTGTACTGGCTATGAAATTCCGTCATTTTTTAGCATCATAATATGAAGAGAAAGAAATTGTGGGGCCTAAGTTACCCCTTTCCTCAGCTTGTTTTTACCACGTGTCTTGTGCACCTTTTTCTTCATTGATTTTCTTTTTCTTGCATCAGCTTAGGTTACAAGCTTTTATTTATGAATATTTGAATCCTTAAATATGAAGTGGTTTGTTGCTCATCGAGGTTGTGATATTCATATTTCCTTTTATTTTGATTTCTCATGCATTAACCAAGAACTGGACAGGGGATAATGAGGGGGGTAGAGCTCAACCTAAACTTTTGTCCACACACTTTATTGTATCCTAGCCAATTTTTTGCATTTTATCATCATGGCTTGTGCTCTTTCCTTTTGCTACATTGACCTCTAATTTTAAAGTTTTTGGGCCCATTCTTAGGAATAGGGATAACATGGAACCAATATTGGTGATATATAGTAATCAAATTGAAGCTAGAATGTGGATATAGGTGACAAATGGGTGTTGAGTATATATTACCATGGACACACAACAACAATTATTGCCTCCTATTTGTGCCACTCCTAGACAATGGAAAGAAAGGCATCAAGAAAAGTCACACTAGAATAGGGGAAAGGTATAACCACCAAGGTGAAGCATGGGAATAAGAATACAACAAAAACATTGGTTTTTCATCCAATTCAACCTATGATCCATACTAGAATGCCCTTAAATATGAAATGAAATCACTTTATTACAAAAATGGTTAATGTACCTTATAATATATGACTCACCTTCATTTGATTATCATATGGTTTTTGGCCAACAAACTAAACGAATAGGAGAAACTAGGGGTTATCCACTTGGGTCAGAAATATGTTCAACTAATTCCTATTCCCAAGAGGAGAAAAGTGAGAGTAGAGAATGCATATTCATGGAAGATAAATCTAATATGGTCAAGATCCATAGTGAGGGAGGAGTGGTTGCATGTTCAATTCCCAAGGGATAGGAGATTGTGATTCTAATGACTATGGAATAAATGTGTTTTACAAAGATGATGATTGTGCATATATCATAGAAATCACAAAAACCAAATTTGAACTTCTAAGAGGAATAATGAAATCAAACATGTATTTTGCTTAATTCTCAACCATTTTACATAAGATTCTTGCTCTTACTCTTCAATTGTTATCTGTATGAATTTGAAAATATGTTTGAGAGGTTACATAGATATAGTTATAATTATAAATAAAGAGTGAAAAAATGAAAATGGTTAAGAATTTTTCTTTTTGTATCATGAAAACTGCAAGATTTTTATTACTTAAAAAACATTTTATTTGAGAACTTTAGTTTAACCCAAAAAAGATGGGTAGAAAATTATATTTATAAAAATTATAATTATAATTTTCATAAACTATATATACTTTTAAATTTTAGGTAAACATAATCACTAACCTACATGGCCATCTAATTTTTTGACGAAAGCTCTTCATTTTAGGGAAAATTATATATGTGCTCAAAATAAACATATAGTACCCTAGTATAATGACTATTTTATATCTTTCGGATATAATTATATTTTTCATTATTTATAAAAATAGATTAAAACAAAATATGATCTCATATCTATGCATTTTTTTGGGCATTAAAATTATGTTTTACATCATGATTCTTTATGAAAATTGAAAATACCATTTTAAAAAGGACGTTGTAAGCAATCACATGTAATTTATATATATATAATTATGATGATATTGAGTTTATATCATAAGCAATTTTGATAAATTACTTTTAAGAAATAAAATTTAGTTCAAAATTATTGAAGAAAATTGGCCATTCTTATATCATTGTAAATTATATTTCAAGATGAATCCATTGTAGTAGGTATGATAGATTATCTTCAAAAATTGTAGGGGTCATTCCTTGCTAAAATTGCAAGTTGTTATCTTGGATCTAGGTGCCTCCTCGCTCAAGGCACATACTATTGCCACCCATGCCAACACATCATAACGCATTTATGGCCAAGCTTAGGTGGTGATCTCACTCATATTCGCGTGCAACTTGCATTCAATGTGAGAGAAAGGGTGGTGAGCAGACATAACCTAGGCATTTACACCGCGCTCAGGACATGGATTCTGGAGTTAATTTGCAGGAGAACATACATTCTCTCATTTGTTACACTCGATAGTTAGCTCGCCTTTTGTACATTTGTTGGTCTCTATCACAGATCCTCATAGATATCATTAGCCTTGGCAGTTGATCCCTGTTACAGTTGCTGGCCTATGCCACAAGTAGTTGTTGCCTTGTTCTATTGCTCCATTGCTCCATTGTTAGCCTCTGTTGCACTCGCTCTTGGACTGACCTTGCTAGTCTCTGTCACAAGTCACTATTATGCTTGTTGGATTTTGTGCCATCCTTCACTGCATCTATTGGAAAACAAGGGAAAAAGAGGTCAAGATTGTGCAAAATAAATTCATCTTCCCATAAATACATGGTACAAGAATGAGGTCATGCCAGGTGTGGTTAGCATGGACGAGGGCGTGGTCGGCCTCCCCCGACATGGCATGGTCTAGGAGTGGAGCAATAATATTAATATATTCCTCAACATATTAGGCTCTTAGTTGCCTCCATGAAAGCTCAAGACCTCAGGAATACGAGTGATGGTCATTAGGTTGCCAAGAACTTGTTGGGTCATCATTTGTGGGACCAAGAAGAGGTCCTGCAAATTGCTTAAGGGAGAATTGTGTACATGTACTTTCAGTTGGTTCAGAGTCATTTGGCTTTGAGAGCCTTGTCAAGGGCTTTGGGAATTCAATTCCCTTCTCCACCGCTTCCAACCTCTCCTAATTTTCTGGAACAATGAGACAATTCAGAGTCACTTTTTCAAGGATCCAAACCTACCAGCCCTGAGATCCCAGGGTCTTAGAAATCAAAGGAAAAGGAACCAAGCAACCCTAGGGAGAAAACTCAAACTTTTTCTCAGGTGGAGAAAGTTCAAATTGTAGCCAACAAGACTGATGCTACAACTACTTAGGAAGGTGAAACTTCATAGCAAAAGTCCATCACTAGCTCGTATGGTGTGTCCATTGAGTGAGAAAGACCTCCATGGATTCCAAAAGGCTATAGTGACCCTTTCCAATATCCCACCAAGAATGGTTAGGCCCTTTAACAAATTCTAGGAAATGCTTTCACTATTTCTGCTTTGTCATTGTTTTTCCTATGCTCTTTTGATGTCTCTTTCATGCATGGTTTTTTTAATGTATGTTGGAATAAAAAATTGTTCTCATACTTATTAGGAGGATTGTCTAGTTTCACTCTCAAGGGAAGATAGTATCTCCCAGTATGCACCAAGCTAGTATGGTTTTGGCACGCTGAATGTACTCATCTCAAACACTTTCTACACATTTTAATCAATGCATTTACTCTATGTAATTTTGTGAAAATCTAATGAAAGTTTTGCTCAAAAAAAAAAAAAATTCTAAAAACTACAACAAACCCTATTGCTCTTGTTGAACAAAACCTCTAGTAAGATAATATTTCAATTGAGATTTCATTTTATCTCTTCATCAAGCTTTTTTCCATAGAGTAACCTTGGGTTAAACTGAACTCTCACAAAAATTTTATATTAACTTTCAAAAAAACAATCGAAATTTTGGTTGGAGAATATAATTCTCAACTGAGAATTTGGGTGAAGAATCTAAACCCTTGGTGGGGAATATCTTCCAAAATATTATTAATCAAGAACATGGGTAAAGAATCTAACCCTTTTTTGAGAATTTGAATGAAGGATATAAACTCTCGACCAAGAATATTTTTTGGAATATTCTCAATCGAGAATACAGGTGGAGAATCTAACTATCAACCAAAGATTTAGATGGGGAATCTAAACTCTTAATCGAGAATTTCTTCCAAGAATTTTGAAATTGTAATTCAATTTTAACTTCCCATCTAAAAACATAGACTCTCAATTGAGAAAATTATTTATCTACCAAAACTATTGGTTGGGAAATCATTAACCTAAATCAAACTTAGGCAAACCCTTTATTGATATATTCTTAAACTCTCAATGAAGATTATTAAACTCTCAACCGACATTATTTTTTATTTTTCGATTAAAAAGGGAAATTTGTGGTCCCTCAACACACCTTGTTCCAAAAAGTGATACCCATATTGTTTATGCCATAAAATGTATGACCTATTCCAAACTTAAGCACACTCTCCATCGGGTTATTTTTAAATTCTCAAGCGGAGATTTTTTTTGCCGATCAAAAATCTTCTATCAAGTTGTCAAAAATATACATCTTACATTCCAATTCCTCTTCACTCTTGACCGGATTTATTAGCCACGAGAAAACAGGACAAAAATAGTGATGATATTGCCTTGTTTCAAAAGATCGCAAAAAGCCAAAAAAAAAAAAAACGAAGCAGCAGCCACCGCCGCCTAATCCTCCAAAAAAAACTAACACCACCAAAAAAAGCACCAGCAAGAATTTAAAAAGGAGGATCTAGTGCATGAGCTGCACCTTGCTCGGCAGGGTGGCCATGACCTTCGTGCACATGGAAGTAAGTCAATGTGACTCAGTCGCGCTTCTATTTCATTGAGCCACTCTCTGGCTCTGTGTTGGCTCCATCGAACCTCATCGAACCTAAGCGACATGCTCTAGAATTTACCCTTGACTGAACTGAATATCATTTATGTATGCAAAGGTTTCATTGCAGTATTCATACTATTCTTGCATGACACCCAAACTGGCCGCTGAGCAAATGAGGTAAGAAAGGGCGTCGCACCACCCGCCTAGTGACTGGGCTCCATTGTGGGAAACCTCGCCCCCCTCGTCCGCACTTCCCTCTTCGTCATTAGCTCTCTCCAAATTCTGATGGCCACCACCCCGTTGGGCATGACCCCTTTAGTGGTTCATAATTGAAATGTAATCACTGTATCATAGTGAATCTGAGACACCTGAGCCGCACCCACTCAACCGAACTAGCACACTGCCAACACTCGGGATGGAGTTCAACCACCTGCCCAACACAATGACCATAACTATATCTACTCGCAAACTAACTATCAAAACAAGAAGGCCTCCCAAATTGGCCATCGCAGGACCCTACGACAACACAACTCCTCCAGGTATCACCCTCATAGGATGAATAACCCGCAAGCCCAGACCGACTGCCACTACGGTCACGCAAATTGTCGTCACAAAAACCACCCAAAACCATAAAATCACCTTTCTGGATGCCCAAAACAAAATAGTGACTCAAATAGGCATCTACCCGCACAAGAAGCAAGACCACAATCCCTAAAGACTGGCCGAATGCAGAAAATGAGGGATAAATAAGACCTGGTGGAGGACATTCACTTATCGAAACTCCAACATAATTTTGAGACTTCCGACTAGGATCGAGCAACGTTGTTTGAATTGGCCCAACATAGGCTTCAGCGTCGCGGACCTGAACTGCATGCGGCCTCTGCCCCTTTCTGTCGGATCCCACATTGTCCTACAAATCACCCAATCAATTAACCCACTGCACACACACCTCCATTCTCCTGCCCAAAGAAAATTCGAGCCACCCAGACCAAAGGGCATGCATAGGACCGTGAGACTGTGCATACTCAGTGCATACTCAGTATCATTTAAACCACTCAGCCTCTCTCCCATACCAAGACAACAGAAAATGCCTACCACACCATCCTTCATTCAAATATAGAGAGTCGGTTTTGATGGTTTGGGGTTCCCTTGCCACTTGGTGAGGCAGCCACCAGCATCCTGGGACGCGACTTGTAATTGAATTCATACATTGGGAACCCAGTGTCATGTCGTCCATTCACCCACCCCAATCGAGGTCTCAAGTGAATGTTATTGATGTTTCAATTAAGATAATTTGTTGATTGTTTTCAATAAACCAAGGTAGGAAATTTTGAATCTCTAGTTTTTCAAGCATTGAACATAATTTGTATAGAACTTGTATTAGATGTAGAGTATAATTTGTATAGAATTTGTATTAGATATAGACAAACGTTTTAATCATCTACAGTATTATATTATGACAAAGAGTTGTATCGTTTTATTCAGCAATACAGCTACAAAACAGCAACCAGACAAAAATCATGGACAATGACATTATGTACTCAGGGTTCCAGAAACAAAACAGTATCAGGTTCCGCAAAACTCCAATGAACGCTTGCTGGAGGCAGGTACAGTATCAGGTTCCGCAAAACTCCAATGACGGCTGGTGACAGGTTACCATATAGGGAAACAAACCCCATGTACCAGGAGGGTAGAAATTTGTCATTGTGGCCTCACTCACTCAAGTCGTCTGTCTACAAATAACAACAACCTCTTGGCAATAGATTAACAGATCAACATCCCTCTTGACAATAGATGAGCAGCCTGCACACAGATTGTCTGATAACATTTAATTTCAACCCAACATTACTCAATTATCGCATAAATTTTCAAAAAAACTCAATAAATATCATTTTAAGCCAAAGTTTTATGACCCTCCACCTCAGGAAAAGGCCAAATAAGAACTCAAAGCATCTGATTAGTTAATATAAAACAGTCACAATGTTTAAAACGCTAAGAAAAAAGGCGAAAAAAAACAAAAAAGGCATGTATAGCAAAAGTTTGGCTAATTTGAGTTTAAACCTTTTTTTTAATGTTCACACATTTTCCAAAGCATATTGATTACAATAGTCCCTGTTGCCTTATGGAAAGGACTAGAAAGAAAATTTGCAATCTTTCACCATGCCTTTTTCCAAAAAGTGTTACTCATCTAGTTTATATCCTAAAATGTATAATTGTGATCATGAATTTACGATGTAAAACATCAATTTATGGACTATTCATATATATTATTTTAATTTCTCTTTTGCCTTGTTATTATTGATGTTATCTAAACATTATAATTTTTGGAGTTTTTTGCCAAAATTAGACGAATTTTTTTGGGTTAAATCTTGAGCTTTGTTTTTAAAATTAGTTTTTTACTGTGTATATGGATTCAACACTGTGAAAAACCCCTGGGGCACTTGGATTGTGGGTATTTCACAACAACTTGTAATTCCAACAAATCCGTACCATATTTTGAGTAAATTTAACTGGAAAATACATCGAAAAACACTCCAACATGTATAACAGATAAACTATGACATTATTCTTAAACATGATAGTGTAGAATAACATTTCATTAAAAAATGTGATGAATTAGGGAAATTTTGAGGTCTGAAATGAGCCTCCTATGGAAAAAATTAAATAAGAGTTAAAATAATAAAATAAGTGTTGTGAAAAACAAAAAACAAAAAAAAACACTATTTTTTTAATTACATTTTCAGCGTATCTCATTATAAGTTTACTCAAATGTCAAGTATATACACTCATTGAATGTGGAATTAAATTTCAAATCCAATGAGTACCCACATTGGAAAAAAAATGAAAATATATATATGCAGGGTCTACTAAGAAGTGTGCAAAGTGGGTACTCATTGGATGTGGAATTTTAATTCCACATCCAATGAGTGTCTATACTTGACATTTGATTAAACTTATGGAGAGATAAGTCAAAAATACAATTAAAAAAAATTGTTTTCTTCTTTTCCCTCTCAAAAATTTACCTCAGGGATGACATCATCATCTTGAACTCTATTGGTTCTTTTAAAGTTAATTTTGTTAGTACATTTTTTTTTTTGAAGCTCATTTTTTTACCTCAAAATTCCCCTAATGTTTACAACTCCTTATCTCTTCACTCAATATGAGTTGCGCCTCAACTAAAATCACATCGAATAAAATAAATTTGTAGTTGTGAAAGTCTTTTCTTTTATATTATGTTTCGCTAAAATTTGAAAACTACATTCTACTAGGGAATTTTTAGGATTGAATTTATTTTTTGAATTTACTAATAAACTGAAAATTTGAAGTAATATTATAAATTATCCAAAAATCAAAAGATTTTATTTATAGAATCTCAACTAGGGTTTTACCTAATAATTCCCTCTCGCTCCTTTTCAACTAGGCCTGTCAAGTTGAAAGGCAATGACAATGTACACTTTTTGTTGTCTTACCTTTGAGAAGTAGATACTTTGAAATCAAAATCAGTAATAATATAGAAATTTTCTTTCTTAAACTTAAAAAACGATAATTCACTTGAGACCAATGATGGATAGACATGACTAATCTTTATTTATCGACACTGATGATGGATGTTTTTTATTATTCATTAATGTCACTATTGGATTCAAATTTGAAGTAATAGGGTTATATTTCAATTTGAAATGACATTTTTCAAATTATATTTTGTTTGAAAATGTTAAACTGCACATCAGTGTGAAAGGTAGGTCGGATGTTCTTTTCATTAACATAAAACACATATAAATACATTGTTTATGAATGTTGGATTAATCTTCCATGGTATCTCAGTATCCCAATAAAAATTGATATTCCTTATCGTAACCCTATTCGATTATTTATCTAGCATTCCCACCCTCCCCAATCTAGAGGGGTTCTTGTGAGTCCAAGCAAAGATATGAGAAAAAGTGTTAATGGCTAAATGTGCTCTATGAATTTGGTGGTTTTGGGATTACAACAAACCCAGTGGCTAACAGAAGCCAAATTCTTCTACTAAATCGTGGTTTAAGGTTGAGCACCAACTTTGGAACTTGACTCTAACACCCAACAATTCCCAAAACATTTCCTAATTTGGTTAGAAGTTTATCTCTTCTATTGATTAGAAGTGCTTACAAATGGATATTTGAAGATGGTCACAAATTATGGCACTTGCCTCTAAGTCTCTACAGTTCCCAAAACATTTCCAAATTTGGCTAGAAGTTGATAAATGTCTTATGCTAATTGTAAGTGCTCTCAAATGGAAATTTGAAGATGATTGCAAACAATTTTCTAGCAAAAGTTGTAATTCTTCTACTAAATGGTGGTTTAGAATGACCACAAATTGAATCACTCCCATTGATCTAGCTATAGCTTTGACTATTTATTTAGCTATAGTTGTTAGTTCTAGTTTAGACTCGCTTGTTCCTCCTTGATTGATAAGAATTTAAAACTTAAAGTATACCTATCAATCACGGATATCACTTCCCACCATAAAATACAAGGTGAACAGATGAAAATCTCTCCACAAAGATGAAGATCAAAAATTATAATCCTCCATGTGGACAACTAGATGAGAATGTTTACCAAAACTGCATCATTTCGATATTCGAAATATTATGAATATTTGCATATACGAACTGTGTTTGTTACATTGGTATCATAGCCACTTTTTCTAATCACTAGGCCTTTGGTTAGGCTTTAGCCACACTCAAAATTTGTGGAGTTTCTCCAATTCTGATGTTTGTGACGAAGCAAAAAAAAAAAAGCAACACACACACATATATATAAAGGAAAAAAAATAGAAAATGTTCAATCACAACCACACACCATCGTCGACATATGTCGTCACCCCACCTACACGACAATTCCTATATGTTATATAGACTCACCTTAAATACGAATTGTCAGCTCATGGTTCCACTACTCACTGTTTTGCCAAAGGTATATCAAGGTTTCATGAGTATGAGCAATGAACCCTTGTCGTACCTTTGGCATAACCATGAGCAACAAAATTGTGATCTGACAACTTGAATTTAAGGCGAGTTTGTATAATATATAGGTGTTTCCCTGCCTGTACACCCATATGTATGATTCTGCCTACAACAAGCATGCGATTCCATCTACTACCGACCCTACCGCTGCCACAACCATTGTACCCTATCCTCGCTCCAAGGTCCAATCGTAGTTGCAATATTTCCCCTTCAACCAATAATACATATACCTATGTCTCTTGTCAATTTCAAGTTGTTTCCTCTTTTTCAGGCAAAGGGAAATCACAATATTCATTGTAGACCATACAATTAATAAAATGATTTCCAACAATATGAATTGCAACCATATTGTTAGTTGAATAAAAAAGAAAACCTAGTCCATATAGTCTTCAATTAGCTACAATTTATACTGATTATTATTGCCATACATAATTTTACCATATAGTGAAGCTCCCACAGTCTAAAGTCTATACAAATAGTGTCCAAAAAATATTTGTATAACCTTCTTATATGTGCAATCCCTATTAGAAACTCATTGTCCTTGTTGATTCATCCATGCGAGCACTATTAAAAATTAATTGTGTCAAAACATCTATAGGTCAAGTCATACAATTTCAAAATTAAATATGGATATCGCAAATGGGGCATTAATTTTGTGTGTGACCCACCGTATAGTCACATATTTTCAAAGCACATTCTTTACATTTACTTTAAAAATAAAGTGGATGTTATATTAAGAAGAAAAAACAAGAGAGTATATTTCAATTGATATTAAGGTAATACTTCTAAAGTATTAAAGAAATAAATTTAAAAGTTAATTAAACATTCTTAATTTTCATGTACAAGCTACCAGGAAAAAAAAACCAAGATACAAAGATCATATCTTTAAAAAATAAAATAAAAGAGAAAAGAGATTATAAAAGGATATTATTTAAATAATATAGGGAAAAATTATTCTTTTATAAAGTTAAAAAAGACTTTAAAATAAAAAATAAAAATAAGGTAATTAAAAATAACTCCAAATTCAACTCAAATGTAAAAGAAGAGGAAATTCAAAAATGATAGCAGGAAGATTTTCCTATAAAGGTGGCATGATCTCATGTTATGGATTATGTACATTAAATATGAAAATTTAAGAAAAACATATTAATATCATTATCAATGAGAACCATGAGAAAAATTACATTAATGTCAATTTAACAAATCAATTATTAATTTTAGAACCAAATATTATTCATAATAAAGATGCCTCTTATTTCGAAGCATAATACAAAATTAAAAACTTGCAAGTAAGAATTGATGATTATGAATGCGTATCTCAATTTAGTGCAACAACTATGTTTAACGATGACATTGGCATAATTTTTTGTTTACCTTGGTTTAAACATGTTAATTTTTAGGGATAAGTTGTTCTCTAATGTAGGTAATTGCAATTTTAAACTTTTTCAACATTTTCATGTTACATTCACCCCATAACATCATATCATCATTATCAATTATGTAGATAATACAATAACATCAACAATGCAGCGAAAAAATAAGGAACAATAGAAGAAAAGCATACACAATGGTGACACTAGGATTTAGGTCAGAGACCGGGGGAAAACTCCACAAAGGGGAAAACCCAACCAAATTCTTCTTCTTAGATATTCATTAAATGTTCAGGGGAAAACCCAACCAATACATTAGACCTCATATGCCAAAATTGGAAACAGACAAATATAGGGAGGTATTAACCAACCCTCTCTGATAGATCTCCAAGTAGCATATTATTTTGTCAAGTTACTGTCATAGAGAAAAACCATACATCACAGTTATATCATTGTCATACAGAGACACAGTCATGCATTAAAGATATACTTCGATACATCAGAGTGTCACTATCATATCAAGGTCACTATCACTATCGTTCATCAAGGTCACTGTCATAGTCATATATCAAATTCATTATTATCTAACAAGGTCACTCTCATAGTTATATATTAAGGTTGTTGTTATGCAACTAGGTCATTGCCATATAGATGATTGTTTCACTATCATATAGATCATTGTCTCATTGTCATATAGATCACCATCTCACTGTCATATATACCATTGTCTCACTATCATATAGATCACTATCTCATTTTCATATAGATCGTTGTCTAACTATCATGTAGATCATTGTCTCACTATTACATAGATCATTATCTATACATCATTATAAAAAGTATAAAACATTGCTATCAAAATATTGCCCAAGCAACATAGGAATCATTGCCCAAATATTATAGGAATCATTGAGAGAAGTCTGTATGGATAGATGACAAACTAATGTGAGCCACATAATATAAGATGTGAGATACAGAGTATAGCGTGAGCCATAAAAAAGATGTGATCCAGAGGAATATAGATGTGAGCCACATGTATATACATGTAAGCCACAAAGATGCATTGTGAGCCATAGAAATATATAAGAACCACAGGAATACATTTCAAGCCATGAAAAAATCAAGTATGATCCATTATTGTAGAATGTGAGCCACGAAGATGCATTGCGAGCCACAGAAATATATGTGAACCATAGGAATACATTACGAGCCACAAACCTAAGCTAATTTTCCTCAGATAACATCGAATCCTTGCCAAAATGTTGGAGGATAAGTGTATATTTATAGTTATTCCTTTGAGTGAAAATTCACAACCATTGGGACATGTCGACATGATGAGGCCAACTTGTAACTTGGAGGGAAAAACAAAGATTTAAATTTTCATTAAATATATTTAACATATGTCATGGTGATTCTTGTCCAAATAAATTTGTGCCTCATTAAATAATAAAGAGAGAAGTGCAAAACAAAATTCTTAATAATTTCGTTTATCTAATTCAAATTCTTCCTTTGGCAAGATGAGCTTCTTTTGGGGTAGTTGGGTTTCTCATTGGAATTCATCCCACATCTATTCCAATTTTCAACACTCCCTCTCTACTAGGGAGGAATTTCTATCTTCATCATAAGTCTCATCTCAAATGTCTCATCATCGCTACATCATATCTCATTTCGTCTCACTAAAGAAGAATAGTCCACAACTGATGGCAAGGGATATCAATTTACCACAAGGGTAAAGATATTCCAAACCTTACCGGTCTCCAGGTCAAGTTCCATAACCTCATCTTAGTTGAACAATGATGTCCTGATCTAAAGAAGAAGGATCGTCATAGGGGAGATCAATTTACCTGATCCAGGAGGATCTTGTCAGTCCAGCATGAGCGGAGTCTTTAGTGGTTCAACATTGAAGTGATTGTCAAATGATCATTGATCGATGAGGTGTTGAACTATATCAACTTTTCCAGTTTTGTCGTTAGCACTCAGATTCCGGTGTCATCAGCTTTGATAGTAATGTATATGGTTTTCATGGTGATATGGTTTAATACCTAGTTATCGACATGTGATTTTTGTCAGTTCCGCCAAGATTTGGTTGTCGACATGGGTTTGTCATCCGCATCGCAAGATTTGGTTGTCGACATGGGTTTGTCGTCCACCTCGCAGGATTTGGTTGTCGACGGGTTTTGTCATCATGTGATGTTTGTTGCTAACGTTGCTTTGTGACAATTGGTTGTAAATGGGTTTCTTGATGTAAAGGCTAAAACCTAGCCCTAAAAAGCTATGGTAAAAAAACATGTAACCTAACACCTAAACCCTTCAACCCTAACCTATACCTAAAAACCTAAACCATACATTCAAAACCTAAACACCTAACCTAAGTTCTAAACCCTTACAATGTAAATAAAATACATTAAACCTAGTCTAAAAACCCTATCAGCCTTTTTAAAAACATTACATAAATCACAGTCCCATAACCGTAGCAGTTAGCCGCGTCGGAACTGCATTCATGTGAATGGACAAGGGAGTAACAGCTATGGTGGCAAGCAATTAGGGTTAGTAGTTAACCGTTGGTCATAAACCGTAGCGGGACCATAACGTGTGAACATCACATAGTCATTGCGGTTAGACCACAACAGAAATGTCAGCATAACCGTAGGGGTCTTCAGAAGACTGCAGCATGTGAATGGATAAGGGGAACCGCCAGGCATGCATTACCAAAACCGTCAGAAGAAGTTATGTCACATGGCAAGTGGCTAATTGTTAGCCGGGAATAGCGGGGTCTAACGTACAAGTGGCGGCTTACGGTTTGACCGCACCATTCACATGATCCATCCGACCTTCGCACAGTCAACCTGACCACCAGCGGATTGTGGTTATTATAAGGTTTATTTTGGGTTGTTTTCATTAAGTTTTGGATATTTAATTAAAACCACCATGCAAGTTTATCCTAAGGTGTCAAACAATGACAAGACCGAGAGAAAAAAAAAACCCTAATTTCAACTTATGCATCCATAAACTCAACCCAAGGAGTTAGAATGCATCTGGAGGGCTATAAAACCATTTTTTCTCATTAAAGAGAGAAGGAGAGTGGTTTTGAGTTTTGTATGCAGGTTTTGGAGGATATAGGTTGTTTTGTTTTCAGTGTAACAGAAGCATCCGTAGTCAGAATTGGGAACTGTGATAGGCGTTGGAAAGATGGTTCAGAGAGATTTCTTATGACAGTGACTAGAAGTGCATGCATGCACATTCAGTTTGGTAATTTTGTTGTGTAATCGACCTTCTCGGATTCAATCCTAATAAAGCAATCGCCCATCTTGAAAGCGGACCCGGAGACGTAGTCCATCAGGGACGAACTCCGTAATCAATATTGTTGTCTGGTATCGCTATGCATTTGATGTTTTCACTTCTGTTTTGTATCTTGCTTATGTTTATCATCTATCGTAAATTCTTTCTTCTCAAGCAGTTCTCACGGTTTAAGCACTTTCAGTTCACATTCTATTCATTAATGGCATTAATCAATTCTACATCAGTTTGACATATGATCATTTCAGATCATATAATTTGGTATCAGATCAGGATTCGTTTGTAGAATTTGTCAGTGAATGTTAACCAGGTCAAAGTCGCAACGTGGAGAAGGAATCCTCGAGGATTGATCCAGAAATTGGAAAGTGAAGAGTCATTCATATTTCGAGCATGACAGGATCTGATGCAGGTGAAACGCCAGAAACTAAGATGAGCGATGAACAATTTTAGCAAGAATTCTTGAGTATGCAGCAGATGTTGGGAGAAATTTACGAAGATAATAAGGCAAGAGATTCAACTTCTTCTTCAAAGACATCGAAGAATGACAAAGGTAAAGGAAAGGCTGATAAACCTCCTTCACCTCCATCATCTCTATCATCATCATCATCTTCTTCTTCTTCTAGTGCAGAATCTGAAACAGAGAAGAAACCTAAGAAAACATCTCTTTTGAAACTTTATGTAAAATTTGAGTTACCTATTTATAATGGCGAAATAAATCCTGAAAATCTAGATAACTGGATTAAGCAGTTAGAAGTGTATTGTCATATTCAGAACATTTTTGACGATAAAACGAAAATTCAGTTAGCTACACTTAGAATGGGGGGGACAGCTTTAATCTGTTGGGAAAGTAAAACTCATATAGATGTAAGGTGGAAAGGTAAAGTCATCTCTTCATGGTCTAAGTTTTTAAAAGCTCTTAGGAAACAATTCTATCCTTTACAATACATGCAGCAAGTTGTTATTGATTAGCAGCACTTGAGGCAAGGTAAAGGATAGAGTGTTTAGGAGTTTACTCAGGAGTTCATAAAGAAAGCATTGGCGCTTGGTATTTCATTGGATACATGTGAAACTTTATTAAAATATATCGGCAATTTACATTCATATTTTCAGCATACATTATTGATGTTTAATCCTGATGATTTTGATGAAGTGTGTGTTCAATCCATACATATTGAATTAGGTGGCAGACCATTCAAGTTTTCACCGCAATCATCCAAAGAGTTGGAAATCAAGGATTCCAATGACAGTAAGGGGAAGAACAACTCGAAGAGAAAAAAAATCAGTGATAACTCAGAAGGAAAGACCCACTTGTTCTGATTGCCAAAGAATCGTTCATGATGAATCTAAGTGTTGCAAACTTCATCCAGAACGTAAGCCCAAAAAGTTCCTTAAAAATAAGAATGAAAATAAATCAATTGCAGTGGTTCAAAACGATATAGGTTCTGATTCAAGTGATGAAAGGAGGATAACTACCATAGTTTCAATAGGTAAAACTTCTGACGTTGGTTCAAGTTTGAATACTATTGCATCTTCATCAAACATAAATCCTTCAAATGAGGATAAAAGAGTTAAATTATTTAACATAAGGATAACTTCTAAGTACACAAATAGATACAATGTTTGACAGTGGATCAACATCCATTTCAATACTTTCAAAAACAAACTAAGTTGCAGCAGTTGTCACCTTATAGTTTGATGAGTTTATTGCAGCAAGTTCACTTAGTAAACATGAATCAGGAAAGCATATCAAATCAAGTAGCTGGTTTGATGTCAAAAATGTCTTTGATTGTCTCTGTCATTCCGCAAAATAGATTTTTAATACATGTCAATAGTATTGAACAATATCATGTAGAGACTGTTTTCAAAGTTGTGTATGAATCACTAATTCATGGTAGTTCATGGAAAGAAGTCAATTTCCATGTTCATAACAAGTTGGTTAACCATCTTCGCAAGTTGTACATACTGAAGATGGATGGAACAAGTCACCGATTCAAAATGTGCCATGGTCAGCATCATCAGGGTCATCACTTTCAGGTGGTTGATCGAATGTATTGGTACATCATCAAGGCAAGGTGGAAAGTGAGGGAGCTCTACCCTCACCTGTTATCTATCTAGTCAAACTTTTGTGGTCCAAAAGCTTTCAAGTGGAGAGGATTGATCCAAGAGGATCTTGTCATTCCAGCATGAGTGGAGTCTTCAGTGGTTCAACATCGAAGTGATCGTCAAATGATCATTGGTTGATGAGGTCTTGAACTGTATCAGCTTCGCCAGTTTCGTCGTCAACACTTAGAGTCCCGTGTCATCAGCTTCAACAATAATGTATATGGTTTTCATGGTGATATCGTTTGATACCTAGTTGTCGACATGTGATTGTCGTCAATTCCACCAGGATTTGGTCGTCGACATGGGTTTGTCGTCTGCCTCATAGGATTTGGTCGTCGACATGGGTTTGTCATCCACTTCGCAGGATTTGGTTGTCAACGGGTTTTGTCATCATGTGTTGTTTGTTGCTAATGTAGCTTTGTGACAATTGGTTGTAAATGGGTTTTTTGATGTAAAGGCTAAAACCCATGAATAAAATCTAGCCTTAAAAATCTATGGTAAAAAGCATGTAACCTAACACCTAAACCCTTCAACCCTAACCTATACCTAAAAACCTAAACCATACATTCAGAACCTAAACACCTAACCTAAGTTCTAAACCCTTACAATGTAAATCAAATACATTAAACCTAGTCTAAAAACCCTCTCAACCTTTTTAAAAACATTACATAAATCACAGTCCCATAACCGCAGCGGTTAGCCGCGTCAGAACTGCGTTCATGTGAATGGACAAGGGTGTAACGGCTATGGTGGAAAGCGGTCAGGGTTAACAGTTAACTGTTGGTCATAAACCGCAATGGGACCGTAGCGTGTGAACACCGCATAGTCACTATGGTTAGACCGCAATGGAAATGTCAGCATAACCGTCGGGGTCTTCAGAAGATTGCAGCATGTGAATGGATAAGGGGAACCGCCAGGTAAGCATTACCAAAACCGCCGAGAGAAGTTATGTTCACATGGCAGGTGACTAACTACTAGCCGGGAATAGTGGGGTCTAACCTGCAGGTGGTGGCTTACGGTTTGACCACACCGTTCACATGATTCATCCGACCTCCACGTAGTCAACCTGACCGCCAGCGGATTGTGGTTATTATAAGGTTTATTTTGGTTTTTTTCATTAAGTTTTGGATATTTAATTAAAACCACCATGTAAGTTTATCCTAAGGTGTCAAATAATGACAAGATCGAGGGAAACAAACCCTAATTTCATATTATGCATCCCTAAACTTAGCCTAAGGAGTTAGAATGCATCTGGAGGGCTATAAAACCATTTTTTCTCATTGAGGAGAGAAGGAGAGTGGTTTTGAGTTTTGTATGCAGGTTGTGGAGGATATAGGTTTTTTTGTTTTCAGTGTAATAGGAGCATCCGGAGTCAGAATTGGGAACCGTGATAGGCATTGGAAAGATGGTTCAAAGATATTTCTTATGACAGTGACTAGAAGTGCCTGCGTGCACATTCAGTTTGGTCAATTTTCTGTGTAATCGACCTTCTCGGATTCAATCCTAATAAAGTGGTCGCCCATCTTGAAAGCGGACCCGGAGACGTAATCCATAAGGGACGAATTTCGTAATCAATCTTGTTGTCTGGTATCACTGTGTATTTGTTGTTTTCACTTCTGTTTTGTATCTTGCTTATGTTTATCATCTATAGTAAAGTCTTTCTTCTCAAGAAGTTCTCACGGTTTAAGCACTTTCACTTAACATTCTATTCATTAATGGCATTAATTAATTCTACATCAGTTTGACATATGATCATTTCAAATCATTACCACTAGAGTAAATATATTCCAACCGCATATCAAAGACAATAGAGGAGACAAAAATTATCAAAATGATAAGGATCTTCTAACCCTATGTCCAACCAGCTGTTCAAAAAACCATCTAGATAATAGGGGAGATAAATTTACCACTAAGGTAAAGATTATGCAACTCTATATCTCAGAAAATATGGGACGTTGATTTTCCATAAGTGACAAAGATCTTCGTACCCTATGTCACCCAACTTGATCCTTAGTGATCAAATTGTTTGAACACCATGCATCCCTAACTTAGGAAGATCAATTTACCATATGCATATGTCATAGATGAAGATATTCCAACCTAAGTCTCCTCACTCATTGCCTAGATGAGTGGCAATCCCAACAAGCTCTTCTTGTGGGTAGGATGCACTATGGGAGACCAAATTATCAAAAAATGATAAGGATCTCCCAACTCTATAACTCCAAGGAGTACCCCATGCCCCCAGTAGCTCCCAAAGCTCAATGTTCATGATTAGTTGTGACCCCTTCCCAGAAGGAATACTTTCTCCACAACTCCAAGATGCTCTCTAAAGACCAAGAACTTCCCTTTCGACAGAGGCTTGGTGAGAATGTTAGCAACTTGATCATATGTTTAAGCCTTACTACTTCAATTCCACAACAAATAATTATTAGAGCCTTATTGCTCCATCAATAAGCTACACTGCTCATCAATCAAGATGTGTTGGAGCCTCACTACTCCTCTCTACACCATATCTCAGATATAGTGATATCTAATCTCAATGTGATTTGACTTGTCATGGGACACATGATTCTCTGAAAGTCAGATCCCACTTTGATTGTTGCAATATATCACAGTCGTTTCCAGCACATGCTAAAACAACTCTCCAAAGAGATTTCTCAACCACACTACCTTGGAGCTAGTCATGCTAGAATCAATTTACTCTACCTCTATTGTACTGAAAGAAACATACTTCTACTTCCTACTCTTTCATGAATTCATGGTAGACCCCAAGATAAAGCAAAACCCAGATGCACTTTTCATGTCAACAACTTTTTCAGCCTCAATCAACATCGGTGTATCCATGACATTTGACAGTCTTTCTCATTCCATGATTGATAGTTTCATGTAGATATCTCAACACATATTTGGAAGAAACCAAATGTACATTTCTGGGCTCTATCTAGCTCAGAGTAGATGTTGCAAAGCAAGGATCCATCTAACTTCCATCTCATCATAAGATCCATAAAATATTGAATCTAAAAAGGAGTCTCTCTCAACTGTTTTAGTGATATTTATCATGCCAAACTATTTTACAACATACTTCCCTTAATAAGAAAGTCCTCATCATCTCTCTGTTAGACTTCTAACCTTAAGTAGTTTATCATCAAGGCCCATAATTCATCTTCATCTGGCACTAAACATAAATATGATTTGATCTTGTCATAAACATATTATTTTATTATATCAAAACAAACATCAAAGGCACACCTTCAATCATGAAGAGAGGTTGGATTCTACATCATATATCCATCAATCCAAGTATGCCAAGCCCAAAGGACTTGCTAGAGTCCATATGGGGATTTCTTCTATCAATCATGAGTCTCATTCTCATAGCCCTAAGGAATCTCCAAATATGATTCTTCCTTAAGTATCATGGAGAAATATAACTTCACATACATATGATAATAGTGCATTTGGAAACAGGTGCTAAGATCTTATCATAGTCCTATCCCTTTGAGAGAATCTTTATTATCATTGTTGGACTTAATTTCGCAGAAGCATATGGCATTGCTACATATTTGTCATCTTAGAATGGTCCATGCATGAAGGACATATTTCTCTCTGCATCTCATTGAATTTTTGCATTCAATCTTATATTCTACTCCTTCTGAACAGGAAGCCTCTTCAATCATATTTATCAACTTGGCAGACTAGGATCCTTCCTTCAAGTTTTCCACTCTAATCATGGGATGGATCTATTCTCCTCAATCTCAATATTAAGAACCAGGTCCTTACATCCATATGATGTACCTATAGACACCAGAACAAGAGCAAGAGCAATAATAACAAGAATGTCTTTCTTCTCTAAATATGAGAGTGGCTTCTTCATTTTCCTACACCAACTCCCTTCTTGGGGATAAATATTCATGCATTGTTCTACATCTTAATGGCCTAAAGATGAATATTCTTCCCTTGATCACATTCTCAAACAAGAATTCAAGGAAAGAAGCATCAAACAATAACGATGTCATAAAGAAATAACATAAGTCTCGAAAGTACTTATCTTTAATCAGATCCCTCTTAATCTCATCTCCATGATTCACCACTATCCATCAACCATATGCCAATATCGTCTTCAAAATAAATGTGTCCTCTTGAGCATCACATGCATTCTCATTCTATATCCTTTCAAGTCTGGCTATCAATGTACAATATGATCACCATACCTGTATTATACCATCTCCTATTGGGAGACTAGTCCATCTAGGGTTACACTAAGTCTATCATAGGTACTGGAATAACTCAATGGATTCATATTGAACATATCATAAGAAATTATGAATCACACCAGGGTTCCAATGTTACAGAATCTAATCTGTTTCAATCTCTGAGGAAAAATCCAAGGGTTTCTTCTAAGCCCTATCATTTATTTGCAAGAACAAAATAACTCCCTATGATTTCCTTAAAACCCTAGCATTCTTTTAGGTCTATGATGTATTCATCCTTTTCACTCGGCTTGATTAAGAAATCCATCATAGGTGACTACATGGGGGAAATATTAATGACTTTTCTTTAGCTCAACTCTAATACCATGTTAATTTTTAGGGATAGATTGTTCTTTGTTGTAGATAATTGCAGTTTTAAACTTTTTCAACATTTTCATATTACATTCACCCAATAAAATCATATCATCATTAGAAATTATGTAGAGAGAACAATAACATAAACAATGCAATGGAACAACAAGGAACAATAGAAGAAAAGCATACACAATAGAGACACTAGGATTTAGATTAGAGACTAGGGAAAAACCCCACAAGGGAGAAAACCCAACCAAATTATTCTTATTAAATATTTATGAAATTTTCAACTGAAATACAAAGTACAATAAGTATGAGACACATCTTTCAACATCCAATACATTAGACCTCCTGGGCCAAACCTGGCAGCCTACAAGTATAGGAAGGTAGTAACAAGCCCTCTCTGATAGATATCCAAGTAGAATATTATTCTATCAAGTCATTTTCATAGAGGTAAGCCATACATCATGATTATATCAATGTCATATATCACTGTCGTATAGAGGCACAACCATACATCAAAGATATACTACCATAAATCAGAGTGTCATTGTCATATCAAAGTCACTGTTATTCCTCAAGATCGTTGTTATACAACAAGGTCATTGTCATAGTCGTATATCAAAGTCACTGATATGTAATAAGGTCACTATCATAGGTATACATCAAGTTCATTGCTATGAAACAAGGTCATTGTCATATAGATCATTGGCTCACTGTCATATAGATCACTATCTCACTGTGTCATTGTCATATAGATCATTGTCTAACTATCATATAGATCATTGTCTCACTGTCATATAGATCATTGTCTAATTATCATACATATCATTGTCTCACTATTATATATATCATTGTCTATACATCACTGTAACAAGTATCAAACATTGAACATTGTTATCAAAATACTTCCCAAGAAACATAGGAATCATTGCTCAGATAATATAGGAATCATTGAGAGAAGTCCATATGGATAGATTATAGACTAATTTGAACCACAAAGATACAATGTGAGCCACAGAATATAAGATGCTAGCCACAGAGTATAGTGTGAGCCACAGAGTATAATGCAACCCACAAATTATAGTGCGAGCCACAGAGTATAGTGTGAGCCACATGTACATAGATGCAAACCACTGTTGTAGAATGTGATCCACAAAGATGCATTGCGAGCCACATAAAGATATGTGAACCATAGGAAGAGATTTGTGAGCCACTGTTGCAGAATGTGAGCCACAAAGATGCATTGTAAGCCACAAAAAGATATGTGAACCGTAGGAAGAGATTGTGATCCATAGACTCATGTTGATTTGCCTCAGAGAACACCAAATTGCTGCCAAAAGTGTTGGAGGATATGTGTATTTTTATAGTTGTTCCTTTGATTGAAAAGTCATGACCATTGGGGCAAGTTGGCATGATGAGTCTGAATTGTAACTTGGAGGGGAAAACACAAATTTAAATTTTCTTTAAATATATTTAACACATGTCATGATGTTTCTTTCCCAAATAAATGTGTGCCTCATTAAATAATAAAGAGAGAAGTTCCAAACCAAATTATTAATAATTTCCTTTATCCAATTCAATTTTTTCCTTAGGGCAAGATGAGTTTCTTTTGGGGTAGTTGGGTTTCTCATGTGAAATTCATCCCATAGTTGCCCCAATTTTCAACAAAATAATTGGGTACATTCATGTTAAACATGGAGAAAAAAATTGATATTTCCCTACAAGAAGAAAATGATCACATTCCAAGGCATGACAATGAAATAAGAATTGATAATACCTTCATCAAAAGAATTTAAAGGCATTTCTAAATTGATGTGTCAAGAAAATCAAAATTCAATACCAAGGATGTAGAAAGAGTTTGATGAAATAATCTCATATAAAGGAAAAATGAATTTCTCAATTAAAAGATCACAATTAAAAATTACGTACACAAGTGTAAAGCTACAAACCAAAAATTAGAACAAAAAAATGAATCTCTCAAGAAGAAATGCAATGGAAGCTTATCAAAAACTGAAGAAAAAAGAACAAAAAGTGATCTAGATAATATCACAATTCAAAAAGATTCCAGTCCAATTTAAGTGAAGACATACTTAGATGCAACAATTCAGAAAACGAGAATTTCAAGTGAAGACCCAATAATCAAACCAGCAACACCAATACACAATGAAGATCATATGCCAAAAATAAGTCAAGAGAATGATATAGGTATGTTAAAAGGAAAGCGGCTCACAAAATCTCATTATCGACATCCTAATCACAGGAGCCAATACATTAGTTAGTCAATTCATCAGCTTCAATTAGAAGGAAAATAATCAATGTATCTTTTGAATAATACTTATATTATTATCATCAAATATCATGATAATATTTCATACTAGAAGGACTATAAGTGCAAAATTCCATAGAAGATTGATTTGGGATGGTTAGATCATTACACATGATGATAATTATGTACCACACTTAGAATTTCATATCATCTTGTATCATCAAAGATGAAAGTTCCAAGAATTGGAAAAGACACGAAGACATTATGAGATGGAAAAAGATATCAAATCTTTCATCCATAAGCTTTGAGGAAAAGGCTTTTGCTAAAGGGGAAGGAATTGTTATGAACATAAATGATGATAAATTATTATAAATGAAGGGGCACATATGAAAATACATGTCCCTACTAATAGACATAGCTCTTCATAAAAGGGCACTCCTGCTTGGTATATATATTGGAGAACCACATTGTATTCAATCATATCATATCACTTGTACATTCAACACACACATTCTATTATGGATATTTCCATATATCAAATATTCATAATATTTGCATATATGAGCTTTGTTCATTACAAATTGCCAAACCCAGAAGGCATACTTGAAAATCCATTCTCAGATTCACTGATGCAATCTAAATTGCTAATCCCTTTAGAACTATTTTCAATTTTAAAGCCATCATGGAGTGAAAAATAAAAATCATAAGTGTTGATGGACAAACCAATATTTTCTTCCACACAATTTGATGTAATATTTTGAGTTATCATTCATGATTCAGTCCAATAAGCCACTGAGATAACGAGGAGCAACCATTCCAAGTTATGAGAGAGTTGAATGATCAACGCATCCCATTCATTGATATCTTATGTTTTTTCCATGAGATGAGGAGGAAGTGTTGAAAAATGAAACAAGAGATTCTCAATTTGATTTTGCCTTGATTAAATTGAGAAAATTTGAATTTCCACATCAGCAAACAACTTGGATGAAGTTAGCTTGTGTGACATGGCTTGTATCACCTAGTTTACTTAGTAAATTCGACTTGGAGGAGTTATAGTTCAGTTAAACATGTGTGATTGCTAATTTATAGCAATCAAAGTCAACTATGTCAAGTTATTTTCAGCTAAACTAGTTCCAATTGTTGGAGAAACTAGTGGAAGGTTAGTTGTGTAGTGGGACTTCAGCCAAACTCAGTAATCATCCAGTTAACTAATCAATCATCCCAAAATAGCTAGTGCATGCAGAGAATTTGAGTTCACTAAATGTGGTGGAAATTCCAAGGAAGTGTAACATCAGTTGTATACTAGTCTTGAGTGTATAGGTGTTGCATCCAGTCAAATGATCAACCTTTGGAATTGCGCAATCCATTTTGGATAAATTCCTAAATACTAGGGGCCTAATTTCTCAGGAATTTCGCAAGGAAATAGGGGCTCAAGCAGAGGCGTAAATTGACTAATTCTGTGTCAAATATTCTCAGTGAGAAGAGAGATAGGTTATGCACTTGCAGGTTGTGCTCAATTGAGCAAAGAAATTGTAATACATCTCTATTCATCAGATTAATGCAAGTAGGCATTGGGGTTTTTAGCAGTTTGCTTTCCCCAGGAAAAATACTATTTTCATGTGTGTGATTTCTTATTGCATGTCTAAGATTTTTGTTCTAAATTGTGAATTAATGTCCACAAAGTAGCAGAGTAGGTTTTTGCCTTGTTATTTTGATTAAAACTTCATGAGAAATTGAAAATCTACATCATAATTTCTACATGGTATCAGAGTAGGATTCACATTAGAGCAATAATTTTGAAGTTGTTTCTCAGGAGGTTTGAATTTGGAGTTCAGTGCAGCAGGATCTCTTTAGAGCTAAGAAGATGGCCTTCAATGGACTAAGGCTAGAGTATGCCTTGGAAGGCACCTCTAATTTTTTTGCATGGAAGGATCACATGGAGGCAGTATTGGATGACAATGGATTTCTAGAATACATCAAGATAGATGTTGCAAAACCACAAGAATCTGATGCCCAGAACCTTGCTCAGTGGAAGAAAGATGTAGCCAAGGCAAGGATAATAATCTTGGAGGGATTACGGGATCATATTGTCTCAAATATCCACAAAAAATAAACTTCATTCGCAATGTGGAAAGCACTGACATAATTGTTCGAGAATAATAGTGACCACAGGAAGCTGGTTCTCAAGGATAATCTTCGAAGAATCAAGATGTAGACAAATGACACTATTTTACAGTATCTGAGCAAGTTCACACAATTTCATGATGAACTTGGAGGGGTCAGTGTTAATGCCCATGAATAATACTTTGTAAGCCTAGCCCTTTTGGGCCTTCCCAAGAGTTGGAATAGCTATCAAGATTAGGTGAACAGGAGGGAGAAACTACCAAGTTGGGAGCGCTTATGGTCTGATTTGGTACAGGAGGAAATAAGGTGCAATACCAGAGATGGGACTTCATCCAAAGGAGAGGATGAATAAAAATTTCCATTGGTTGGAAAGGAAAAGAAGGGAAAAGGGAAGAAATCTCAATCCAAACCAATATCCAGTCAAGGGGGCAAGAAGAAAAAAATTTCCAAAATTAAATTCTACTATTGTCATGAATTTGGGCACTATGCCACGAAGTTTCCACACAAAAAGGAAAGAAAGAAGACCTCAGGAGGAGCATTAGGTGAAGCCTTAGCTTCACAGTTCAATCTTGACTTTACCCTCATTGCATTCATAGCTAGCACAGTGACGGGGAGTGTGTGGTACTTGGACTTAGGTGCATCGTTCCACATGACAGGGTGTAGAGATTTTTTCAGTAACCTAGAGGAAAAAGACTTGTAGATCCACATCGAGATGTGGGAATACAAAAGGTATAGCATGACTGGGATTGGTACATCCACCTTTCGAAGGGATTCAAACTCCCCCCTCATGCTCAAGGATGTCATGTTTGTTCCGGGCCTAAAGAAAAATCTCATCTTTGTTGCAGTTTTGTAAGACTTTGGTTATGATGTGATCTTTAGCAAATGAAATGCATTCCTAAGACAGATAGCCATGGGAAAGGTGACGTATATCAGGGTTCGTGTGAATAACCTGTATAAGCTAGATGCAAAATACTATGTTGCATTAAGCACAAAGGTGGAGAAGGTGCAGAGCCATGATGTTGGTGAAATTTGGCACAAAAGTCTTGGCCATTTTCATCATGGCTCCCTGAAGATTATGCAACAAATGACCACAGGCCTCCCCAAAGGAGTGCTTGAGCAATGGAATGTATGCAAAGGATGTACTATGGGGAAGTATATAAAATCCACATTCCATGATCGGGACAACAAAGCGCATGCAGTCCTTGAAAGGATCCACTCTGATGTTTGTGGAAATTTATCGACAGCCTCCATTGCAAGACACAAATATTTTGTCATTTTTATTGATGAATTCTCACGAAAGTGATGAATCTTCTTCATGTGTAGGAAAGATGATACATTCTCCAAGTTCATAGAATTCAAGGCATTAGTTGAGAAAGAAACCAGCAAGAAGGTGAAGGCTCTCAGGAGAGATAATGGAGGTGAGTACATGTCGAATGAATTCAATAATTTTTGTGCAAAAGAAGGCATTCGATGAGAGTTGAAAACAACCCACAACCCACAAAATAATGGGGTGGTTGAGAGAAAGAACCATAGCATTGTGGGAGAAGCGAGGGAAATGTTGCATGACCAAGGCCTAGCTCTACATTTGTGGGCTAAAGCATTCAACATAATAGTCTATTTGCAGAACTAGAGTCCTCATTGGATTCTCAGCATGATTACACCAGAGGAGGCTTTCTCGAGGAGGAAGCTAGATGTGCGACACTTCAAGATTTTTGGAGGATCTGTTTACTGCCACGTCTCGAAAGAATCAAGGAAGAATCTAGAGATAATAATAGAATTGAGGGTATTTGTGGGTTACACAAAAACTCCCCACAATTACCATGTGTACTTGAGATCCCTCATAGTGACAGTTGTGCGAAGGGATGTAAAATTTGACGAGGAGAAAGCGATGTGGTTCTCTCTTGAGAGGGATTTTCATATCCCACTAGAAGAGGAGCTTTTAGCTCCAAAGTATGAACCTCAAGAAATTGTGGCGTGACCACAAATTGAGCACTAGAGAGTGGAGACAGCCACTTAATCATAACCATCCAGAGAAGGAAGGAAAAGAACCAGGGAAGCTTAGATACTTTTGCAAGATGCAAGGGAGAATGTGGGTGCTCCTTCAAATCAGTGCGGACAGAGAAGGTCACCCGATCGGTACATTGGCTACATGGCTCTAATGACTGATCTTGTAGAGACTGAGCCATCCTCTTTCGAGGAATTTGTAGAGAAACATGTATGAGCTGATGAAATGGTGGAGGAATATGAATCCATTGTAAAGAACAGTGTTTGGGAAGTGGTCCCAAGACCAGAAGATAAATAAATTTTGGGTTTGAGGTGGATCCTCAAGGTAAAGCATTGAGAAATGTTGGGTGTGGAGCCTGATTATCTTCTTTATTAAGAGGTATCACCACATTGGACCCTATTTCATAATGTGGTGGCAATGCTGCCTGTAATATTTACGATGCAGGGGGGGTCCGGGTGGGGGGTGCGATCCCCCCCCTAGCTGGGGGTTGATTGAAATATGGCAACAAGAATATTGCAATTTAATTTGTCCTTAAATTAAATTGTGAATTAAAATCGAATTTAGTCTTAAGAAGTCTTTTTGAAGTCATGCAAGAGTTATCTCTTAAATTAAGGAGATAAGATTGAGTTATATTTGAGTTTTAATTAGTCAACTCAGTTTACTGAGTTAAGTCCAATTGAATTAGTTCCAAACTGTTTGAGGAACTAATAGTGAGTTAACAAGTAGTTGATTCATTAATGCACTCAACTAGTGCTACTTTAGTTAACTGAAGATTCCCTCATCAGAAACTCATGCATGTATATTCTGAGAAAGATCCAGTTGAGATAAATGTTCAAGGATAGTGTACTATCAGTTTCATGTGTTCTCTCATGGAGAAAACTCATGCATGCAGTCAAGGATTCATCCTTGAGGATTGCACAGTTTTGAAGGATTGGTTTTCCACTTGGTAATAGGCAAATCATCCACAAGGAACAACGCCAGTAAATAGGAGCTTGGAGGGAAGAGAGGAAGGCTAGAGAGAAGCCAAGATTGCTTGTGAGCATCTGTGAGGATTGTACTGAGAGATTTCTAGCTGTGAGAGCTAAGGCTTTGTATAATTCCTATGTATTTCCACCATGTATGATGATACAATAGTGTGGGGTTTTTAGCTGAGGCTTTCCCCAAAGTATTTTCATGTATATTGTGCCATTGATTCTTCTTCTTCTAGTTATATTGTTCAGCTCGATCTTTAAGCTTCCACAAATTGATAGTAGAAGTAGGTTATAGTATTCTACTTTGATTTATATTGCATTATCGGGTTAACATACACATATTTTCTACATGGTATCGGAGCTGTGAACAGTATACTGAGGAGAGAATTCGAAGTTTGAAGTTCGGGGTTGTAGGTGCAAATCAAATTCATATCATACTTCAAGGTTGGCCAATGGCGTTCTATGGCTTGAGACTCGAGTATACCTTGGAAGGTAGCTTGAATTACACAGCATGGAAAGATAGAATGGAGGTTGTATTAGAAGACAATGGCTTGAAGGAATTCATTAATCAAGAAATCCCAAAGCTAGCTTCAACTAATGCACAAGAGTTGACTGAGTGGAAGAAGTGTGTGGTGAAGGCGAGGCGGATCATCCTTGAGGGAGATTAAGACCATATTGTCTCAAGTCTCCATGGGAAGTATACTCCATTTTCAATGTGGAAGACATTGAAGGACCTCTACCAAAATAGTAGCAACCAAAGGAAATTGGCGCTCAAGGATAAGCTTTGAAGAATCAAGATGGAGAAGGGTAATACTATTTCCACATATCTGAACAAGCCCACCACCTGCAAAGATGAGCTTGGCAATGTGGGAATAACTACTGCCGATGTTGATATGGTGAGCCTTGCTCTCCTTGGCCTTCCAAAGAGTTGGAATAGCTACCAGGACTCTGTGAATGGAAGGGAGAAACTGTCGAATTGGGAACGACTGTGGTCGGATCTTATGCAGGAGGAGATCAGGAGGAGCACACGAGATGGTTCTTCATCCAAGAATGATGATGAAGAAAATCTGGCCTTAGCAAGTAAGGCAAGGAAAGGAAAGGGGAAGGCTTCCCATTCCAAATTGAATTCTTCTCATGGAGGGAAGAAGGGTGACATGTCTAAAGTAAGATGCTTTAATTGTCACAAGATGGGACATTATGCAACTAATTTCCCATCGAAGAAGTCCAAGAAGGGATCCTCGGAAGCATCGGAAGGTGACGCATTAGCCTCTAAGTTCGAAATGGACTTTGCCCTCTTCGCATGCATGGTGTCATCGATGATGGGTTGTCTCTGGTATCTTGACAGTGAAGCCTCATTCCACATGATTGGTGATAAAAATTTATTCAGTGCCTTGGAGGAGAAAGACCTCAAGATGCGCATAGGGCTGGGTGACGACAGAAGGTATAGTGTTTCAGGAGTGGGCACAGTTGCTTTTCAGAGGAAGCATGGAGCTCCTCTCACCTTGACAGATGTGATGTATGTGCCTAGACTGAAGAAGAACTTGGTATCGGTCGCGATGTTGGAGGACAAAGGCTGCGATGTTGTCTTCATTAAAGGAAAGGTGTTCCTAAGACAGATAGCCAAGGGTCAGACCAAGAGGATAGGGATTCGGGTGAAGAATCTCTATAAACTAGAGGTAGATGATTGTGTAGCATTGAGTACTAAAGCAGAATTGGTGCAAAGCCAAGACATTGGTGAGTTGTGGCATAGGAAATTGGGCCATTTGCATCATGGGGCTTTGAAGATAATGCAGCAGATATCTACAGGACTTCCCAAAGGCAAAATTGAGCAAGTTGACACATGCAAATGTTATACCTTAGGAAAGTACACCAAGTCTTCTTTTCATGATCAAGACAATCGAGCAGAGGCTATCGTAGAGTGAGTTCATACTGATTTGAGTGGACCATTCTCGAAGGAATCCACAATGAAGCAAAGGTATTATGTGATTTTCATTGATGACTATTCTCGTAAATGCTGGATTTATTTCATGTAGAAGAAGGACCAAACTTTCACAAAGTTTTGTGAGTTCAAAGCTTTAGTTGAGAAAGAGTCATGGAAGAAGATCAAGGCCTTGAGAAGTGACAATGGTGGAGAATATGTCTCTCAAGAGTTTAAGGACTTCTGTGCAGCGGAAGGAATTAAACGAGAGTTGACGGCACCTCATAACCCACAGCAGAATGGTGTGGCTGAGAGGAAGAACAGAACTATTGTAGGGGCAACACGGGAAATGCTGCATGACCAAGGCCTACCACTTCATTTGTGGGCTGAGGCATGCAACACAACAGTCTATTTGCAAAATAGAAGCCCGCATCGCATACTTGGGATGAAGATACCAGAGGAAGCTTTCTCTGGTAAGAGACCATATGTGGGTCACTTCAGGATCTTTGGCTCATCGGTATATTTCCATGTGACAAAGGATGCATGGAAGAAGCTTAAGCCAACAACAAAGTTGGGGATATTTGTTGGGTACACTGATACACCTCACAACTATTGTGTGTACTTGCCTACCAGTCGAAGGATAGTGGTTCGTAGAGATCTCAAGTTTGACGAGAAAAAGTCCATGCGAGTTTCCCTTGAGAGGGAGCTCCAAGTACAGACTGTGGAGAAACTATTGGTTCCTAAGGAGGAGGAGCCTTAGACTGATGCGGAGTAGCCGCATGCAGAGGTTCTAGGAGTGGAGACATCCACTCAAGAAAAGTCTTCCAAAGATGGACGGAAGCGCACAAGAGAAGCTGACAGATTGTTGGAGGATACGAGAGAGAATGTGGGAGCACCGTCTTCTCAGCACAGACAGAGGAGGTCACCTAAGAGGTACACTGGATACATGGCCCTTGCTAGGGAATGTGTTGAGACCAAGCCACCTTCCTTTGAGGAAGCAGTGCAACAGCTGATTTGGGTTTATGTTATGGTGGAGGAGTATGACTCCATAGTTCGTAACAGTGTTTGGGACGTGGTTCTGAGACTCAAGAACAAGTCATTTGTGAGTTCCCGTTGGCTTTACAAGGTAAAGCAAGTTGTTGATGGTAGTGTGGAGAAGCATAAGGCAATATTTGTTACCTGTGGCTTCTCACAGGTCGAGAGGATCATGTTGTTGCAGTATATTTCGACAAAGGAGCAAGATGTTGATATTTTGACAAAGGCATTGTCAAAGTGTAAATTTGAGTTTCATAGAGACAGGATCGAGGTGGCAAATAATCCCTTTCTTGTTGAGAGGGTGTTGAAATATGGCAACAAGAATATTCCAATTTAATTTGTCCTTGAATTAAATTGTGAATTAAAATCAAATTTAGTCTTAACAACTACTTGGAAATAATTTATTTATTTATTTTTAAATTAATTAGTTGGAGAAATTCAAGTTAGAAGTCTTTCTGAAGTCATGAAAGAGTTATCCCTTAAAAATTAAGGAGATAAGATTGAGTTATATTTGAGTTGTAATTAATTAACTTAGTTTACTGAGCTAAGTCCAGTTGAATTAGTTCCAAACTATTTGAGGAACTAATAGTGAGTTAACAGTCAATTGATGCATTAATGCACTCAACTAGTGCTACTCCAGTTAACTGAAGATTCCCTCATCAGAAACTCATGCATGTCTATTCTGAGAAAGATCCAGTTGAGATAAATGTTCAAGGACGGTGTACTATCAGTTGCATGTGTTCTCTCATGGAGAAAACTCATGCATGCAGTCAAGGACTCATCCTCGAGGATTGTGCAGTTTTGAAGGATTTGTTTTCCACTTGGTAATAGGAAAATCATCCACAAGGAATAGGGTAAGGAAATAAGAGCTTGGAGGGCAGAGAGGAAGGTCGGAGAGAAGCCAAGATTTCCTGTGAGCATCTGTGAGGATTGTACTGAGCGCTGGCTAGCTATGAGAGCTAAGGCTTTATATAATTCCCATGTATTTCCACCATGTATGATAATACAATAGTGTGGGGTTTTTAGCTGAGGCTTTCCCCAAATTATTTTCATGTGTATTGTGCCATTGATTCTTCTTCTTCTAGTTATATTGTTCACCTCGATCTTTAAGCTTCTTGATAGTAGAAGTAGGTTATAGTATTCTTCTTTGATTTATATTGCATTATCCGATTAACCTACATAGATTTTCTACATCGGGGGTAGCGCCCCTGAAGCTAAAAATAGACGTAAAATTACCTTGTAAAATGTTGTAATTTCGTAGTCAATCTGAGTCGTTCATCAAGCGGAGTTCTGATGGTAGAAGTTATGTTTGATTTAGGGTTTTTTTCCCTAGAAGGAAACCCCTCGCTATATATGAGAGAATTGTATTCCGTTTATGTATATTTGTATTCTGAGCGAGAAAGAGAGAGGAGATTAAGCGAGAGAGAAGAGGGAATTACAACGGATCTGATGTAGGTTGTATCTCTTCAGTTTGTTGGATAATATAAAAGGAAGGACTGGTTGCTTCTCCATGGACGTAGCCCAAATTGGGTGAACCACGTATATCTGTGTCTCTCTTGTTTTATGTGTTTTCTGTGTTTGTATTTCTGCAATATATTTTGTGTGTTCTATTGCTCTATTAATATATAAATTTCTAACAACTGGTATCATAGCCAAAGGTCTATTTGGCTGATAAACTCGCAGGAGAGAAGGGTTCCTGGTTCGAGTGGGAACAATGGTGGAAGATGGTAGGTTTAGGGTTGAAAAATTTAATAGCAAAAAATACCAGTTATGGAAGATGCAGATGGAATATTATTTGTACCAGAAAGATATGTACCAACCATTGAGTGGAAAGGAAAAGAAGCTGATGAGTATGACAGACACAGAATGGGATATTCTCGACAGAAAGGCACTTGGAACAATATGGATGTGCCTAGCGGCGTCGGTAGCCTTTAATATTTCAAAGGAAATGACAAAAGAGGGTTTAATGTCGACATTGGCCAAACTATATGAAAAACCCTCAGCCTCAAATAAGGTATTTCTTAAGAAGCATTTATTTAATATGAAGATGTCAGAAGGTGGATCTGTTGTTGATCATTTAAATGAATTTAATATAGTTACCAGCCAGTTATGTTCTGTAGGGTTAACTTTTGATGATGAATTTAGGGCTCTGTTATTTCTATGCTCATTGCCAAAAATTTGGAATGGTTTAGTTATGGCCATTAGTAACTCTGTCTTTGGATCTAGTACTTTAAAGTTTGATGATGTTGTCGGTGCAATCCTTAGCGAGGAAATGCAACGGAAAAGCTTCTGTGAGACATTAGGTAATGCTTTGATTGTAGAGACTAGGGGAAGAAAAATGGAAAGATGAAAGAGCTGAGGATATCGCAGTAAGTTAAGGAAAGGTAGATCCAAGTCCAGATCAGGGATAGTGTGCTAGAAATGCGGGAAGAAAGGACACCTGAATAAAGACTGCAAATCTCGGAAGGGAAAAGAAAGAGATGCGCAGCAAGAAAACAATCATGAAGCGATTGTGACAGGTGATGTGTTGCAAGATGCTTTGATTCTTTCATTAGAAAATATTATTGATGCCTGGGTGGTAGATTCAGGGGCCTCATTCCATGCCACTCCTGACAGGAAACATTTTCATGATTATGTTCAAGGATATTTTGGACAGGTTTGATTGGGTGATGATAAACCCTGTAAAATCATTGGAATGGGTACAGTTTTCATAAAACAACAAAATGGAAATCAATGGCTATTGAAGGAGGTAAGACATGTTCCAGATCTGAAGAAAAATCTAATTTCAACAGGGAAGTTGGGAGGTGAAGGTTGTGTAACTACTTTTACAGATAAAACTTGGAAGGTCACTAAAGGAGCCCTGGTAATAGAAAAATGAGAAAAGGTTGGTACATTGTATTTATGCAATGGTATTTCTAATTATGTTAATGCTTTAACCTCTACAGGAGAAGATACGGCATTGTGGCATCATAGGCTTGGGCACATGAGTGAGAAGGGGATGTAGAATCTTCACTCAAGAAATTTGTTTCCAGGTTTGAAGCATGTTGATTTAAAATTCTATGAGAATTGTGTTTATGGAAAACAGAAGAGAGTCATATTCCTCAGATTTGGGAAAGAAAAGAAGAGCGAAAAATTATAGCTTGTGCATACAGATGTATGGGGACCTGCTCAGGTATCATCTCTCAGTGGCTCTCATTATTATGTTACCTTTATTGATGATGCAACTAGAAATACCTGGATTTATTGCACTCAAAATAAATCTGATGTATTTGATACTTTGAAGAAATGGAAAGCTTTGGTTGAAAATGAGACAGGAGAAAGGTTGAAGTGTCTCAAATCAGACAATGGAGGTGCATGTTGCAACAAAGAGTTTGATAGGTATTGTTCAGAGAATGGAATTTGCAGAGAGAAGACAGTTCCATGAACACCACAAGAAAATGGTGTGTCAAAAAGGATGAACAAGACAATCATGGAGCGTGCAAGGTGCATGAGATACATGCAGGATTGCCTTTACAATTTTGGGTAGATGATGTAGATACTGTTGTTTATCTAATAAACAAAGGGCCTTCAAGTTCCTTGGATGGTGGTATTCCAGAGGAGGCATGGATAGGTAAAAAGGTAAACTACTCATTTTTTTAAACTTTTGGTTGTGAAGCCTTTGTCCACATTATTAAAGAAAATAGAACAAAGATTGAGGCAAAATCAAATAAATGTATTTTTATTGGATATGGTGTCAATGATTTTGGTTATTGCTTTTATGATTATGAAAAACACAAAATAATTAAGAGCAGAGATGTCATATTCAATGAAAAGGTTTTGTATAAGGATCGGCTGCAGGAAAAGAAACAGGAAAAAGAAAACAGAGAATACACAGTGCTTGAAGAGATCACATAAAAAGTGATGGTTCCTGGAAATCATAATGATCAACAGCCAAAACAACAACCACAATAGCAACAAGCACCTCAAACACCTGAAAGTGGTGTTAGAAGATCTACCAGGATAGGTAAACCCCCTGAACGATAGTCTCCTTCATTATATTATGTATTGTTGACTGATTTTGGTGAACCAGAATGTTATGAAGAAGCAGTGTAGGTAGAAACTAGGAAGAAGTGGGAGCAAGCCATGAAGGAAGAGATGGACTCCTTAGCACATAAACAGACTTGGGACAGTTAGGTTGCCTGCAAGTAAAACAACATTGCAGAATAAATAGGTTTACAGGTTGAAGGAAGAAGATGGAGATAGACAAGGTATAAAGCTAGACTTGTGGTGAAGGGGTTTGCACAGAAAAAGGGTATAGATTTTGATGAGATATTTTCTCCTATTGTTAAAATGACTTCAATCGGAACTATTTTAAGTCTAGTAGTAGCTGAAGATTTGCATCTTGAGCAGTTAGATGTAAAGACAACCTTTCTCTATGGGGATTTGGAGGAAGAGATATATATGCAGCAGCCACAAGGATATGAGGTAAAAGGGAAGGAGAAACTAGTGTGTAGGTTGAAGAAGAGCTTGTATGGCTTAAAACATGCTCCAAGGCAGTGGTATCTAAAATTTGACAAGTTTATGTCTAAACAAGGTTATACTAGATGTCACTCTGATCATTGTGTTTATCTCAAAATACAAAATGATGGCAGCTATATTATATTGTTATTGTATGTAGATGACATGCTTTTTGCGGGTTCTAACATGCAGGAAATAAATGTGCTCAAAATAAAAATGGCAAACTCGTTTGCAATGAAGGATTTGGGTGCTGCAAAACAAATCCTTGGTATGAGAATAACTAGAGATAGGAAGAATCGAAAATTAACATTGTCTCAGAGTGAGTACATAGAAAAGGTGTTGAAAAGATTTAGTATGCAAAATGAAAAACCTGTTAGTATACCTTTGGCTAGCCATTTCAAACTAAGTAAGGAGGTGTGTCCCAAGACTTAGGAAGAAATGGTTGATATGTCTAAATTTCCATATGCAACAGCAGTTGGAAGCTTAATGTATGCAATGGTCTGCACAAGGCCTAATATTGCACATGCAGTGGGAGTTGTAAGCAGGTACATGAACAATCTAGGGAAAGAACATTGGATGGTGTTGAAGTGGATTCTTAGGTATTTGAGAGGTACCACAAATCAAGCATTATGCTTTGGTGGTTCAAACATTGCTCTACAGGGATATGTTGATGTAGATATGGCGAGTGATAGAGATAACAGTAGGAGCAATGTTTGAACCACCAGTTATCAGTTGGGTTTCAAAACTGTAGGTGGAATAGCTATCAGTTGGGTTTCAAAACTGTAAAGTGTTGTTGCACTCTCAACAATGGAAGCAGAGTATGTTGCTGCTACAGAGGCTAGTAAAGAAATGATTTGGTTACAAAGGTTTCTGGATGAATTGGGTAAGAAGGAGGAGTTGGGCAGGTTATACAGTGACAACTAGAGTGCCATACATCTTGCAAAGAACTCTGCATTTCATTCCAAGACAAAACATATACAGCTCAAGTATCATTTCATATGGTAAGCGTTGGAAGATGGACAGTTTAAGTTGGAAAGGATACACACTAGCTAGAATCCTGCAGATATGTTAACAAAAGTTCTAACCAGGGAGAAACTGATATTTTTCTCAGTTTCAATTGGTCTTCAAGTATGATGAAGAAGATGAGAAACAACCAGGTCCAAAGTGGAGTCATTGTCCAACAAATGAAGCAGTGGTGGAGTTGTTATAATCAGTCTCCAAGTGGGAGATTGTTGGGTGTGGAGCTTGATATCTTCTTTATTAAGAGGTATCACTGCATTGGACCCTAGTTCATAATGTGGCGGCAATGCTGCCTGTAATATTTATGCTACAAGGGGGGTCCAGGGGGGCGGTTGCGACCTTTTGGGAGCGCCCCCCAGCGGGGATCGAGGGAAATGCCCCTAAAGCTAAAAATAGATGAAAAATTGTCTTGTAAAATGTTGTAATTTCATAGTCAATTGAGTCATTCATTAGGTGGAGATATGATGGTAGATGTTATGTTTAATTTAGGGTCTTTTTCCCTAGAAGGAAACCCCTCGCTATATATGAGGGAATTGCATTGCATCTATGTAGATCTGTATTCTCAACGAGAAAGGGAGAGGAGACTGAGCGAGAGAGAAGAGGGAATTATAGCGGATCTGTTGTAGGTTGTATCTCTTCAGTTTGCTGGATAATATAAAAGGAAGGACTGGTTGTTTCTTCGTGGACGTAACCAAAATTGAGTGAACCATGTATATTTGTGTCTCTCTTGTTTATGTGTTTTCTATGTTTGTATTTCTGCAATATATTTTATATGTTCCGTTGCTCTATTAATACATAATTTTCTAACAAGCAGACGGAAGCATAGAGAAGTATAAGGCCATATTTGTGGCCAAGGGGTATTCTCAAGTTGAAAGAATTGACTATGAGGATACCTTTGCTCATGTAGCAAGGTACTCATCCATTATATCAATTCTTGCTTTGGTTGCACAGATGGGGTGGAAGATCCACCACATGGATGTAAAAACAACATTTCTCAATGGATTTATTGAGGAGGAGATGTACACCAAGAAAACAAAAGCATTTGATACTTTTGATCAAGAGTCTCATGTGTGCAGACTCAACCGAGCGTTGTACAGTCTCAAAAAAGCACTCCATGCTTGGTACACCAGGATTGATAGTTATCTTACTGGTTTGGGCTTCACCAAAAGTGAGGTGGATGCAAACCTCTATTATATCTTTGTAGAAGGTAAATTTATTATTATTGTCTTATATGTTGATGATTTGATTTTAACTAGTGATGAGCAGAAAATCATATCTTGCAAGTAGAACCTTGCAAGGGAGTTTGAAATGAAGGACATGGGTCTCATGCACTACTTCCTTGGGTTGGAAGTATGGAAAGGTGATGGGGAATTTTTTGTCTCTCAAGGCAAGTATGCAAATGAGATACTACAGAGGTTCCACATGGAGAGTTGCAAACCCATGGAGACACCTCTAGTGACCAACTAGAGGAAGGAGGATGCCACTTTAGGTGAGGAAGCAGATGCTACCATTTATCATTCGCTAGTGGGTTCACTGATGTATCTTGTGAACACAAGACTAGATATGTGCTATGCATTCAACCAGCTAAGTCAAGCTATTGTTAGGGGAACCAAATTATTTCAAGTGGAATTTTCATTGTTAGATTCGCAATTGTTTCCTAGTACATAAGGAAGCAAATATATGTGGCACTCAGCTCAGTAGAAGTAGAATACATGGTTGCAAGTCAAGCAACATGTGAGGTGATCTAAATGAGAAAGATATTTGTTGGAATGTTTGGTCATATGATGGATCGAATTGTGATCTACTGTGATAATCACATTTTCATTAAGATCTCTAAGAATCATGTTTTTCACGATCAATCCAAGCATATAGATATCTGGTATCACGATTGATGGGACTATATGCAGAGGCAGATAATGTTGCTACACTACATTCCGACAAAGGACCAAGATGTTGAAATTTTGACAAAAGATTTGTTAAGTGGGAAGTTCGAGTTCCACAGATGCAGGGGGGGTGGTTGATAATCCCCTTCTTGCTGGGAGGGAGTGTTGAAAAATGTAGCAAGAAATTCTTAATTTGATTTTGCCTTGATTAAATTGAGAAAATTCGAATTTCTACATCAGTAGACAACTTGGATGTAGTTAACTCGTGTGACATGGTTGTGTCACCAAGTTTACTCTGGAGGATTTAGATTTTAGTTAAGTATGTGTGATTGTTAATTTGTAGCAATCAAAGTCAGTTATCTCAAGTTGTTTTCAGTTAAACTAGTTCCAATTGTTGGAAGAGCTAGTGGAAGGTCAGTTTTGCCGTGGGACTTTAGTCAAACTTAGTGATCATCCGATTAACTGATCAATCATCCCAAAATAGCTAGTACATGCAAAGAATTCGAGTTCCCCGGCTGCGGTGGAGATTCCAAGGTAGTGTAACATCAGTTGTGTTACACAGTGTTTTGTCACATTTCCAACTCTATACCTAAAGTGGCGTCCTTTGATCCACTGTCATCACAACTATCGTAAAGTGAAAAAATATGTGTAAACTCATTCACCATGAATTATATGCTCAATACATCCATGAAGAGATGGAGAACTAATTTCTTGAAGAAATTATGGAAAAACTTGTGAAAAATGCTAATTTCCAAGACCAACACTACTTTTAGTAGGCAAATCCGTGTTGGTAACCTTTTTTCTAACTAGTGACTACGGCTGAAAGCACGACTTTTGACAGGAAAATCTGCTTTGATCCTCTTTAGGCAGTTTCTCCAAAAATAGAGCAGAAGCTTGTCTTACTAAAAGCCTCGAGAACGGCGAGTTGGTAGTTGTTGGATGAAGATATGTTTGAGTACTCCCATTTAGAGCCTTTGATCCTACCTTTAGAGGTATTACCTTTGGGATAAGGACCTTCTTCCCCCTTTGGTGGATCTCTAACCTACTCTCCATCACTATAAATATGTTCTTCACTTTCCTCAATGGGTTGGTCATTGCTTGGTTGCATTCCTATGCTGAAACTATGCCTAAATGTTGCCCATCTAACTAAGGAGAAGGAGTGCTTGAATGGTCTTGGCTTGGACTTGGAAATCCACTACAAAGGAGGTCTCCAACATCAAGGCAATGGTTGTATGCTTCCCTTTTTTATTCATTAATAAATACATCTGGTGTTTACTTTCCATAAGTGTATAAATCTTTATTATTTTAGCATGATGCTCCTTGATTTGTCATGTAGTTTATATTTGAATTATACTATATATGATCTCTCTTTTTGTTGTCATTTGATCTCTCTTGTAGGTATTCAGACACAAGGAATAGCGAGGAGTGAGCTTGGGAGCTAAGGGATCAGGATCATTGTCAAAGGTCGAGCGCATAGGAGAGAGGTAGGTCATCTCCCTTTCTCATTTGTCATTTTGATTTAGGTTAGGGAAGTTTGCTTGTTTTGTCACAGTTGTTACTAGACCCACACATTGGGTTAGAGGGATTGCTTGTATCCGTAGAATGGATTGCCTGGTTAACAAGTTGTAAACTAGTCTTGAGTGTACAAGTGTTGCATGCAGCCAGAAGATCAACCTTGGGAATTGTACAATCCATTTTGGAGAAATTCCTAAATAATAGGGGCCTAATTTCTCGGGAATTGTGCAAGGAAATAAGGGGCTCAAGCAGAGGCATAAATTGACTAAGTGTGGGTCAGAGCTTCTCATTGAGCAAAGATATGGGTTATCCACTTGCAGGTTGTGCTCAGTTGAGAAAAGCAATTGTAATACATCTCTATTCATCATATTAATGCAAGCAGACATTGGGGTTTTTAGAAGTTTGCTTCCCTAGGAAAAATATTATTTGCATGTGTGTGATTTATTGTTGCATGTCTAAGATTTTTTTTCTAAAATTTTGAATTAATGTCCGCAGAGCAGTAGACTCAGGTCTGTGTCTTGTGATTTTGATTAAAACTTCATGAGAAACTGCAAATCTACATCATAATTTCTACAAGAAGGTCGATATGATATTTGTAATAGTTGATAACCCTTTCTAAAATCAACAATTCAGATAAAGGAAAGTGACTCCAAGTGCCAGACACCATATTTATGACATTCATATCGACCATCAACTTATTTATGAAAAACGACTATGATTCCACCTTCTTCTTCATGTCGAACATTTTTTCATCGAGGCTAACAAATCTCACTATATCCTTGCATTCCTCCACCTTGTATTCCAGTAACCGTTTCAGTTATAGAAGATGATGAGAACCATGCAACATAATCAGATATGAAGAAAACTCTGAAAGAAAATTTCCAGTGTTTAGGTGAAGCACATACAAGAGAATAATAGAGAAGGAAAAAAAGGTAACCAAGGGAATGTCAAACCAGAGTAGGGCATTGATTTGATAGACTCCGAAGAGTGCCAAGATCTAATACAATTATTGGACTACCTGTCAATGTGAAAGATAACTGTGAGTCCATTTTTCATTAAAATGATACAGAAAGCATATTCCAAGATCTCTCAAAGTAAGGTTGATTCATATTACTTGTCATAACTTTAAGAAATTAGGATCTAGAGTTACATTTTATATCTTGATGTATTTTAATAATAATTAGTCCAAATTTATCCTAACTTTCATCTAAGAGTACTTTAATAATAATTAGTCTAGATTTATCCTAACTTTCATCTATCAAGTATTTAGAACATGCAAAATTTTCTAAATTTAGATTGAATTTTGAGGAATTCGATATTAAAAAAGGTAGTGTTCAAATGGAAAAAAAATTGTCAAAATAAACATGTTTAAAAAAAAAAAATCATAGTAAAAAAAATGCTCGGCTATTGTGGTCTTTGACTTTCAAGTTTAACAAAAAAATGATGAATATATATATATATATATATATATATATATATATATATATATATATATATATTCATTTTTTTCGAATTTGAATATATATAATCATCATCTTCAATTATTTTTTTTGTCGAATTTGAATATATCTTATCATCTTCATCTTTTTTTTGTTGAATTTGAATATATATATATATATATATAGAGAGAGAGAGAGAGAGAGAGAGAGAGACCACCACTATAACCCTCACAAATTAGGTTCAAGAGTTACATTCTATGTCTTTCTGTATTTTAATAATAATTAGTCTAGATTCATCTTAACTTGCATCTATCGAGTATTTAGAATATAGAAACCTTTTTAAAGTGAAAAATTTAGAAAAAAAAATTCAAAAAAAACATATTTGAAAAAAATAAAAAGAAATCATCCTAAAAGAAAAATGCGCTTGGATATTTTGGTATTTTGGTCTTTAACTTTCAAATTTGACCCAACAAAAAAAATGAAGAAAGAAAAGAAGAGAAGAAAGTGGTGAAGTTAAACTTCTCTTTCTTAATACAATAACTAATGAAAAGATATATGTTTTGCATTGAATGACATATTTATTTTACAAATGGTGGTTATATTATGTGAGTTTCAGATATAGATAACACCTATTAAGGAATACTATTTGATTTTAAAATATGCCTCAGTTTAAAGCATGTTTATTTCAATTTACACACGTAAAAGGAAATGCATAATCATGGTTTAAATGGTAGTGGCTTATAAAAGCAAACCATATTTTTTTTAATACCTGATTCATTAGCATAATGAATTAGACGAATCCCCTTAAAAAGGAATAAACAAGTCACCTCATTGCACTGGATTTGCACTGCATTTATGGGTCAACTGTTGAGTGTATTGGCCAAGTTCCGAAGTAAGCGATCCCCTAGAGGAATGAGAAATGAATGGAAAATTTGGGCTACGGAGAAGAAGAGAATGTAAGTAACTTGAAGTACAATTTGTTCTCATTCACTGCATTTACTTGTAAAATCGTAAAGAGAAAGTGTGGTAGGAGGAGCATTAGATATTGATCAAACAATAGGTGGATTTTAGACGAATAATCATTTACATTTTGTAAGTTTTTGTTGCATTCAAAACTATAACGGATATGTGATAGTAAATGAAAGGTTCAAAGATGAGCATTAAAATTCAAAAAAAATGGAGAATATAGGTTACTAAATAATAACACATAAGTTATTAACTTATTAGCTCATCTATATCATTAGAAAAAAGTTGAGATAAAAAAATGGGTTTAAAAAAGTGTGTTATCAACATCAATTTTAAAAAGAATCAGTAGAATTTAAAACGATGTTAACTATAAATAAAAATATTTTCAAAGAAAAAATATGTTTTAACATATTTTCAACTTATTTCCTTATAACTCTACTCAAATTTCGCATGTATACACTCATTGGATGTTGAATTAAAATTTTGCATCCAATGAGTGTCTTCATTTGAAATTTGAATAAACCTACGAGGAAATAAGTTTAAAATACGACTAAAAAAATATGTTTCTCCTTTTGAAAATTTAATTCTTATTTTATTATTTTCCTTAAGAGGCTTATTTTAGACCTCAAAATTTCTTTAAAGATATGTGATTACAATGATTAGAGTTCATATATCCACTGCATGCATACAATGATCGGAGTTTAACAAGCAATGGGCATTGAATTCCAATAAGTAGATTTTGAATACAATGATCAAAATTGAATATAAACATTGAATATAATGATCGGAGTTCAATATAGGCTATGGGAATTAAATGCCAATTAGACATTGAATACAATGATCAAAATTGAATATAGACATTGAATATAATGATCGGAGTTCAATATAGGCTATGGGAATTAAATGCCAATTAGTAACATAATGTTATTGTTATCTTTGCGTAGGCTACCTATTGTGACTTTTGTCATGACTCAAGACTCCATAACTCTAGCTATCCAATTAATTGGTGTGACATTTGACAATGAGATCCATTCCATAAATGGTTCATCACTAAGTAGAAAACCCAAATATGAATTGCCCCATGGAAGCACTCCCACTTTTCACACGACCATAAGTTGGGCACATTGATTTGCAACCCAAAGTCTCTATCTCTAGCATTCATTAACGCAAGAAAGTAAATTTATTACCAACTCAACAAATTGCAATTGCAAACCATAATACTTAATTACATTTTGAAACATTAATTCAATTAATTATAAGCTCACTTTGATTTTGCACGAGTGCCTAGCTACAAATTTTAACCTCTAATAGATCTCTTAAACCCACTGCATACCAAAAGTGTAAGAACAAATAATATCACAAGTGAATGGTAAGTTAGTACTAGTAATTCACCATTTCAAGAAAGCATGACACTTTGAAAAGTTATGAATAGAAGAATTAAATGTTGACGATGTTCTGAGGCAATTATATTTCATTTGAAAAGGGTTTAACATATAATCCTCATTTATGGTGTGATAGATTATTTTTAAATTTTTCTTTTCAAGTGAAGAAAGGTGCATGCTATTCTATAACAATTTGAAAAGGTTTTGATGTACATTGAAACTTTCAAATCTAATCCTAATTCCAACCTTTATCATTAAACTTTCATTTCATGTTTCAACTATTAAATTATTATTTTTCATAAACAAAGTAGCTTATATACCACATACACATCTACGCAACAAACTTTCCTTATTGAACCTACTTCTAATCACTTACCTATAATTTATGCAAGTCTAACTATTTTTTTGTCATATTAAACTTATTTATAACTTAAGCAAGTCTAACACGTTGTCATAAAGCTTTGGCTACTACATTTTCATATCTTTATGAGGATTCAAGACATTTCATATGAAAATATGCCCCATGATGTTGGGAACTTGGATAACAACTATGAGAGTTTTTAGAGAAATATAGAGCATCTTGAAGGAAACTTACTTATTCAAGCATTGTTTTTTTAAAGAAATGTCTGAAAAAAGTTTTATTCCGTTGTTTTAATTTTCAATAAATGTCTTTGCATTTAGAGTGTGATTACTTTCAATGAATTTTGTTTTCAGTATTGTAAGCATTAAGGGAGTGAGTTAGAATATAAAGTTTACCTTTGTAATAAAGTCGCCTCCATAACTTAGGCCAAACGATAACGTGTTTTTAGTTATTATTAGCATTTATGTGTTTACACGAATTTTCATTAAGTAATCTAACTCATATAATATAATTTAGGTTCATAATTTATGACATTTTGCACAAAGCACTCATACTTTTATGCAATGTGAATTATGTCAAATAATATTTTCTAGGATATTTATATTTCACATCTTCCACTTTAACTTTAATTATTATTATTAACTTCTTCCTTTTCAAAGTAATCAATGCTTTCTTCATCTAACTAGTGATATGCTTTAAGGTTTGCAAAGATATTTATTGGAATTTTATCAATACACACTTCTTGAAAGATGTTCATAAGAAAAGGTGGGATTATTTTTTTTTGTTACCAACCATAACCATACTTAAAATGACTATCTTACTAGTGTTTAAACAACCTAGTCTTTTCCATGACCTTTCTCAGTGTGTTGTCATGTGCATTATAAATTTAACTATAGAATATGTGAATCAAAATTTAAATAGTAACTTTAAATTTCTTTTTTGCAATAAAATTTTAGCCAATACTTATATATAGTTCTTATGAGATTTTTTTTCTTATTAAATTTATATAGTTTTGTAACTTTCCACATTAAACAATTACATACTAGACTTGTTTTTAGCATTTATTTTTAATGTAACTTGAGTACTCATGACATTGTTAGTTACATTCAGTCAGATTGGAATCAATAGAAATGAGTAACAAATTAAAGGTTTAAGCATGAATTGATACCTATTTATAATTATGTCTAGAAATATTATCACTAAGCTTGGGTATTATATGTTAAAAAGTAACGAGTAAGGTGTGCAAGAACCCAAAATTGTGTTGCCTTATTTCAACTAGAAAGACTCATAAACTGTGCTCAAAGTGTCGTTGTGCAAAACAATCCTTGCACTATCTAAACCCTCGTGCAAATATGGCTTACTTTTAATTGAAAGGTATTTAAATCCATGTTATATATATTACACAAATGCATTTTAGGGTAACTGGCAAGCAAATTTTCTTGGTTGTTTTGTCAATATTTCTTACATTGTCTAGTTGGGGTCTCATTATCACTTTCTGTGGAGCAATGATCACCTAGAATATGAGGTTCAAATCCAACAATGGTGATATTTTAATGCTTAGTAGAGGTATAGATGTAGCATTAAAAGTAACATTAAGTGTCATACTTGTTATGGAGACGCAAAGCTAACTATAGGAATGATGAATAATCATTACATCTCAAACTACTTTTGAAGAAAATAGACGATTTGGTTAAGGAGTAAAACCAACACCACCTTATAAAAGTGGTTATTGTACACCAATAGACATATATCAAGCACATACAAGTTTGCTTCCAACACTCTGAGTATTAATGTGTTGGTTCATAAAATTAAACCAACTAATTAATATTACTCACTATCTTTTTGTTTATTAACATTTACCATAACATTAGCCGTGAACCTTTTTTGTTTATTAGCATTGACCATAACCTGAAGCTTAGACAATGAAATTCCCTAAAAACGCTACTATATGGATATTAAACATGGGCTTTCTGTGCATCTGAGAGGATGCCTATCTTATATACAAACGATCAATAAACCATTAAACCATTAATGATAGAATATTGAGTATTTACTTGAAAAAATCAATAGACTTCATCCGAAATTATATTGCATCTCTGACTTCATCTATTGTTCGAAATATGCTGGGACTCTGTGTTTTTTTTTAAAAGGAAAAACCACTTTGGTTGTGTCCAAACTATATACAACCACAAGAAACTCCGTAGTGGAAAAGCTTTTATGCCTTCTTCTCCAAGATATATGCAACCACGAGAAGCCACACAGTAGCAAAGCTTCTGATCGACAAAAAATACTAAATATCTTCGATATGGAGCATGGGGACTCATTGTAAACACCAGCATTTTAGAATTCCAGGTCGAAGATGTTGCTACCTATGTGGGCCTTATTCCCTCATAGGGGACTTAATAATATTCCGGAACACCATAAAAACGGAAGAGAATATAAATCCTACTTGGCTTTCAATTTCAGTTGCAAATTATGAAATTCTCGATGAGTTAATATGCATCGTGCCAAAAGCACAACCTATTCTTGCTCACAAGGACTTCTATAATTGCTCCCAGCCCTCTGAATCACTAAACCTAAACCATCAGTGGCCAGTGAATGCTTCTTGATGTGGTGAAAAATAATAAAAAAACAAAAACAAAATGAAAAGAATAATATATTGGTGTCCAGACATGGTTGGGGCTTTTGTAACCGTGCAAGAAAAGGAACCACTTTCTGCACAATCACAATCACCACCACCATTAAAATTATTATTTGCAGGATCATTAGTTGATGGACCCCTGTTGCTGAAAAGAAGCGTTCTTTACAAAATGGCCAGACCATTATTATCAATATCTTACAAGGTATATAAGAACATAAATAAAATATTTTATCTATTCTACTATTATTTGCAGAAGCCGAGTCCCGGCCACTAGAGGGCTCAATATGAGCACATGTTGCAGCTCCTTTCACTATCAAGTCTATTGCATGTTTGATTTCATAAACACTCCTTTCCAGGATTCTTTAGATTACATAGGTTTGGCCAAAAACAGGAATTCCATTCAATGTTGCACCCACAAGAGGCCTTGCAAAATCGAAGAATCCATGCCCTGTTCCCTCTCAAAGAGTTTTAATAACTTCCTTTCGAACACCACAAAAAGGGAGGAGATTTTAGATTTGATATAAATTCTATGTGGCTTTAAGTTAGTTGTTGATTATGAAATTTCTGGCGAGGGTAAATACACACCACAGTAAAAGCACAACCTAATTTCACTAACAGAAAACTTTGCGATTTCTCTAAGCCTTCTAGGTTGCTATGAATAAGTCAGTGGAGACGATGGCAGGGTTCATGACATGGCAATGTTTTCTAATAAAAGTGTAAAGGGAATGAAATATATTCAATTTGGTTTGGTGTGTGTAGAGATAAAAATAATGATAACATTACCTGTAATATTATAATTCAGAATTATATTCATGCGGATATGAATGATACCAATGCAACTGAGATGTATTTACAAAGGCCATTGAGATATGCATCCACATTTTCTTCATCCACTACAACATCTTTATGTACATCTTTATGTACGTTCCTAAAACCTGAGCCTCACAAGGTTGGGGTCCTCTGGAATGGTTCGAAAAGAGAAACCACTTTTTGCACAATGACCACCACCATTATTTTTATTAATACTACTTGTAATCCTGGGTTGATGCACCCCTTTGCTACAGAAGAGGTGTGATCTTCTACATAATGGTTAATAACATCCTGCAAGATCTCTGATGACATCAATAAAAATATTCTAACTATTCTATAATTTTTATGAAAGATGAGTCCCCGCCTCCGAGGAACCTTCAATGCAGATAAAATCGCATATATCACCTTTGATCAAATGAATTTCCATACCTTGGCATGTGCTGATGTTGAATGTGATTGTGACCAAATTCTGAGACTACTACGAAGACCGTTATGTTAGTTAAGAAGGGAGATCACGACTCAACGAAGCACTTGGCATAATAATGGTCATGTGATGCCAGGAAGTGTTGCGTTGAATGGTCATGTGATGCCAGGAAGTGTTGCGACTGTGTGCTGGAAGCGTGGTGTTATGGCCAACACTATGACTGCAAATGCTTTGGAGTCTATTATTCCCTGGAGCGTGGTGTTGGACTGAGTATGCTCTGAGTTTGGTAGAAGACCAAACGACCCTCCATTATTTGAGACTGTTGGTACGAATTATTTTATATGCATTGAATGATTGCGTTGCTTGTCTACTATCAAAATGCTGCATACACTGGTCTGATATCAAAACTCTACATATGCTTAGGAAAACACTGCATATGCTGAACAATACAACATTTTCTCTATATTTTACGTTCTCAAATGTGGTATGATATTTCAATATGAATATTTTGAAAGTCTGCATATAAATCCCTACCATATATAAATGCGATTTTTTTACCGTGACACCGCTGCCATATACACCCTCCTGACACCGAGTCATACAATCACACAGTTACGCTATCACAGTGGATTGTTGAATGGTCATTCCCATTTCCCGTCGAACTGAACCATTTTTGTGAAAGGAGCTATCATCCTTGCCAAATTCTATCGCATCTGTGCCTGTTCCTCAGCTCCACTCCCATAGCTCTGGTTGTCACAGCGTCGAAGACTGTTGGGGTATTTTTCAAACTGGTTGCAATTTCATTGTTACAATTCTGCTGACAAAATTTCAAGGCATGGTGAATGTATATGGTGTGAAACGCATTCAACTCCTTTGAAAATGGTGGTAGTATTAAATTTCGTTGAGATTTTTGAATGGTGATAATAGAATGAGAATTTTGGATGGTATTATTTTTCGGATATATATTATATGGTTTATATGTTGAAACCATCATATAATATATTTGCAAGTGGAGGAATATATGCTACATTAAAAGTATTAATATAGTGAATTCTTTTCCACCTATAAAATAGATATCCAGAAAGGTTATGTTTGCTTTGGAAATCCAAAGCATATATATTTTTTTTGGGAATGCATTCACTAATATCCATTGTTAGAATAGTTCTCTCTAGGAAAGAGAACTATCTAGAATGTCAAGAAAAATTAAACGCACTCTCAATTTTAATGAGTTGTGGAAAGGAGTGTGTGTTGGAAACAGAGCCAAAGAACCAGAACAGCCTACCTCAGACAAGGAATTTGCCATTTGGGGAAATAAGAACAACAAGGCTTATGCATTGCTTGCAGCATCAGTAAATGAAGAGGTGAGTCGCCATATTTCGCCATTTTCAAATGCTTTTGAAGCCTTACAAAAACTGAAGTAACTCTATGACTCACACTCTGCACTTGAAGTTGTTCAACTCATGATTAAATTGTTCAGCCTTCAATTACAAAATGATGATCCTCTTGCTCTTGCATTAGAAGTAAAATATATTATGTATGATATCAAAGTCACTAATGTTGAACTGGACATTCCTTTGATAGCTTTTATCAGGGCACTTTATCCCATTTACTCAAATTATCTTGAGTCATTGTAAGAAAATGGAAAACTCAAAGATATTACTTTTGACTCCCTTGTGAAAAAATTTGCTGAAAAAGAGAAAGCTTTTGGGAAGAAGGCAGCTCCTCAGTCTTCTGAAGAGGTTGTGTGTCTTGCACATAGAGAGAAGAATCTTGCTCAAGATTCTTCCAGAGGAAGAGGTGGTCGAAGAGGAAGAGGAAGAAGAAATTTCAGAGGTAGAGGGGGCAGGCACTCTCAAGGAGAAAACTCAGATTTACATTGCATATGTTGCAAAAGAGATGGATCACATGATGCATCCACATGCAAGTTGCCTTGGGACAAAATTGCGCAGGAAAGAAACCAACCCAAAAGTACAACTAATGACAAAGAGAAAGGTAAAGCACCCGAATCTACTCACTATGTTGTGGCACACTGTAATATTGGAGTAAATGAAGACTTATTTAATGCTTCACTTGCTTCTTGGAAAAATGATTGGTTGCTTGATTCAAAAGCAACTTTCCACATGACTTTTAGAAGAGATTTTTTTTAAGAATTTACTGACAATGTAGATGGAGCAGTATACTTTGCAGACAAATCAAAAATCAAGCCATCAGGGCTTGGCACAATCAGGCTTAAATTGCCTGGTCTTCCATACTTCCTTCTGCATCATGTTTTATATCTCCCATAGCTGAGGAGAAACTTACTGTCTTCAGTCCACATCCGACAACAAGGACACTTCATTCACATGTTTGATGGCAAGGTTGAGGTGAGAAAAGCATCAGACTACTCACTTGTCATGACAGGGATAGAAGAAGTTAGGCTTCTCAAGCTGTAGGGTACCTCTGCTCGTGCACAAAATTTCTCATACAATTCTCATTATGATGAAGGTACATTTCCATCAAGTTTATTATGGCATGCTAGATTTGGACACTTGAACTATGACAATCTTCACTTGTTGAAGAAAAATGGTGTTACTGGTTTGCCTACGATTTCTAGGAAACTTAAGCAATGTAATGCTTGCATTCTAGGAAAGCATAACAAACAATCTTTTCATGATTCACACTCCAAATCACATAGAAAACTTGAACTAATTCATTCAGATTTATGTGGTCCAATGCCTGTTCCTTATGCAAATGGAAATAAATATATGATGACATTTATTGATGACTACACTAGAATGTGTTGGGTTTATTTATTGAAGAACAAATCTGATGCTTTTCAAACATTCAAGAACTTTCATACATGGATTGAAAATGATGCACAATCTCATATTGGCTCTATTCGCACTGATAATGTAAAAGAATACACTTCAAATGAATTTGAAAACTATCTTCGCCAACATGGGATCAAACATCAAACAACTGTGCCTTATAATCCCCAACAGAACGAAGTAATTGAAAGAATGAATAGGACAATCTTAAATATGGTGCGCTCCATGATGTTTTTCAAAAATGTAAAATTGATGTTTTGGGCTAATGCAGTTCTATGTGTTGTACATGTAAAGAATAGATGTCCATCTAATGCTATTAGAAACAAGACTCCTTATGAAATGTGGTATGGAAACATTCCTTCGGTAAAGCATCTCAGGGTCTTTGGTTCCACATGTTATGCCTTGATACCAAAGGTACATAGAAACAAACTTGGTGCAAGAAGTCGTAAGTGTATCTTCCTGGGGTATTCAAACACCTCCAAAGCATACCGTCTCTATGATGAAGTCAATAAAAAGCTTATTGTATCTAGAGATGTAATATTTCTTGAATCATCCAAAACTGACAATGTTGTTGAGCAGCAACTTGATCGCTTGGATAGATTCGCAAATGCAAAATCATTTCAAGAATTTGATAATCAAATTCCACATCTTGAAGGGGGGATTCCTATACTAGATCAACTTGTGGAATCTTCTTCTAAAGCACTCTCTCCCCCTGCATGAAACTCCAACAATGGATGATACTTTAAGTGATGTGATTGACATAATTGGGAGACTCAATCTTGATTCAGTCTCAACTCAATCAATTGAGCAGTCTAGACCATCTCAAAAAGTTCCCCCAAAGTGGTTGACAAAGACACTTGAAAGTGTTCATCCTGATGAGGTTGGAAAGACAGGAACTAGAAATTCAACCCGACAAAATGGAGGTGGTGTAGATGACTCTGATTCACCTGTTGATATGGATGTTTCTTATGATTGTGAATTGAATTTGTATATAGATTTTGAACCAACTTCCTTCAAAGAAGATGCTTCTCATGATGATTGGAAAGAAGAAATGCAAAAGGAGTATGATGCCTTGATAAAGAATGGCACTTGGAAGCTGGTTGATCCTCCATTGGGAACCAAACCAATTGGCTGCAAGTTGGTCTACAAGAACAAGTATAAATCTTATGGCTCACTTGACAAGCACAAAGCCAGGCTTGTGGCAAAAGGTTTTGCGAATAAGTAAGGGGTCGATTATGAGGAGAATTTTTCCCCCACAGCGAAATGGGCTACCATCTGGACACTCTTTGCCCTAGCAGTTCAGAATGGTTGGAAAGTCCATCAAATGGATGTAAAAACTGCTTTCTTGAATGGAGATCTAAAAGATAATGTTTTTGTGTCCCAGCTTGAAGGATTTGCTGTGAAAGGACATGAACATAAAGTATGCAAACTTGTGAAATCCTTGTATGGCCTCAAACAAGCACCGCGAGCCTGGTATGAAAAACTAATTGAGCATCTTTTGAAACTCAATTTCAAACATTATGATCTTCATGATGCAACTTTGTTTGTCAAGAAAGTTGGAAAAACAATTGTACATCTTGTGATATGTGTAGATGATCTTTTGATGATAGGGAACAATGAGAGCTACATTGCATCCATAAAGAAGGAATTGAGGAAAGGTTTTGAAATGACTGATTTGGGCTATGTTTATTCTATCTTGGTATTGAAGTAACTCAACATCCGAAGTCTATATTCCTTTCTCAAAAGAAGTACATTAGAGATCTGTTGAACAGGTTTGGCATGGCTGAATGCAATCCTTTGACTACTCCAATGGAACAAAACTTAAAGCTCACATCCATTGAAGGAAAAGAATTTGAGGATGCAACAACGTATAGATAGCTTGTAGGAAGTCTCAAATACTGGACTACTACTAGACTAGACATTTCGTTTGTTGTTGGAATCCTCTCCAAGTTTATGCAAAAGCCTTGTGAGGGACATTGGTCTGCTGCAAAAAGAGTTCTAAAGTACTTGAAGGAAACTCAAGACATTGGACTCAAGTATACATAGATGGGTGACTTCAGCTTGATTGAATACTCTGATTCAGAATTCGATGGAGATAAAGAAACTGGGGTATCTACTTCTGGTTATGCTATGAGTCTTGAATCAGGAGCTGTCTCCTGGAGATCACACAAACAATCAGTTCTAGCAGATTCCACAACAAAGGCAGAATATGTGGCAGCGGCTAAGGCAACAAAAGAAATTGTGTGGCTTAAGAAAATTCTGGAATATTTGCAGGTAAAACAAGTACATTCGACTCCACTCATGATTGACAATATCTCAGCAATAAAGTTGGCCAAGAACCCAAAGTTCTATGATCAAACGAAGCACATCAATACAAAATATCATCTGATTCAACATCATGTTGAGGCCAAAACAATCCATCTTCGCCATTGTTCCACTAATGAGCATATTGTAGACATCTTCACCAAAGCGCTTGGAAGAGAAAAGCTTGAAAGGTTCAGAATGATGCATGGACTCACCAACATCCCTTCAAATTAAGGGGGAGAATTTTGACACCTAATCATAGGGATTGGGTGAATAACTGTAAATAGTGTAAATAAATAGTAGAGAAAATGGAGAGTCATCAAGAGATGAAACTCAACAGTCACTCTCTCATGTATATAATAATGAACAACCTAAATGAATAATATAATCTCATTTGAGGAGTTACCTCCTGGCCTGACAATATTAAAAAAAAAAATAAACATATATTTTAATTGTCAAAGTATTTTAAAAATTTTGATATATAGAGGAGAGAGAGTGGGAGAAAAGGGTAAGAGAGAGGGGGGGAGACACAAAGATTGAGAGTCTCCAAGAAAGAGAGAGAGCTCGAGAGATGGAGGAAAAGATAGGGAAAGAATAAGTTTAAGACATATAGAGAGAGAAAGGTGGAGAGAGAGAGGGAGTGACAAGGGAGAGGTGGAGAGAGAGTGTGAATGTTTGGGGTGAGATAGAAAGAAAAAGGAGAGATGGAGAGAAGGGGGAGAGAGAATGAGATAAGGATGGAGATAGTCAATAGGGTTTTAGGACAAAGCTCGAGAGAGAAAGAGAGTGAGTGAGTGACGAGGGGGGAAGATAGAGGGAGGTGGGAGAGAAAGGAGGAGATAGAGAACTTGAGAGTTAGGTTGAGAGAGAGAGATGGATTTGGAGGGGGGGAGAGATGGAGGTAAGAAGAAAGACATATCAAGAGAGAAAGGTGGGGAGAGAGAGAGAGGGAGTGGCAAGGGAAATGGAGAGAGAAAGAGGGAGAGAGGAGAGTAAGAGGGAAGAGAGATAGAAGGGGAGACCGAGGGAGAGAAGGGGAAGAGATAGGGTGGGTGGAGAGGGAGGCAGATATAGATATATATATGGAGAAATAATGTGTATGTTTGTGGAGTGATATAGAGAGATGAAGGAGATAGAGATATAGATGGAAGGGGGAGAGTGGGAAGCAGAGAGAGATAAAGGGAGGGAGAAAATGAGAGATAGATAGATATGGAGAGAGAGTGTGTGTGTGTCTAGGAAGATGAGATAGAGAGATAAAGAAGGATATATGGAGAGAGATATTGATATAGATGGAGGGGGGAGAGAAAGGGAAGAAAATTGCTTGCACTAGATGTATTGATTTCAGTGTACAGATGTTGATTTCTAATCCTATTTGATTTATTGCATTAGATGCATTGATTTTTGTGTAGATGTTGATTTCTAATTCTATTTCATTGCTTGCATTAGATGCATTAATTTCATTAAAGATGTTAATTTCTAATCTTGTTTGATTGAGCTTGCATTAGATGCATTGATTTCAGTGTAGATGTTGATTCCTAATCCTATTTGATTGCTAGCACTAGATGCATTGATTTCAGTGTAGATGTTGATTTCTAATCCTATTTGATTGCTTGTAACATTAGATGCATTGATTTCAATGTAGATGTTGATTTCTAATCCTATTTGATTGTTTGCATTAGATGCATTGATTTTAGTGTAGATGTTGATTTCTCATCCTATTTGATTACTTGCATTAGATGCATTGATTTCAGTGAAGATGTTCATTTCTAATTTGATGTAACTCGATATGTGGTGTACATTAATTTCAAGGTAATTATTTTAACATTGTGCGTTGATTTCAGTGTAAGCACAAAAAAATTATTGACATCGTGCATTATGACTAAGGTTTTGTAGATAAACTCAAATCAAATCAAATCAAATAAAACTTGTATTTGTAACTTTTACATCTCCGCATCTTTTAAAATTGAATATAACTTATTTCAATCATAAGGAATTGATTGAAATACTTGAATAACTACTTGTAAATTTAGGAAAGTTGATAACATTATTTAAAATTATAGAAACGTTGCTATATATTATTTGTTGACCTATATATTAAATTTCAATACGATTGACTTATATCATGTTATGCCCAAGCTCTTGTATATAATCTCAAAATAAAAAGTGTCAAATAAAACCTATTTGTTGTTTATATGACATTTTTTAAAATTGAATAAAACTTATTTCAATCCTATTTGTGTCTTTTAATTGACCCTTGAGATAGGAAATTGATTGAAATACCTAAAAAAGTTGTCCATGCAAAAGTAGTCTCCTAAAGAAAAAATCAAGAAATTAATAACATAATTTTTTTATATTACTTATTTGTTGTTTATATGACATTTTGTAAAATTGAATAAAACTTATTTCACTTTTAATTGACCCTTATAAGAAATTGATTGAAATACCTAAAAAAAAGTTGTCCATGCAAAAGTGGTCTCCTAAAGAAAAAATCAAGAAATTAATATCACAATTTTTTTATATTACTTTACTTTTATCTATGTTCCACAATATTTATTAGCATGATATTTAATATTTTTTTAGTATATTATTTCTAACTTTTTATTTTATCTAAATCTCACTCTTTAATTAAAATAATTGTTTACAAACATTTTATATTCTAATTTAACTCTCTATATTTATATTGTATATTTAATTTTCTATACATATTTTTTATTTAATTTTTTTTGGTGTTTTTTTAACAACATTGTAAGCCACAATTTTGTTGGGAATATATATATATATATATATATAGACATATAGATATTGTCAAAATATGCTAATTTTTGCTTTTTGGAATAGGTTTTTAAACTATTTAATTATTTTATATTTAACTATAACTATATCTTTTAACTATTTTATTATTTTATATTTTATATTTAACTATTTTTTACTATTTCATATTTAACTATAATTATATTTCATTTTTAACTATTTAGCTATTTTATATTTATATTTTATATTTAACTATTTTTTTGTGTTTTTTTGTGGCGTTATTAATGTGAAATAAGAAATAAGCTATATTTTTTCACTAATATCAAGATTGATATTTTTCGATATTCAAATTCATATGGATAAGGTAGGTAAATAACATTAATAAAATATTTCACAAATACCCAAATTAATTTTCACTAATATCAAGATTTGCAAGCTATATTTTTTCACTAATATCAAGATTTATATTTTTCGATATTCAAATTCATATGGATAAAGTAGGTAAATAACATTAATAAAATATTTCACAAATACCCAAATTAATTTTCACTAATATCAAGATTTGCATTGCATTAACATCTTTTTCGATATTCTAATTCATATGGAAAAGATAGGTAAATAATATTAATAAAATATTTCACAAATACCCAAATTAATAATAAAACATTTTCCTAATACCCAAATTAACAATAAAATATTTCGGGCATACTCAAATTAAACAATTAAAATTATTTAGGACATGTACCACTTTTTAAATTTAATGGATTTTGATTGGTTTAGATATTATGACATGGAAATTAAATGAAAATTTCATGGCCTCTTTTAGACTGAAATTTTACTCTAATAACAATAAAATATTTCGGGGATACTCAAATTAAACAATTTAAAATTATTTAGGATGTACCACTTTTTAAATTTAATAGATTTTGATTGGTTTAGATATTATGACATGTAAATTCCATGAAAATTTCATAGGCTCTTTTAGACCGAAATTTTCCTCTAATCGGTGGGTCACAAAAAAATCCATATATATATATATATATATATATGGATGACTTTATAATTCAAATAATTTATTTTTAAAATTGAATTGTAATAACATACATGTTGATTGCACTAAAAGACACTTTCTACAAGCCAATATGAAGCATGATTGGAATTCTTTCCATGTTCAATATTAAATTGATACATGATATATTTAAGTTCATTTTAAGTGTCAAAGTGACTTGCATCATAACTTAAGATTGTACTTATTTTTTTTGTATATGAAACTGAAAATAGTGAATACATGTATCAATAAACTATCCATATGAAAATATATAAAAATTACAAATATCACATGAACATCCATAAACTTAAATAATAAGCATCCATAAACTAAAATAATGTCCATGATGTATATTCTTAAATTGTCCATGTATGAAAATATACGAAGTATGTATCACATGTGAATGTGCCCTATGAAATGAGCCTGAAAATATACAAACTATGACGCTCTAAGTACCACCAGAACTCATATGTGAATTCAGTCACACAAAGTGTCCATTGGTACTGCAATATAACACATTCAGATTCAAACTAATTAGATCATTATTTGTACAAAATAAAATATAGAAATAAATGATTTTGAACCACATTTTTAATCACATATACATGAATCTACTAACCTCAGTCGAGTCCAAATGCAAGTCCGCTAGGATGGTGGTTTGATGAATATGGTTTTGGTGCTCCCATATCTGTGGGCTCAATGATTAGGGCCTACATCAATATACCCTCATCATCAGTGCCTCTAAACACGCCCTCTCTCACCAAAAAGTGTAACCCGACTCTATACTTTCACCCAGGACCATACTCTCGGTCAAGCTCTGAAAGTGCAAATGATGCACACAGACCACGGGAACAATATTTAATAATTAAAAAATGGCTCGATTGAACCACAATGCTCGATCGAGCTACATTTTTAGCGCCCAAGGAGCTCAATCGAGCACTTTAAAAAGGCTTGATCAAGCACTTAAATGGATGTATCGAGCGCTTAAATGGCTCGATCAAGCCATCGTTTTTTCCACCCAAACACGCCCTCTCTCGCCAAAAAGTGTAACCTGGCTCTATACTTTCACCCAGGACCATTTCCTAATTTAATGTCACAGTACTTGACACAAGGAAATGTCGTCCACCAAACCATTCTTAACCCAAGTCAATGTACTTAACTGAGGGTGTTAGTCCTAATCGATCATAATGCATGACACAAGAATGTCAGTCCATGATGCTTATCTAATCTACCACTCTCCCTATATAGGTCCATGCACTTGACTTAGGGTATTAATACTAATCAGTCATGGGGAGAAACTAGGTGTTTGTCCTCACTCCCTCTCAATCTGTCCAAGCTTGTCTTGGAAATACTCATGCTTTCCTTTAGGAAGGGACATGCTTATCTAATCTACCACTCTCCCTATATAAGTCCATGCACTTGACTTAGGGTGTTAATACTAATCAGTCATAGTACATGACACTGGGAGAAACTAGGTGTTTGTCCTCACTCCCTCTCAATCTGGGAGGAGTTATCCACAAGTCCAAGCTTGTCTTGGAAATACTCACACTTTTCTTTAGGAAGGGACTTCATCAATACATCAACTACATGTTCGTCAGTGGAGATATATTGTAGCTTCATGGACCATCCTGCACCATGTTTCAAATATAGTGGTACTTACTCATAGTGTGCTTCAACCTCGCGTGAAATATTGGGTTCTCTGACAACTTATATAGCTTTGATTATCACAAAGTACTATGGTCAAATCCAACACACCTTCAAACAAATCAACAAGTAATTTACAGAGCCAAATTGGTTTGCAGCTAACTTCACTAGCCACCATATATTCAACGTCAACAATGCTTAGTGCAATAGAATCTTGTTTTTTGCTCAACTAAGAAATCATAGCAAATCCCAAACAAAAAGAAACACCAACAATATTGTTCCCATCATCCGCACTGTTAGCCCATTTAGAGTCATTGTAACCTAATAATTGAATCTCATTCTTGCAGCATACCTCAAACAATAATGTATGGTACCACAAAGATATCTCAAGATGTGCTTTGCTGCCACCCCATGGTCATGTATGGGATCCATCTGAAACTAACTCAAGGTATTTACAACAAAGCATATATCTGACCAGGTGATCACTAAATACATAAAAGATCCAATCAGCTACCAGTATGATGATGGATCAATAAGATTTGAATATGAACTTAGCTTCTTCAAATTGGTTATCATAGGAGTTATCATTGGCTTACAATCCATCATCCCAAATTTATGTAGGATCATGATCACATATTTTCCTTGACCAAGAAACATTTCACCAGGTTTCTACCAAACTTCGAGTCCCAACTAATAGTGCACTAATCCAAGATCCTTCATGTCAAATTTGGTTGCTAGCTCCTTACACTGAAGAATGAGATGATCTACCCTTGTTACTAATAAGTCATCCACATATCGCAATATGATTACTAGTTAATTCTTTACTACTTTGATTTATTGATTCATATCTGCAACATTGTTAACGAAACCAAGCCTTATCAAATATGCATCCATATGAGCATACCATGCTCTAGGAGTTTGTTTTAAAACATATAGAGCTTTCTTTAATTTGAAAACACAGGACTCCTCCTCATGGACTTCAAATCCTTGAGGTTGTTCTACATATTCTTATTCATTAATTGTGCCATTAAGAAAAACGTTCTTTACATCCATTTACTGTATATCCCATCCCATATAAGCTACAATAGAAATAAGAGTTCTAATTGTTGTGTACCTGGTTGTTGGAAGAAAAGTTTCATCATAGGCAATTCCCTCTTGCTGGGAGAATCCTCTAGCCACAAATCTTGCCTTGTATTTTCCGATGCTTCCATCAGCTACATGCTTAATCTTATAAACCCACTTGGAGTTCACAACAAATTTACCTTCAGGCCTAGGAACGATTTCCGAAACACCATTCTTCATTGTTGAATTGGTATTCTTCCATCATTGCATTCTTCTATACTTGTTGTTCAGCAACCTTTTCATAAATAGAGGATTCTGATTCCATGAGCATGGTCATAAATGCTGCATAATTGGAATACCTTTTGGGTCTCTAACTTTCTCTAAATATTCCACTTGGAGTTGTATGTCCTTTAGCTTCTTGCAAATTTTTTCTATGCTAAGCAGGTTTGTTTTTGGTTAATGCAATGATAACAGGATCCACGAGTTCGCTTGGTCCTTCTGGTTCTCCATGATGATCATTTGAGGGTTCTAGAGGATTAATTTGTCTTGGACTATCTTCACTAGAAATACAATTCCTTCATCATTAGATTCAGTGGGGATGTCCTTGAACTTTTTGTATGTAGTAATTTCATCAAATGTAACATCTCTACTTACTTCAATGTGACATTGTCCTTTGATGTAGATTCTATACGCTTTAGATGAATCATTGTAACCAACAAAGATTCATTTCATGCTTGAGGGATCTAACCTTTTTTCTCTTGTCCTTGGTGATGTGAATGTAGACCAGAGAACCAAAGATTCTTAGATGATCAACATTGGGCTTCTATCCAATAAAATCTTCTTCTAGAGTCATGTCACCAATAATTTTGTGAGGACTTCTATTTTGAATGTATATTTTAGTCATGAAGGCTTCTCCCCATAGGAATTTGGGAAGATCTTGATCATGTATCATAGCTCTTACATGTTCTTCAATGGATCGATTCTTTCTTTCAGCTACACTGGTATGTTAGGGACTATACGGGACTATCAGCTCCCTCTTAATACCAACTCCTTTACAAAAAGCTACAAGTTCTTTAGATGTATATTCACCTCCATTGTCAAATCTTAATGTCTTAATTTTCTTTTCTATCGTGTTCTCAACTTCATCCTTGAATTCCTGCAACTTATCAAACACTTCATAGATCTAAATATTTCTAGAATAGTCATCAATAAATGTTACATAGTATAGATGATGACCAAGTGATTTTTCATACATTGGACCAAACACATCAGAATGAATTAGGTCCAAAATTTATTTGGATCTTGAATCACTGCTAGGAAATGACTTCTTCACATTTTTTCCAAGAGCGCACCCTTTACAACCTCCTTCATGTTCTTCTTTCAACTTGGGCATACCTATAACCATTTGATTCAAGGATGGCAATATCTTATAATGAAGATGGCCATATCTTCTATGTCATGATATGCATGGATTTATGTCAATGTGTACTAAAGCTTGAGGAGGAGGAGTTAGAATTCTATACAACCTCCCCTCACGAATCCTAATAGTCTTAGCACTTTCTATACCATATCCCTTAGTCCAAACAACCACTTTGCCATCAATAAATGCAATCATATCTCCTTTATCTTCTAAACATGAAATAGAAAGCAAATTCTTTTTTAAACATGGAACATAGAGGATGTTGTTGAGATGAATGTTCCCACCAGATTCCAACTTGATAGAGGTAGATCCAATGCCTTCAACTAGATAGCTATTTTTATCTCCAAGTTCGACCTTGTGAGAAGAACTTCCTTTTGATAGATTGGTGAGATGTTCACGTTCACCTGTCATATGCCTTGAAGCTCCACTATCAATTACCCATGTGTTGTCATCTTCAATTGAACCTGTAAGAGAAGAATAATGACTTTCATCCTTGACTTTCTTTAGGGCTTCTTCATCTTTAGCTACTATTTTTTCATTTCTTCCAACCTTCATCATGGTATCAAATACTTTCTTGGATGTAGATAATTTCGAAACACAAGTGATGATGTATTCTTTGATGGATTCAAAGAGAATCCCTATAGTCTTGAAGTCTCCTTTTATATATTTGACCATGGGAGAAGAGAGAGTTGCTACAAATATGTCTTCAATCAAAACTACCAACAAATTGTGATCTTCAAGTTTCTTTCCTTCACCAAAGCTCTAATACCATGTTGAGAAACTAAGTGTAATAGAAGTGAGCAATTGATTTCTCTTTCTTGATAATTACTTGTGAAGATTATTGTTTTTTTATTCTTTACTTTTCATCAAGCAATGATGGAACTAAGTGTAATAGAAGTGAGCAATTGATTTCTCTTTCTTGATAATTACTTGTGAAGATTATTGTTTTTTTATTCTTTACTTTTCATCAAGCAATTATACTTCAGTTCAACCATTCAAAATAGAGATCATAATGAGACAAAAGACACCAAAATTTTAGGTCAATGACCAAGGGAAAAACCCACAAAGGGGAAAACCCAACAATCCTTTCCTTATAAAATCATATCAAAATGAGGGATATCCAAGCCAAGAACCAATACTAGATTGCTACCAAGATACCAAGTCAAACCCTACTCCAAGTTGTTGAAATTCGCTTGTAAACTAGAATTTATGAACATGATAATTACTTGTGACTAATATATAAATTCCTCTTAGCATTTACTTCATTTAGTTATGTCATCAAGCAATTACACATTAACAATTTAGCCATTCAAATAGATATCATAGTGCAGAAGGGACAAGTGACAAGATTAGGCTAGAGGCTAGGGGAAAACCCATCAATCCTTTCCTTATAGAATCTTTTTCATCAAGAGAAATCCAAGTCAAACTAAATAGTGATCTGTCTTTAGAAGCCATGTCACAGAGATAGAAAGCCTCATAAACTTTGCATAACTTCATGAATGTAGTGCCATAGATAGCTCACCACAAGAGTGTAGTGCTACACTCAAATAGGACAGAAATGTAGTGCCATAAGTAGCTCGCATGTTACAGTGAAATAGGTGTTATAGGAAGCTTGCATCATTACAAGAAAAGGTGCCACAGGAACTTGCATCATCACAGAGAAAGGTGCCACGGTAACTTGCATCATACAAAGAAATATAACCTCAGAAAATTTGTTTGTATGCTTCAAAGAATCTCAAACTTCTACCTCATGAATCTCATCCTCCTTGCCTCAGATCACATCATCGAAGTGTATATTTGACGGAGACGAATCAGCGCTATTTATAGTTGTTTGTTCATGCGAAGAGACGGGATTGTTGGGCAAGTCAACTTGTCTTCTGGAGGGTCGACTTGGTCTACTTGGACTCAAAAAATATACTTTAAAATTCAATTTTCTTTCTTTTAAATGTTCAAATGGAACATGCCAAAAACAATTTTCTTTTAACTAAAATAAATTATTTTTAATCTTTTTACAACATTAGACCAAACCTAGCTACAATTTCAACACTCCCTCTTAATTAGGGAGGTATTCATAATGACTCATAAGGATATTCTCAAGTTGAAGGGTTCCATAAGAAAGGATCCAGATTGATAAGCATCATTGATGATAACATCATCATAACCAACGTTGTCAAAATACCAAGGCCTTGACAAGTACAAGCTCTATCTCTCTAGTAGCTCATAACATAATGATGGGAGGCATTCAATAGGACGCCACACCGCCTCTCTGAGGCACATACTCCCACCTAGGTCCACCAAAGTATGCCCTCCATGGGACCATTTCCTAATCTTGTTGTCACAATACTTGACACAAGGAAATGCTAGTCCTTTGGACCATTCTTATACCAAATCAATGTACTTGACTTACCATTGTTAGTCCTAGTCACAATACATGTCTAAAGAATGTGGGTCCAATATGTTCATCCAATCCACCATTCTCCTTATATGTGTCCATGTACTTGACTTACAACGTTAGTCCTAGCCACAGTACATGACACATGGGGAACTAGGTGTCCATCCTCACTCCCTCTCAACTTTGATCCACAAGCCCAAGCTTGTCTCGAAAGTATTCATGCTTCCCTTACATCAACTACATGTTCATCTGTGGATATTTGTTGTAGCTTCCTGGCTCCTATTTGTGCCATACTCTTGAATCATAAATCTCTTTGACCTTCCATGAAAAAATAGGTTCTTTGACAATCTTTATAGGATATTACGATCGAATACAACACGTCGTCAAATAGTCCATCAAATGTTTTATGGAACCAAACTACTTCACAACTAATTGTGCAAACTGCCATATCTTATGCCTTCGCAATGCAACAAAATCCCGCTTTGTGCTCTTCCAATAAACCATACCATATCCCAACCATCAGTAGTATCTCTACTCATCATCAACACTGCCAAACCAATCGATGTATCCTCAAGTCCCAAGTTGTAGTGTAATATCCTTCATGTCAAATTTTGCTTCCAACTCCTTCTGAAGTCAATATTTCTTCCTTTGATTCATGTGCCCTTTCCCAAAATACGAGGTCTTCTTTAATCATGAGGCTCCTTCAAAATCTGGGAAAACTCTTCTAACCGAGGCAATCGTCTTGACATGATCTTCTTCCTCTTACTGGGAGAACCTTCTTGTTGCCATGCTATCATTCGGTGCATGCTAGATTTTGACTTCTCTAATGCATACTTCAAATTACTCTCTTCTTAATGCATTCACGTTCTTCCATGATTCAGAAAAGTTCTCATGTGTTGCTACGTTCTTCCACTTCTTTCCTCTATTGTCAAAGCCTAGGAAACTCTTATCATTTACCTACAAACTTTATTAGGAGGTTATGGAAGAACAAATACAATTAAACAAAGTGTATAGGCAAAACATTATCCAAAGATAAAGACAATAGCAATAGTAGTAATTGAAGAAAGGAGATGTAGAGTACTTATCTTTTGAGAACAGAATCAACTCCCTCTTAATCTTGTACTTCTTATAATCATCTTATTCCTCACATCAGCGTGATGTCATTTTTGTCATTCTCAAGCGCTAGGGCTTCTTTCAGCGGAAATGATTAGTCCTAGGGTATAGTCCCTATGGTTTTCATAGTTCAAACTTTGTTAGGGTTTAGAAACCCTAGATGCTTCAATATCTAAAATCCTCAAGACCTTTCACCTTCTAAATTGCAAGTTATACATGTATATAAATGTGTTAGCTACAAACTCTAGAAATGCCATTTATATGCCTTCTATATTTGAGATGGAGCTCATTGATGTTTTGATTGTCTTACTCTAATTGTAGCACAAAACTTTAGCCTACATATGCAAGGAGAGGATAGAGCACTTAACATATTGATTATGTCTTTGTCCTCGACAAGGGAAACATGCAAAATAGACTTAAAATATTATAGATCTTTGAGATCATTTTTTTGATGAACTTAGTAGTCATTAATTGAAAGAGAACTTGGAATGGATTTACAATCTAAATCTATGCCTAGTTCTTGAGATATGATAACAAGACATTATATGTACCTCTTCAACCATAACCATCCAACCTTACTTGTTCTCCATTTTTTCCTTCAAGTATGGTACCATAATATAAATTCCTTGGGCTACTTCAAAGAGATATGCTTACAGTAAACTCGGACTTCTCATCATGGTAGCGCAAGTCAACTCTTCAATTCTATCCATAAGAATTCCTTTCAACTTTGTCCATAAGAAATTTGCAACCAGGTCTTTGTATGGTCTCTCAGAGGTCCACACATCAACCTTCGCACAAGTGTCACAATCCTCCATATGAGCCAAGGTTATAGACGACCACATAAACACGTGATACAAATCTTCGCAAGATCTTTGCGTGACCAATAGGTACAATCCTTTGGTATTCATTTAACAAAAACAAGACCAAGATAATTTGCTTCAGATTAGACCTACAACCATACCTCTCCTTGCCTCAGAGATGTATACTTTAGACTTCAAGCGAATACTAGAGCGAGGTAGATATAATGGTCTAAATGCTTCAAACTACAGCATGTTTTACTTCATCCTTCAATTCTTCCTTCAAGTATGGGTTGCTTTAAAAAGATAATGGGTCATCTCATTGTAATGTTTATTGTCTTTGCAGAGTTCGTCAGAGCTTCAGATGTCAGTGATAGATTATTGGTCTGCCACAGGGACTCGACCCTTCTCATTGATATAGGTCAACTTACTATACTATATGTTTTGTTCTTCTATTATGTATAGTGTAACCTTCACAAATTTGTGCCACAGAAATAAGCTCAGATTATTGGACATACAATTATGATCTCAGATTTTTGGGTCTTAATTTATAGAGGTACCATCTCGAACTAGTGTCTTGAACTGTTACAAGCTTAACCTTGTCACTTTTAGGGAGTTCATATTCCTTGTAGAGTAGATCATAGTCTTTTTACAAAGATAGCTTCTTCTCTTGCACAATTCCTTAGACTTTGCATCATAGTGTAGTTACCTTATAATCTTCGCAAGGTTCCATAGATAAGGTGCTTCATGTCCTCATCACAGTTCCACAAATTTTTCATAGAAGATAGATGCCATAGGTAGCTCGTATGAATTATAGGAGAGTCATGCCATCATGCCACTATCCAAAGAAACTCAGATCCATCAAAGTATGATCCTGTCATAGTTTCATAAAGGCTCAAATTACTTTAGAGATGATTTCGGATCATGGAGAGGACTTGATCCTTCGGACAGGGATAATTCAGACCATTGTCACATTCATCCATAGTTTTGGATCTCTTGCATAGGTAATGTGTCACAAAATTCAAACCTTCCTCCAAGAAACGAACCACAAAATAATATGTTACAAAATAGGGTACAAGTCAAAAATCTTCATCCTTATAGAGATTATTTGTTATTTCAAGGAGACTTTCTTCACCTTCGCTCTGCTTCTAAACTTCGATCTCTCATAAACTTCTTCAACACTTCTCTTAGACCTTAGCTCTAATACCATGTTGAAATTCATTTGTAAACTATAATTTCTGAACATGATAATCACTAGTGACTCATATATAAATTTTCTCTTAGCATTTACTTCATTTAGTTATGTCATCAAGCAATTACACTAACAATTTAGCCACTCAAATAGAGATCATAGTGCCGAAGAGACGAGATAACAAACACCAGAAATTGGGCCAAAGGCCAAGGAAAAACCCACAAGGGGAAAACCCATTGATCCTATCTTTATAGAATCTTTTTCATCAAGAGAAATCCAAGTCAAACTAATGCCAAGTCAACCCTCCAAACTCTGCAATCTTTTTGTCAACCAATATGTTTATACATGCATGTCTTTAGAAGCCACATCAAAGAGATACAAAACCTCAGAAACTTCGCATAACTTCAGAAATGCAGTGTCATAGATAGCTTGGATATCACAAGAGTGTAGTGCTACATAAAGTTCGGATAGGACAAAAGTACAGTGCCGTAAGTATCTCACGTGTTACAATGAAATAGGTGTTAAAGGAAGCTCGCATCGTTACAGGAAAATGTGCCATAGGAACTCACATCACCACAGAGAAATGTGCAACAAGAACTTGCATCATAACAAAGAAATATAACCTCGGAAAATTTGTATGTATGCTTCGCAGAATCTCGTACTTCTGCCCTAGGAATCTCGTCCCCCTTGCCTCAGATCAAATCATCGAAGTCTGTATTTGATGGAGACGAATTGGCTTTTACAGTGGTTTTTTTATGCGAAGGGGCACCACTGTTGGGCAAGCCAACTTGTCTTCTAGAGGGTCGACTTGGTCTCCTTGGACACATAAAAATATATACTTTTAAAAATTTGATTTTCTTTCTTTTAAATGTCCAAATGTGACTAGCTGAAATTATTCTTGATCTTTTTACAACATCATATATTATGAAGACCGAACCTAGCTACAATTTCAACACAAATCACCTCCAAAAGTCAAAGTCAACACTATTCAAATTTGCACCAAACTCTGCCATCTTTTTGTCAACCAATCTGTTTATACATGCATGTCTTTAGAAGCCACATCACAGAGATACAAAGCCTCAGAAACTTCGCATAACTTCAGAAATGCAGTGCCATAGATAGCTTGGATATCACAAGAGTGTAGTGCTACATAAAGTTCGGATAGGACAAAAGTACAGTGCCATAAGTATCTCACATGTTACAATGAAATAGGTGTTAAAGGAAGCTCGTATCGTTACAGGAAAATGTGCCACAGGAACTCACATCACCACAGAGAAATGTGCAACAAGAACTTGCATCATAACAAAGAAATATAACCTCAGAAAATTTGTATGTATGCTTCGCAGAATCTCGTACTTCTGCCTTAGGAATCTCGTCCCCCTTGCCTCAAATCAAATCATCGAAGTGTGTACTTGATGGAGACGAATTGGCTTTATTTACAGTTGTTTTGTTATGCGAAGGGGCACGACTGTTGGGCAAGCCGACTTGTCTTCTAGAGTGTCAACTTGGTCTACTTGGACACATAAAAAATATACTTTTAAAAATTTGGTTTTCTTTCTTTTAAATGTCCAAATGTGACTAGCTGAAATTATTCTTGATCTTTTTACAACATCATACATTATGAAGACCGAATCTAGTTACAATTTCAACACAAATCACTTCCAAAAGTCAAAGTCAACACTATTCAAATTTGCACCGATCTAGTCAAACTCAGAAAATTTTAGTCCTGCAACTAGGGCCAAAATTTGACCTGCAATTACCCCAGAAGAAACTTGGCCTAATCACAGAAATTCATCCTTCACACATGTGAGCTGGTAAAAGTAAAAAATTCAGTCAAAGATGTTAATTTCTTCTTGCTTTGACTTGCCTCTGGCTCCTTCGACTCGTCATCAAACCCACTTGTTGGAGTAACCATAATCTAAGGCTAGCACGAAGATAATTATATTAGTTATGTGGAAGAAGATCACAACTTAGCAAAGCCAAAAGAGATCAAACACATCTGCAGGTGTTTGTTACTTTTGTTTTTTAACTATCATTATTTTATTGTACTATTTTTGTAGAGATGTATTATCAAACTCAGTGCTAGATGGGACAGATGACACCAATTCAAGTCATGTTGGCAATTGAAAACGTCCAACTTTTAGAAAATCTCGAAATCATCCCCATGTTTAAAATAAGAATGCCTATCAGCATAATCATTATTTGACAAGATTTTACTATCATATCGAGAGATCATTTGATGAAGCCATTGATAAGCTTCCCAATAAAGGTGTTGAGATGGCACACAACTCACTAAAAAGGTATAGAGATTTAATGAAGTCTCTCTCCTTACTTTGTCATAATCAGCCCTGTGACCTTATGACAGATCATTTTATATCCCATCTTGGGGCATAATAATGGCAAAGGTGTGAGCAAAGGATGGTTGTGGCAAGGGACTATAGGTCTCAACAATGTAGAGGAGCCTTGTACAAACTAATCAATTATTGGCACAGAGGAAAGAATCATGAATTCCCAGAATTGAAGTAAAAGTAGTCCAAATCATTGAGCAAGTAGAAGCTCTGACAGAGGTGACTTCGTGGGTGGGTCTGCATTGGAAGACAATTTAGGCAAAAATGAGAGAATACTGGGTGGGAAAATTCAAGGAACAAGTGTAGTTGATGACCGCCACAAGCATTTAAAATTGACTTGTGCACAAAACCTTGGGGAGAGGAGGTTAAAATACAAAATTAAGTAATTGGAGAAGTTAGAGAAATCCTGCTAGGGACCAGATACTAGTCATGAGGATGTCAGTGGACAATATGGTTCCTGCTGCATCTATGGGAGCTCAAAGCTCAGTGACTTGGAGCTTATGAAAATTGAGAATTAGGACAAATCGAAACCATGTGTAGCAACAAGAAGGATAGAGAATAGATGGTATGGTAAGCATGAGATTTTTCTCTGGTGTCATGCCCCTCTCCTTCAAGTCAATTGTGGTAGACACAGCCTTTTCATGCTTCCGTTATAGCCCAGGAAGCTTGTTCAAACATGAACAGTAGAGGAGTTGCTTCAATGCCCTTAATTTTGAAACTCAACCTCAATTGCCCAGAGACATAGGTGTTTTGCATAGTGTGGTTTTGGTAGTAGAGGGCAGTACCTCTCCATGTGCCTTATAGTTAGTAACTGTTTATATGTTCCAGTAAGGCATGCATAGGCAATATGTTTTAACGCCATAGAACTCTGTTATAAAGAAGATATGCATAAGCATTAGCTATGGCCATGGGTTCATCTCCTCATACCTTTCTGTATATTAGTATAAAACCAGATTTTGTTTATATATATAGAGAGAGAGTATGTAATTCCATACCTCCAGTAATTTCTTACCTTCACATGATTTACATGAAGGCTGAATGCCACGGAAATTTCTCCAGGTTTTGACGTCCCAATTCTAGCATAGAGAGTAATTCCATACCTCCAGTAATTTCTTACCTTCACATGATTTACATGAAGGCTGAATGCCACGGAAATTTCTCCAGGTTTTGAAGTCCCATTCTAGCATAGGGTGGCCACCAATGAATCTTTATTTTATCCCCCAGATACAAAAAAACAGAAATGTCCAAAAACAGAGAGACGTGTACATGGATTTAAAATTCCAACCTTCTCTGGCAGTGCATTGGGTCTAAGCATTCAAGTAGAACCACTCTGATGAAAGTTGCCATAATAAACAAGCCCATGACAAAATCACTACACAGGTTAATTAGTTTTACCATGCCCGCTGGATATGCAGATGTGCCTGAGGAAAAATCGTTCCTCCTACTTTAATGAAGTTTGAGCTTAATTCTGATGTAATAGGTGGTGGACATAATACAGTATGCCCGCTGGTAATCATCTCAAAGACTAAAAACTGTCATTGGCACAATGAGACCTGTAGCCAAGTTGCAAGATCCGAAAATCCAGTAAAGGATTTACAAATTAGGAGTTCCAGAGTTTATATGTTCAATCATGTAAATAAGTTATCAGAATACTCAAAAGCTGACAGCATCATCACTCATCAGCCCATTCCCAAGAAACAGAACTGTTTAAAGGAGAAAAGCCATACCATTAGTTGGAAAGTTTTACAAGCATGGATAAAGGAATAGTTTAGAAATATGATATCAACTTATATCCCTTTAGGCAGTGTCAGAATGTCGTGGTACAAACCACAAACCTTCAGAAAGATTATCATAGAAAAAATTGATAAACTTCCCATCCTCATTAAATTCCTCCAAAAAAAAAAAATCTCTTGAATTTATAATATCACAAGCAACAAGATTTTCGTCCATAACTACTATAAATCAGTAATTCACTTCCAACTGCGAATTCCTTATTAGTAAATAATATGGGTGACTTGAAAGATGTTAAAAGGCTAACTGAGATCTCTCTTCCTACAAAACACTCTCACGCAGGTCAATCTGTATTTGAACATTGCTCCCAACTGGCAGCCATTGCTATCATCTATGAACCGCTTTACATTTAAATAAAATTTTAAACAGGTGACACATCCCACAGGGTTGAGGCTGTGTCCCCCATGTTTCCCACGTTCCAGGAGCAGGGAGCACCAGGGGAAACATCTCCCCATGTCCCCCTTTTGGGGAAACATTTCCTCAATGTGGGGGATGCATTCCCCAATAAAGTGGGGGATGCATTCCCCAATAAAGGGGGTATTTGGATGCGTCAACCACCAACCACTCCAGCCCTGATTTTTTGTCCAACAACCCTTCAAGACAGACAAGATAGCGAATAGAGATTTGAAGAGTTAGTGACCTTGGTAATTAATGGTAATATTAAATCCATTTCTCTTTTAGCTTACTTTTTTTATCCTTTACTTTTTGGTTCCCCTTTATCTTAACTTTTCTATCATTTTACTTAAATTTTTAAAATTACCATTAATGTTTCGGGATGTTCGAGAGTGGTTCCAACTCCATCTGTCTTCATATGGAAAAAGTAGAATTTCATATCACATTCAGAATTCAGCAGACTAACAGTTTCCAGGATTTTAGAAATGGCAGGATTATAGAGATTCCATTGAATGCACAATGATAAATTTGCATAGGATGAACTGTTATCGTTGGTATTTTATCATTCTTATTTTTATTTTTATAATTTTGGAGACAAGGACCACTATGCTAGGGACCCCAACATCCCCCCATCCCCCATGAATTTCAATAAATTTTGGGGGTGTTTCCAAATGTTCCCCATGTGCATTTTCCCACTCCAGTGCTCCGCCATCCTTATTTTCAAGTGCAAAAACCTTGGTAACTGTTAAAATGCCAACTATAAATGTTTTATGACAGTTCTGTAAAAATTTCAAATTCATAATGATTTTATCTCATTTGTCGAAAAAAAAATCTATTTATCAAGTAAAATTATTTTATCCTGAAGAAATATGGGAAAATATTCATTTTGAATTGAATATTCTTTTTTGGACAAGAATAGGAAAATTAGCCAAATAATGAAATTTAGCCCCTAAAATTTTCTTTGGTATTAAACCATAATACAAATGGAGAACCCTGACTCTGGAATCTGCTGTCCATGTTCTCCCATCATTTGGAATCACCCATACATTGACTGTTTTCTTTTAATTTGAGATCATCAATTCATTGATAAAATTCTCCAGACTACTGTACAGTGTACATTTATCATTGTCCTCCCTGTGTAGGCAAGAAAGCTAAAATGCCAAAACATGCAGCCTGTTAATCATATGCCTAAGTTTCTTTCCAAAGAGATAAATTGACAATTTGGTAATCACAGAAAAATCTTACTAAACTGTACCATCTGAAAAACTTAAGCTTGTTTTCCATTGCCTGGGCAAGGGAGATCCAAATATTCGTTCAAGCAAAATTTTGTCTTTGTTCCCAATCTTGTATGTACCATAACCATTAGTTACAGCTAGTTTCAATGCTTTCCTTCCATTCTCCGCTTTTCTCTTTCTAGTTCTGGAGAGTATGCTAATGTGCATCAGGTCTTCATCCTGGGATCCCATGTGGCCAAAAAGTTTTGAAATACTTTCACTGTCAGAAGACTTCCCTTCCTTCAAAAATCCATCCACCTCAGAAGTGACCCTGCCATCATTTTCATTTGTGGTCCCAAGTTCAACGCCTTCTGATGATTCATTAAATTTTCTACTTGTTAATTTTGCCTCACTTATTTCTGAACCTTCAGGTGCATCCTCCTTACTGATAGACCCACTGCTTCCCCACCATTTCTTTGAAACAGATGACAAGCCATTTTTGGGGAATCCTTGTTTGAAATCATCCAGGTATGTCGAAATAAAAGCCCTATGACCCGAGTGATATGGTTGCCGAGCAGCTTGAGGGACTCTACTGCCAGAAGGTTGCAAAATATTACCTGAAGTGGCAACCCCTGGTTGCCATCTACCAGTCTCATTGACTGTATTCCCTGTTTTGCTTTGATTTTGCATGGCCCTGCATTTCCAGGAAGAGACCATTTGATACAAGTTACACTCCATAGAAATTTCATTAGAAAAAATAAAGTATTTTGGTCGTGCATAAGTCCACACATTGCAGAAAAGAGGGGAAAAAATAAGGGCTATGGTATAAAGCATGAAGAAAATACAAAGTTCAAAAATGGAAAGGCTTAGATGCATAATGAAACGTATTAAACAACCATCCATGACTGGAAGAGTCCCAGCAGAGAGAGTAATCTTAAAGAAGCACACATGCACTCATCTTTTTGAGTTTGAAAAAGTAGGAAAATAATAACATCTATAACCTGAGCAAAAAGCAAATACTAGCATACCATGACAACAGAATGAAGCTTTGCAGTTTATTACAGATCAAAACTGCAAGTTATTTATATTTACCACAGACCACCATCTGATCAGTCTCCTGCTCCTAATTCATGGTTAAATGAGAAGTAATGTTAAAAACTTACAGGTTATAGACTACATGGGCCTAAAATCGAGGAACAGGGGATAAAACTATTCAGTATGACTCTTTAGTAAATGCCTCAAAAGCCTCATAGAAGACTAAAGAACACAGCAGGCTTTGCAAGCTGCTTATATATCACTCAATATTACCAGAATCAGCTCAGGAAAATACACCACGAGGCAGAAGACCCAAGAATTTGACTCAGCTTGGCAAAAACTCCTCAAGCACAAAAACATAAAACATATATGCAATTTTATGAGGACAAATACATTTTCATTCATATCAAATTATTCTATGCCTATACAATGTAGAATATACATATGTCCAAAAAAGTTGCCTTGTGCACTTTGAAAGAAGAAATCCATGCAAACTGCCTCTATTATGATGCTCTAGTTGAGTTCATGGATGTCGTAATAGCTTTGGTGTGTTGTCCTTGAGTTCTCTTGGTCACCCTTCGTCACATTTGCAAAATGACAGGAGCAACAAAAAAAATGCAGGAAAATGTGTTAGTTTCGAAGGGTTTGTGGCTTTTATAGATAAAACCAATTTCAACTTGCAATAGAGTTGATACTACTCATTTTAAGGCCAAGCAAAGTGAAATTCGGGGACTTGCAAGAATGGTTCATGAGACTATTAACATTGATATCAATAGCATATAATACATAATAGTGGATTTACAGGGATACCTAAGAACACAAGGACATGATCCCAACGCCTTGGGATCTGATAGCCCTGTATAAAATTTGAAAGAACCTGAAGCACTGCTCCCAACCAATCGAAAACCCATTCTGACCACTCCATTTCCAGGAGCTTGGGAGCAGATATGAAACAACCCCAAAGTGAATGGAATGTCTTGGGAGAATGGGGTACTTTCTGGAAATATATAGGTCAATTTTGAGGCATTATGCAAGATAGTTTCCTGTTGTTCCCTAAGATTATGTCATTTTAGCCTTTTGAATGTGAATGTGATCATGAGGTAAACAAAAACTGTTAGCCTAGTAGCTTCAAGTGTGAGGTAAAAACAAATCATGAGACAGAAGGTGCCAACTCAATGAGTGTCTGAGCATTGGGAGAGTGGAGGAAGAAGCACAATGGAAATAGTACCTTCAAGTTTTCTATGAAACAAAGCTATTACACAACTTCCAAAATCTTGAAACATTTCACACACAAAACAGAATTGGTGCATCTCAGTGCATTGGATACAAAACGAAGTTAATTCAAGATGAAACCGTTGCAGTAACGCTAGCAACCACTAATGGCATCAGCACTATTGATCATTCACAGAAGAAAGAAATTAAAACCAGTTACACATCCTCCGTTTTGATAAGAATTTGTTGTAACTATAAATCCTGTGTATATTGGAAACTTGAATGAGTTAGTGTAATGAGTCAGGCATCTGTCTCCTTTCCAGTAATCATTGTGATTCAAGTGCCAAATTTTCCATCTGGTTGAATACTATCACAACCATATTAGCAAATGTGGTTGATATATGCCCATCAGCATCATTTTCCATTTATTTTATAAACCTACTTATTGACAGGATAGCATTTGTTATTTGATAATTTGCAATGGGAATTCATAATTGTATCAGGTAAATGTGAAAAGGTAAACATGGATTTAGAGGTCCAAGGTAGTTAATATTTCAAATACCATCCGTTGATGTAGTGGAGACGACGAGAATATGCCAGTGTCTTTCATTTAAGACCATAAGATAAATATTTGGATTAAAAGAAAAATTAATCTGCCAATGTTCAACAGGGAGGACGCCTATCAGTGTCATAAAGAGATGTTGTGAACATATCATGGTGTAACAGTTACTACTATAAGCAACAATGACAAGTTCCCGACATTTGATGAGCTTGTTGGCAAGTGCACTCAAGAAGAAACCAAGATGATTTCCAGAGGGAGGATTCAAAAGCATAAAGAAGGAGAACCCTCTGCTTTTGTTGTTCAATGACAAGAAGAAGAAAGGAAGAGGAAGACCATATAATACAAGAAGTCCTGCTCCAGCATCTAAGGAATCTAATAGGAGATTTAGAAAGGATATGTCAAAAGTCGAATGCTTCAGTTGTCACAAGTATGGTCATTATGCTCAAGATTGTCCAAAAAAGAGAAGTGCTCCAAGGTCCTACAACAACAATCGTGGCTACAACAACAACAAGTTCAATAGAAGAAGGAGAGATGCTCCTAATGATTGTGAAGAAGGAAACCGTCCTTAAAATAAATCAAGGAACACAAGGTATGGAAATAATGCAGCTGCTACTCAATCTGAATATTTTCTTATTTCTGCACTTTCTAGCTCCTCCCCTCCGGATTCGTTTGATAGTTGGTTGGTAGATAGTGGGGCCTCTAGACACTTCACCGGGTATCGTGAAGTCTTCTCTAACTTGGTTGAGAGGGAGAAAATTTTGAAAATCATGCTTGGGGACAATTCTACTTATCCAGTGAAGGGCGTTGGTTTTGTTTCATTTGATTTGGATTATGGTGAAATCATGCATTTACAAGATGTTATGTACATACCGAAATTAAAGAAGAATCTTGTATCTATATCTACCTTGGAAGACAAAGGGATGAGAGTTTCCTTCATAAGAGGAAAGGTCCTCACTTGGCCTATGGAATCTTGCATGAGGGATGCATTCACTTTGGGATCAAGAATTGAAGGACTCTATAGAGTCAATGGAAGACCAATCCGAGCATTGGTACATGATAGCAATCATCAAAGTGAGCTATGGCACCGAAGGTTTGCTCATCTTCACTATGAAGCCCTACCTAAAGTAAGGAGGATGGTTTCTGGAATGCCTGAGGTTCAAGCTAATCATGATGGAGTATGTCCAGGATGTGCAAGTGGAAAGAAATCAAAGGGACCATTCCCTTCTAACAGGAGCAAGACCAGTGATATTCTACAACTCATACATTCTGACTTATGTGGACCCATGCTAGTGAAATCTCTTGGTGGCTACCTATACTATATAATCTTTGTGGATGACTTCTCATGGAAGACATGGATATTCTTCTTGAAACACAAGGATGAGGCATTTGATATGTTCAAGGACTTCAAGGAACTAATAGAGAATCAAACAAAGAAGAGAATCAAAGTCTTCAGGCCTAATAATGGTGGAGAATTCACTTCGAATGAGTTCATTGAATTTTGCAAGGGAGCGGGAATTAAGTAGGAGATCATCGTACCTTACAACCCTTAGCAAAATAAAGTGGCTGAAAGAAAGAACAGGACCATCATGGAAGTTACCCAAGCAATGTTGCATGATCAAAAGTTGTCAGAGGTTCTGTGGGGAGAAGTTGCCAACACTGCGGTCTATGTTCAAAATAGGACCCCTCATCAAGCCTTGGGTTACAAGACCTCCAAATAAGTCTTTACAGGTGTGAAGCCCAATGTTGGACACTTGAGGATCTTTGGCTGCCCTGTATACTTTCATGTACCGAAGGACAAGAGGAGCAAGCTGGAAGCTTCAAGGAAAAAATGTATGTTTATTGGATATGGTGAAAAAACTAAAGCTTTTAGAATATATGTGCCTAGCCAAAGGAATATAAAGTTTAGCAGGGATGTGACATTTGATGAAGATGTTGCCCTTAGAAAAGCAAGGGACACTCCTCCTCCTACCAATGTTGAGAACAAGGATGATGATCTTTTGGAAGGTTCTTTTGTGCCTGAACTTGAGACTGATGTTGCTGGTGATCCTTTGGAACCCATGGACCCCTTGGATCGCCCTCCAAGTGATCCTCCCACCAGGAATAGAACTCTATGGCTTCGTGACACCTTACAGGATGTTGAAAGACATGTTGCTACTAGAGGGACCTTCAGAGAAAGTAAAAATCCATGTTGATATCAAGGTTATATTGTGGCTATGAGTAACATCATACAGGTTGAACCTCACACCTTTGAAGAAGCAATGAAAGAACAGGTATGGAAGGATGTTATGGCCAAAGAATGAGTCTCTAATGAAGAACGATGTGTGGGAAGTAGTTCTGAGGCAAACTATTGTGACTTCAAAATGGTTATACAAGATTAAGCATGGTGCGGATGGAAGTGTCGGGAAATACAAGGCGACGTTCGTGGCTAGAGGTTTCTCCCAGAAAGAGGGAGAAGACTATGATGATATCTTTGCACCAGTTTCCCACTATACGACTATTCAATCTATTGTGGCTCTTGCTACTAGCCAGGGATGGACTCTTCACCAAATGGATGTGAAGATCGCATTTCTACATGGCATACTCTAGGAAGAAGTATATGTTGAGCAGCCACGGGGATTCGAAGTACATGACAAAAAAACTCATGTCTGTAGGCTGAAGAAGGTACTCTATGGATTGAATCAAACCCCCAGGGCTTAGTATTCCCGCATTGATAGCTATATGATGAAGCTTGGATTCACAAGTAATGTCAACCTGAACCTCTACTTCAAAGTTGTCCAAAAAGTGTGGCAGAGACCTGGTGAGATTTTCCTTTCACAAGGGAATTATGTGGTGAAATTGTTGGCAAGATTTGAAATGGTAGAATGTAAGTCCATGGCCACATTGATGGAGAAAAATTTCAAGAAGCTAAGTGGAGAAGCTGCAAGACCTGATATGGCAAATCTCTCCGAGTATCAACAATTAATTGGGGCACTATTGTTCCTTGTGAACACTTGACTGGACATATGTTTTGTTGTCAACACCTTGAGTCAATTCATGACTAAGCCATTCCATGCACACTAGGGTGTTGCCAAGCATGTGCTGAGATAATTACATGGGACTATCAATCTTGGACTAAGATATACTGCCAGAGATGTGAGACTTCATGGATACACCATCCTAACTGGGCAGGAAATATTGTTGATAGGAAGAGCACTTCAGGATGTTGTTTTAGACTGGGATCTACCATGATATCTTGGATGAGCAAGAAGCAAAAGTCCATTGTCCTTAGCACGGCTGAGGCTGAGCACATTACTATTGGCATGGCTAGCTATGAGGCAATATGGTTGAGGAAGCTCTTTGGAGAGTTGTTTGACTAGGTTTTGGATATGACAATGATATATTGCAACAACAAGAGTGGGATTCGACTAGCAGAAAATCTTGTGTTCCACGACAAGTCCAAAGATTATTGAGATTAGATATCATTATAGCAGAGATATGGTGCAAAGAGGAGCAGTGAGACTTCATCACAATGAGACTTCATCACATTTCAATTGACGAGTATATAGCAAATATTCTTACCAAGGCTTTGCCGAAAGGGAAGTTCTTGGTCTTTAGAGAGCAGCTTGGACTGATGGATGTGACCCTCCTGGGAAAGGGTCTCAGTTGATCAAGGACACTAAGCTATGCTCTTCCCCCATGTCTGAGCTCCCAGGGAGAGGAATTAAGTCGGAGAGCTCCTGGGGTTGAGGGACCTAATTAACAATAGGATACATGCAATCCCAACTTCTTATGGTAAGTGGTATCCTGCCTATTGTCATAGCAGGATGTGTGGTATCTCCCCTATTATCGAGTATACCCCAGTATGCATCCTACCCACAAGTTAGGCTTAATGGGATTGCCACCCATCTGGCCAATGGGTGAGGAAAACTTAGATTTGTGTGTGATCCTTACCAATGGTAAGTGGTATCCTCCCCAAGTGTTAGGATGCAGGTGTTCTACCGCTTGACCCTTGAGGGTCAAGGTGGGAAGGTCAGCAGACAATAGGATAAGTGTTATCCTTACCTCCCATGGTCATTGGTATCTTTTCTATTGTCATGATGAATAGGATGAGTGCGATCCTTACCTCCCATGGTAAGTGGTATCCTACCTATTGACATTGGATATAGAGTGGCAGATTTATCTCCCCTATGATGATTCTTTTTCTTTAGATTTGAGTGTTCAGTGGATGAGCAGAGATGAGAAAGATGAGCAAAGATGATATATGACACAATTAAGTGATGACGATGACGAGATATTTGAGACTAGATCTTTTGATGCAATCAGAAATCGTCCCTAACTGAGAGGGAGTGTTGAAATTTAGTAGCTCGGGGAGAAATTCCCTCCTTTGGGAAGCCTTCCTCATCCGAAGAAGACCCTACTAACCCTTGGAAGAATTTAATTTGGTCAAGGAAAAATATTATTTTTAATATGAAACCCACATGTGCACAAAAGTACAAGTTGGCTTGGGCAAGGAAAAGCCACCTCATCAACCATAAATACACATCATATCACATCACTTGGAGTGCATCACCACACATCACATTCTTCTCTTGTATGTTTCGTATAGCTCTAAAATTGCAGATCTTATCTCACACATGCAAAGGGAAGGAGGAGATTTTTTATTAGTGCGTTGACTCTCTAATTTCACAGTGTTGACCAACCTTTGACTACCTTTGAATTGGGTTCATTTGACTTGGAACTATCTTTGTTTTGGAAGGCCGAAATGATTGGACAAGAGATAAAAAAATTGGGTTGTTTGACCAAGGTTGACTATATATCTGTGGAGGTTTGACCACAAGCTTTATCTCTCCTTTGACCAAGCTTTTGATGATTGTTTTGACGGGATTTAAACGAGCTTGGAAGGTCGAGTCAATTTTTGCTTCAACCGAGCTCCTTGGAGGCAAATTTCACTGTTGACCATTGACTGGTTAGGGTTTCTTTTGTTGTTGTTGACTTTGACTAGAATTGCAAATTTGTCATGTTGACCATATTTGACTTTTGGGTTCATCTTTGATTGGATATTGGTTAGTTGATTTTGGATGGTAAAAGGTTTTACTTTGACTCTGTTGAGGAACTTGAACATTGTATCTCTTTGCTAAACATTTGATGACAATCTGATAAAAGAAGAATTTTGAAAGGGTTTTCCCCCTTGTGGGGTTTTTCCCTGGTCTTTGACCAAATATTGTGTCTCTATTGTTCTTGGTTGTCTTCTATTGGGCATTGGTTTACTATTATATCTGTTGAAAAGTGTAACTAGGTTCAGTCTTCATAATGACGTGTAATTGTGATTTTCCGTAATTGATGAAAGGAAGAAAAATAAAATTATTATTGTAATGCTTATCTCATGGGTTTCATGAGAAAGGAATTTTATTTTTAGTAATGGCTCCCATTGTGACCCTTTAGGTTTTGTCATCTAGTCAAAAGAGTCAAAGTCAATCAATGTCATGTATAAAGGACCCTTCTTGTGCATGTTACATTTGTATATGAGTCAATGAAAGAGTCTAATAAGCCCTCCAAGACCAAGCAAAAGTATCTTCTTCATGTTGGCTACAAAATGAAATAAAAGATCTTCACCAAAGGACATGTCGGCTCACCCTCTCTCAAGTCGACCTATTATCACTGGCAAACCACTATAAATAGGCAGCTCGGCCTCATTTCAGAGAAAGGATTTCGGTGGTCATCAAGTCTACAATTCGATCAAGGTCTGAGATAGAAAAGGAGTGTGAAGCTCTCATAAGAAGTCTCTCTATCCAAGCGAAGGAGGAAAACTAGAAGAAGATCTGTTTGGGACTATTTTAGGACTGATCTCCACTCACACGTACGAGGAAAGAAGAGGTTTATTGCTGCAGAAAAGGGCCAAAGATCTCCTTGTTGTGCTAAAGGCCTAATCAAGGAGTATTCAAGAAGCCGAGTTGAAGAAGAAAACCTTCCAATCCAAGCGAAGGAGATGAAGAGGTTAGATCACCATATGTGTTGCAACTAGCGCTGAAATAAAGTGCAGGTCTGAAGTAGAAGGAAGCTAAAGTTGAAGAATAGCCGAGAAGAAGGAAGAAGCAAGAGGGTTGACTATCGTTGACTCAGGGAAGAAAGACTTCATCAAAGAAGCTTTGTTTCTTGGTCTTCGAGTGGAAAATAGGTCAAGGGTCTTGGTCTTGGTATTCGTCAATTGGAATCTCTATAAGAAGAAGAATTTGTTCGGGTTTTCCTCTCAAGTGTGAGAGGTTTTGGCCCTCGCTAATAGCCTACATTTTTTGTCTCTTGTCTCTTTATGATTTATGCATTGGTAACTATTTGATGAAGAAGAACACTAATAATCTAAGTAATTGAAGATCCTAATCTAAGAAGTAAAAAGAACTCACAAGCAGTTACTAAAAGAAGAGAAATCACTTAAACCTGATGCCCTAGATTTCTCAACATGGTATCAGAGCTAAGGTGACAAAGTCAAGGAAGGGCATCTTATCAAGGGACACTCAAGGATCAAATCTCGAGGAAGGCATCAAAGCAAAGATCATCTTTAAGACAAGATCTACAAAACCCTAGATCAAAGAAGGAGTCTACAAAGAAGTCTTGGGATCATCATCAAGAAAAGAAGGCCAAGTTGAAGAGATCTACGAATCAAGGTCCTTACCATTGAAGACATCACCAAGAAGTCATCATTGATCTTCATCAAAGGATCCAAAGAGATCTCACTCTCTGTGGGATCAAGGATCACTCTTGAAGAAAACTACCTTCATCAAGGAGAAGTTTTCTATTCTCTATATCATCATCAACATCAAGGAAGCAGCGAGGGGAAGGAGCATCCTATCAAGTAAGTATATTTATGACCACCTCTGAATCTGTCAAAATGTCTTTTTGCTAGGAAAGCAACAAATTGGTTGGGGCTTCAAATTATCTTGCATGGAAGAAAATGGCAGATCTAAATCTCATTGAAAATGAGGTTATGGTCCATGGAACATTCAAAGGATCTATCACTAAACCAAGAAAGGAAGATGCTCAAGCTCTTGCAAAGTATATGAAAGGGGAAGTTAGGGCTCAAAGGATTCTCATAGAATATATCAAGGATCCCCTCATCGCATATGTACCCAAACTTGAAACATCAAAAGAAATCTATGACAAACTGGTAGAGTTGTATTCTGTAAGCACTGTTGGAGAAGTCATCTCATTTAAGGCCAAAACTCTACAAGCTGAAGATGTCAACAGAAGATGGAATAGCCTCATACTTTATGAGGATATCTGAAATCCTGGATCAACTACAAGATCTGGGAGAAGTCATGTCTGATAGAGAAATGATTACAGTTGTATTAAATGCACTACCGGAGGAGTGGGGTAAATTTACTTGAAGTAATTTATGGGAAGAAAGAAACTACTCCATTACAAGATCTATGGTCACTATGCAAGATTGAAGAATGTAGACTAAAGGCCAAATCTGATGTGGGAGCTGGTGAGCAAAATCAAGCTTATGCTATAATGACAAGAAGAAAATGAAACTTTGGGAAGTCAGATTCTCAAAAAAGAAAAGGGACATGGCTAAGATCTAATGTTATGAGTGTCACAAATATGGACAATACAAAAGAGGAAGAGAAGAAGCCCATATCACCAAAGAAGTAGAGGGAGTTGAAAAGAAGAAGTCTAAGAAATAGGAAGTAAGAGATCTCTATTACTGAAATAGTCTTCCTCACATAAGTTCTTTTCAAGTTCCTAAGTCTTCTGTTGTAAGATATGGCTATCATGATTCATTGAGTAAAATAATGGGATGCATCAAGGCCAGTGTTGATAATATCACCGAAATATCGGCGATATTCGTAAATATCGCGATATTTTCAGCGAGTCGAAATATTGCTGAGAAAATAACGCAATATTTTCAACTCCCAAAAATATCGCGATATTTACGAAATATCGCCGATATTTCGGCAAAATATCCCACGACGATCCAATATATCGCTGGGAGACAGTAAAAAAAATCTGCGCGGGTTATAAAATTCCGATTTTGGTTTTTTATCAATCATTTTCATTTCTGATTGCTGGAGAAGGAAGGGGAGAGCTATGTGCTTGCTGCCAAAGAGGGTTTGAGAGTTGCATAGCTATTATCGCCACCAACAACGAAGATTTCGTTGATCTAAGCTTCAAGAACAATGAGACAATTTCATTTCTTCCATTAATAGGTATGTTCAAATAAACCCCTATGTTAATGAAGTTTTTGTTAGTTTTAGGATTGTTCTTGCTTGCCTATTTGCCTACAATCATTTTGCTTGTTTTTTTTCCATTTGAAAAGATTTTCATGCCCATGAGGAAATGCAAGGGTTTTAAGTTTTTAACTTTTCAAGTTTTCTCCATATTTGGAGAGCAAACTCCATTTTTTTTGAGTTCATAGCTGCAGAGGCTATTTATTATATATTAGGGGTTCATCTCTATAAAATTTCTTCATCTTAGAAATTAGTTTCTTATTGTGCAATGTGAACAGTGAGGTAGGTTTACCGTTTGCCTATTTCTATGTATGAATTTATGAAATGATGTGCTCAATATTGGATGTTGTGTAATGCCTTCGAAGTGAAACGTATTCCTCCTCTTATTGACAGTGTTGTTTATTCATGTAGCCATGATTATCTACTTGGTGTTTCCCTTACAGATTTCTCTGATATTTGAGAGCAAACTGCATTTTTTTTTACACTTTCAAATACACCCTCTTATTGTCATTTATGGTTTTTCATTGAATTTTCAATTCACATTGCAAAATTGCAAATATTGTAGCAAAAAAAATTGTTTTGTAAAATGATGTGGTTATTACTTATTAAGTTACTAATTCCAATTTTTTTTTGGTGCCCTAGGTTTGAGTTAGCCCACTACAAAACACAAATATGCCAAAAGCCTTGGACCCATTTTGGGAGTATGGGAACCCTGATGGTGGGACAAATCGTGCATATCTTACATGCAAATTGTGTGGGACCAGGATGACAGGTGGGGTTACACGACTAAAATACCATCTTGCTAGACTCAGTGGACATGTGGGATTTGTACAGTTTCTAGTCTGGACTCTGGAGCTTATACAAAAGGCTCTTGAGGCAATTGATGAAAAAGATAGAAAGAAGGAAGAGGTAGAAAGAAACAAAGTTGAACATGCAGGTAGATCTTTCAGGATATCTTCTCCTGATTTTGATGTTGAGGGTAGTGGGAGGGGCTCCACAGCTGGCACATCATCACCTACTACTACTAGTGTGAGGTCATCATTTTTTGTTTCACGAACAGGACCTGGAGCACAACCTGGCATAAAATCGCTTGTTAAAAAAAAGGAGAAGCAAGAAGCAGATAGAATCATGGGGAGGTGTATTTTCTGGAGCGACTTACCTCTCAGCATCACCAAAACCAATCCATTTTGGCAGCCAATGTGTGATGCTATTGTTGTTGTGGGCCCAGGGTACAAAAGTGCCACATATGAGGAGTTGCGGGGGCCAATTCTTCAAGCAAAAAAGCAGGACATCAACTCTAGATTGGCGGAGTTGAAAAAGACATGGGAAGTTACTGGATGCACAGTGATGTCTGATGGTTGGACAGATAGAAAGGGTAGGACCCTTCTAAATTTCTTGGTACATTGTCCTAAAGGTACCATATTTATTAAATCGTTGGATGCATCAGAACATATCAAAGATGCAGCAACGATATGTGAGTTGTTAGATGGGTTCATTTGGGAGATTGGTGTGCAGAATGTGGTGCAAGTCATAACAGACAATGCAGCTAATTATGTGTCTGTCGGCAAGATGCTTATGGAGAGGCATCCCACATTGTTCTGGACTTCGTGTGTAGTACATTGTCTCGATTTGTTGCTTGAGGATATGGGGAAACTCTCCTTCATCAAGGAGGCAGTTGATATGGCTAGGAGCGTCCCTAAGTTTATTTATAACCATGCTTTTGTTCTTAGCCTCATGAGGAGGTTCACTAGAAACAAGGAGTTGCGGCGTCCTGCGATCACACGTTTTGCCACAAACTTTATTACTCTTCAGTCTTTGCTTCGATGTCAGTTCGAGTTGAAGCAAATGTTTGTGTCTGATGATTGGCGTAGTTGTAGATACAACAGGAGACAGGATGGGAAAGCCATTGCAAAAATGGTGTACTCTAAGACGTTTTGGCGTGGAGTAGAAAAAGCATGCGCAGTTAGTGAACCTATAGTAAAGGTTCTCAAATTGGTGGATGGGGAGAATCCAGCAATGGCTTATTTGTATGAGGGCATGGATAGGGCCAAGGAGGCCATTCATTCTTATTATGCAGACAAGGGTTCTATTGGCCTTGATAGGCAGATGATGTTATGGGATGTGATTGATAATCGGTGGACAGGGATGCTTCATCGACCCATTCATGCAACAGCACTCTTCCTCAACCCCGCATTTTCATACAAATGCGGCTTTGATTTTGATGGCGAGGTGATGGAAGGGCTCCATTCCTATATTCAAAGGATGGTACCTGATCCTGAGCTTCATAGCAAAATCAATCGTGAGATACAGTATTATCGGGATTGCGTTGGCCTATTTGGCTTTGATGATGCTATTAGGGAAAGGACCCTCTTCATGCCACCTAAGTGACAAGTCATCACTCATTAGAAATTAGAATTTTCAATTTAGAATTTCCTTACTTAGAATTCTATTTTTTTTAAATTCAATTATGTAACTTTTATTTGAAAGTTTAATTATGTTTTAAGTTTTTGAATTTTTTATTTCATTATTTTGTTGTAGATATTTGGTGGCGAAGCTATGGTGCAAGGGCACCAAATTTGCAGAAAATGGCCATACGAATCTTGAGTCAAACATGTAGCTCTTCAGGGTGTGAGCGCAATTGGAGTGTATTTGAGAAAATACATGCAAAAAAGCGCAACAGGTATAACTTTGAGCTCCAGCCTTCAGTTGAGCAATTACACTAATTTTTAATTTTTAATTTATGACCTTCAACTTTCAAGAGTCAAGAGTCAAGACTCGTTAGTTTTTTTGACACTCTTACATGTTGGAGTTCGCACGCTTCAATGATTTAGTATATGTGCATTACAACATCTGACTTCGAGTGAGGCAAATAGAATCACCAATGGATCCAGATGCCATTTCCTTAGACAATATTGATGTATTGTCTCAATGGAGGGTGGAGTCTGAGAAGCCCATCTTGGAGGAGTCACCTTCATGGTTAGAGCCAATGGTAGATGATCCATTACAACAAGGGCAGCAAGAGGAGGAGGACTCGGAGGAGCAGCAGCAGGAGGAGGAGGAGCAGGAGGAGCAGGAGGAGGACACTGTGGGAGCATCAGCGTCAACACCATTTGCTATAGATATAGGAGAGCATAGCCCCATACCTAGCACTCATTATTTGACATTAGGTGCAAAGGTAGGGTCAGGGTCTTGTACTACTAGGGGCGGGCCTGGCAAACAGCCCATCATGTTTTCCCATAAAAGGGGGAGAGGGCAGTGATTTCAAATAGATAGCTGCTAGTTTTATTTGTTATGCTACATATAACTCATGATGATGAGATACTTTTATATATGTGATGTTATTTTGTATTGGTTCTCCACATTTGAGTCCTTGAATGGACAAATATCAGGGATCAACAGGATTTGGTATGCCTTTGATGTATCATTTCTATTTGACATCATATATATCAGTGCTTTCTTCATATTTATGTGCCAATGTGTTTATTTCATGTTGTTATTGCTTTATATGTTTAAAAATCTAAAAAAAAATGAATATATTATGCATTTTTTATGCTTGCCAATATTTTCGCCAATATTGCCGATAAGATATTTTCTGGACCCTCACCGATATTTTGCCGATACCGATATTTTCAACATTGATCAAGGCATCATAAAAGCATTGAAAGCAAGAGCTCATGACATCATCATAGAGAAGCATGAAAGATGGTTAGAATCTATGGAAGTCAAGGATATAGCTCTTGGGAATCTCATTGGAAACATAGGTGGCAAGGTCATCTAGTACAAGCCTCAAGGTTCATCATATATCTGTCAAAAGAAAACATCTGTTGATGGGGATATTTTAGATCCTCAAGGTTCTCTGATGGAATCTTCATTGAAAGGTTCACCGATCAAGAGGGGAGCGAGTGTTTCATCAAGAATTCCAAACTTGTGGAATTCATGGGATGATGGTATGATGACATAAAAGTGAAGCATATCAAGGAATTGAAGCTCTTTCAATCAAGGAAGTTGTTGCTAGAAGTCTGGATGACCCAAAGGAAAAACGAGGTATGTATGTTTACATTCGATATTATAGAAGTCATGTCATATGGTTGCAGATATCATGGACCAATGCTCTATCTTAAGAGCATGATCAAATGGACGGATCTCCTCCCTCAAAGAGATGCAGGAATGCATGGGTCACACATTCACTAGATGAAATCAACATAATATGTTCTCATATGAATAATGAGGTGGTTGACTACAATTGAGGATCTTTGATTGGAAGCTCCTGGGAATGAAATGTGTGAAGAAAGGAAGGAAGAGATCATGGGATATGTGTTGATTTTTGGTAGCATCGGATGTGCTTTAGCCATGAAAATTGGTGGAGAAGCTAAGGCACATGAGATCTCCAAGACCCAGAAATTGTTTGGAGAAATTCCACCCGGATGGAGTGATATTAAAATAATTAATATTTTTAATGAGACCCTAAGTCTAAACTTAGGAAAATTAAAATATTAATGTGTACTAATATAATATGGGTGAGAAAACCCAATCGGGGTGCATGCCGATGGATGGAGGTGCTTGCGAGCAGTAATGAGAAGGACAGATGATTTACCTACCACCGCCCCCCACACGCTCAAAGCAATGGGTGCGGTGGCCCTTGGCATGAGTACATGCAAGGGTGGTGGGAAAGGTGGCAGCGACGGCAGGAGGGAGATGAGATGGATAGCAATTAAACCAAAACAGACGGGTAAGAAACGTACCTTGGCATGTGGAGTAAGGAGTGGGAGCAGCAAAGAGGGAAGGTGACGGAAACTGCAGCAGCATCCTAGGAGCAAAAACGGGTATGTATCTTGTTTTGTCGTCTCCTTTGCAATGTCAACCTGGTTTGATTCTTGTTGGGGGGAGATGTCAACCTAGTTTGATTCCTACTGGGGGGAGAGGGAGATATCCGAGACAGGGAATTGGGAGAGACGCAGAGGAAAATGGGGGAGGTGTCATGCGACTTTAGACTGGCTAAGCGCCCTTGTTGTGAGCCTGCCAGGATTATACCTCACCTGTGGCTGTGTGGACCTTGAGTTGGGTGACAAGGGAAACCCGGGTTATGCATACTATGGGATGGGAGAGGCTAATTGTTGGGGCCAGGTAGGCAGAAATTTGGCACTGGAGGTTGAGGGTGGCAAAGGGCAGCTAGTTTACTAAGTAGGAGGCTAGGACTGTGGCTGCAACCATGGCAAACTATGGGGCATCGAGAGGAATTACTGCACTAAGAAACCAGATAGGACCCCTGTGGGGGATGTTGGGCATGATGAGAGCAATGGAATGCTTATGGCTTACTGGGCAGAGGGGAATGGGGTCGGGCTGAGATTTAGCTTCATTGCATGGTCTTGGCTGGGGCGTGCGAACCACACTGAGTGCGGGAATCGATGGGTGAAAAATTAGAAGGGATTAGGAGTCCAGAACTTGCACAAGACTGGACCTCCGCCCATCTTTCCCCAGGTGCAACTAGCAAATGGCAAAAACCAATGAATGGGGAGAATGACAGCATTGGCAAATACAGTCGGGACAATAACCATGGATATTATATGTTACAGTGTTTGCGGTTAACAAGTATTTCATGTGAACAGGTTTCAAACAGTAGTGCTATGGCTCGGCCAGCGAGAAGACGGGGATGTGGGAGACGGGGTTAGGAGCCTGGAAAGGCAAAGGATCCGAGTACGCCAGAACCCCGCAGAGGAAGGAAATCGGTGGAGCACCTCATCAGTGAAGCAGTGGCGACATATCGAGAGGGAACGGATGAAGGCATTCAGAATTTGCTAGAAGAATGGGAGGAAGAAATCAAGGAGGGTAGTGAGACAAAGGAGGAGATGGAGAATTGGAGGACTCTAGTCCCGGACCCAGGGAATACCAAAGGAAGGATAACCCATTCAAAAAGACAGTATACCTCTACTAGCTCATGAAAAGCTTGATGGGTAAAGCCATGGAACAAATCTCGGTGGGGATGGCAGTCTCTCTGCAAGGGATGCCAAGCTACAAATAGGGTTTGTAAAAAATCCAGTTTCAACTCCACAAGGAGGACATTAGATTGGACAAAATTGAAAGACATATCCCTTGCATCCTAGAACTGTCAAAATGCTTGGAGCAATTGTCAAGGATCTGGCACCTGTGGAATCAACATTGGAGGAGCAGAAGGGCTAGTCAGTTTATCACGTTTCCTTTTGTTATATATGTGGTTAGCATTTACTTTTCGTTATGCATGTATAAGGATAGATAGATATATAGAGTCTGGTCATGAAATAGAGACATATCTAGCTTGGCTAGAAAGACTAAAACTTTATTGTTTTTGGATGGCTTACAATGAGGATAGGTGGCCAACAGACTTCGTTTCCCACTAGGCAAGTTGAGGCCACCTAGTGGATCTAAGTGGTGTAAACTTGCTAATTATAAATAGAAAATGAAAGGCCCTGCCAAGCTTTAAAAAAAAAAAATAATATGGGTGAGAAAGTTCTAAGTAATGAGGATCAAGCCAGATCTAATCTTAGTCGTTGATTAGGGACTTAATCTCAGTCGTTGTATCATCAACAGGAAAAGTATGAGTAGAGGCTTGAGGGTCAGTTAGAGATACACCAAGAGAAATCAGTGAGTTCAATTTTCTGGGGCGAGGTTTGCTGAGGAAATCGAACAAGTGATTAGTTGCAGTGAGGGGCAGTTCAGTAGGAGGCCGAAGAATACATATCAGAGAGGCAGCAAAGAGTCGAAAGAGGCAGCGCAGAGCCTAGGAGGGCTGACGCAAAGGCTAAGGAGGCCAATACAGAGGACGCAGAAGCTACAAAGGCAGACAGAAGCTGACGTAGAAAGTCATAGACGCTAACGCAGACATCGCAAAGGCTATAGAGGCTGACACTAGGCTGAAGAGGTTGCACTGAGGAAGTCTGTGGGGCAAACTGAGAGCAAATTAGCTAGGAGAGGGTGACGCAATTCCAGAGAGGGTGACGCAGTTCCAGAGGAGTGCTTGGAGCAGCTTTCGCTGTCCAGCACAAGGAACAGTCAAAGTCACTGTGGGGTTGTTCATCCGGCTGCTGACTTGCCAGAATATCTGTCTCCAGAGAGAGGTTCTACTACCAAGGAAATTCTCTGAAGGGTGATCCATTTATGGCACCCTAGTTATATTCACAATTTGCTTAATAATAAAACCCTCTATACGCTGCACCGATTTTCTCGCATTGGGTTTTTGCAGGGACGATTGTCCAAAAATAACGGTGTCCCTTATGTTTTCTCAGTTTATTTCAGTTGTTGATCTATATATTTGTGAAGGCTACAATTATGTTTAGTTCAATGTTTATGTTATTAAATAACTTGTTAATGTAAAGAACAAGTACGAGATAGTAAACCAGATATTGCAGTAGGCGTTTCTGATGTGTTAGATTCAGGAATTTTCACAATATGCAACCATGGAAGAAGGCAATCAACATCCAAAGACCAAGAAGATTTAACTAGGATATCTCCATGAAAGATATGGAGACTCTGATGGAGTCTGAAAAAGAAAGAGACCCTTGACAACATATATCTTTGGGAGATGTGTCGATATGTATGCAAGATGTTGATGCAAACTAGAAGATGTCATGCTGGTAGACCATCACAAAGGTAATGTTGATTTTAATGTTCATTCCTTTACTTTTTAACAAATATCTGGATGGGTTTATGCAGGGTTGCTGAGGGAAGATCTATGGATGTCTTCCACCACCGATGCATATGTAATAGGATGAAAGATCCTTAAGTAAACATGGCCTGAAGAAAGGAGCATGGCATGAAGAAAGCAGCATGGCATGAAGGAAGGCCAGATATGGACTGATGAATCACTTTTTGATGATGACATGGCTGACTCATGGGTGAAAGTGATGGATAGTCAGTGCCCTATTTAGAAGTCCCAAACATGAAGACTCCTAGATAACGAAAAGAAGCTCATGACATCGTGAGGAGTTCTTCAAGCAACTGGTTGTCCCATCATCTCCACCTAAGGAGTTGTTGTAGGTCCCTAATTAAGAGGGAGCCTGGAAACATGTTTCTTAGTTGGAAGAAACTTGGAAATTCATGAGCCAAGAGGGAACTTAGGTACATTCCTTCCATAGAAATGAGTACATTCCTTTATTGGAATAGATATGCCCTCCCTAATCAAGAGGGAGAGATAGACACATCATTCTTGTCTTCACTTGGGAAGACAAAATGGAGGATTGGGTAAAAAACGTCTGGCATCTAATACTCTTTGAGGATGAGTTAGGGCATCCAAGATAAGAGTAGTTGTAGAGGACCGATATTCTTTGAGGACTAGGAATCCAAGATAAGAATAGTCCTGGGGGAACACACCCTTAGAACCCAAGTGGGGTATGTTCGAGAGAGACTATGATGAGGGTGTTTATACATCATTGATCTCGCCAACATTGTGCTTTGATCTCGTGGACAGATAGAGTTGTTAGTCAAGGCCTTGCTATGTGACAATGTTGGTTGATATGATGCTAAATAGATGGGTTACCAATCTGACTCTTCTTATGAGAATTCTTCAGATTGAGAATGACCAAGTACCATTATGAATACCTCCCTAGTTAAGAGGGAGTTTTGAAAAGTGTAACTAGGTTCAGTCATCATAATGACGTGTAATTGTGATTTTATGTAATTGATGAAAGCAAGAAAAATAATTATTACTGTAATGCTTGTCTCATGGGTTTCAAGAGCAAGGAATTTCATTTTTAGTAATGGCTCCCATTGTGAGCCTTTAGATTTTGTCATCTAGTCATAAAAGTCAAAGTGAGTCGATGTCATGTATAAAGGACCCTTGTGCTTTGATCTCGTGGAGAGATAGAGTTGTTAGTCAAGGCCTTGCTATGTGACAACGCTGATTGATATGATGCTAAATAGATGGGTTACCAATCTGACCCTTCTTATGAGAATTCTTCAGATTGAGAATGACCAAGTACCATTCTGAATATCTCCCTAGTTAAGAGGGAGTTTTGAAAAGTGTAACTAGATTCAGTCTTCATAATGACATGTGTAATTGTGATTTTACGTAATTGATGAAAGCAAGAAAAATAAAATTATTATTGTTATGCTTGTCTCATGGGTTTCATGAGCAAGGAATTTTATTTTTAGTAATGGCACCCATTGTGAGCCTTTAGGTTTTGTCATCTAATCATAAAAGTCAAAGTGAGTCGATGTCATGTATAAAGGACCCTTCTTGGGCATGTTACATGTGTATGAGTCAATGAAAGAGTCTAATAAGCCGCCCTCCAAGACCAAGCAAAAGTATCTTCTTCATGTTGGCTACAAAATGAAATAAAAGATCTTCACCAAAGGAAATGTCGGCTTACCCTCTCTCAAATCGGCTTATTATCACTGGAAAACGACTATAAATAGGCAGCTCAACCTCATTTCAGAGAAAGAATTTCAGTGGTCATCAAGTTTGCAATTTGGTCAAGCTTTGAGGCAGAAAAGGAGTGCGAAGATCTCATAAGTCTCTCTATCCAAGCGAACGAGGCAAACTAGAAGAAGATATGTTTGGGGTTGTTTTAGGACTGATCTCCACTCACACGTGCGAGGAAAGAAGAGGGTCACTGCTGCAGAAAAGGGCTGAAGATCTCCTTGTTGTGCTAAAGGCCTAATCAAGGAGTATTCAAGAAGCTGAGTTGAAAAAGAAAGCCTTCCAATCCAAGCGAAGGAGATGAAGAGGTTAGATCACCATATGTGTTGCAACTAGGGCTGAAATAAAGCGCAGGTCTGAAGCAGAAGGAAGCTGAAGTTGAAGAATAACCGAGAAGAAGGACGAAGCAAGAGGATTGATTGTCATTGACTCAGGGAAGGAGGACTTCATCAAAGAAGCTTTGTGTCTTGGTCTTGGAGTGGAAAATAGGTCAAGGGTCTTGGTCTTGGTATTCGTCAATTGGAATCTCTATAAGAAGAAGAATTTGTTCGGGTTTTCCTCTCAAGTGAGAGATGTTTTGGCCCTAGATGATAGCCTACATTCTGTGTCTCTTGTCTCTTTATGATTTATGCATTGGTAACTGTTTGATGGAGAACACTAATAATCTAAGTAATTGAAGATCCTAATTTAAGAAGTAAAAAGCACTCACACGCAGTTACTAATAGAAGAGAAATCACTTAATCCCGATACCCTCGATTTCTCAACACTATCTACAATTGTTTATAGCTGCTAGAAGATTGAATTATATTAGATAAATTGATTGCTAATTGAAGAAGAATTGATATAGGTGATTGTGTTAAGCATAGAACAGTGGAAAATTAACAAGTTCCTTTTCAAGGATGATTTCATTAGTTGCTTGAAGTTGATCTCTCAATTGAGAAATCCTCATGAAATCTAACACTATAGTATCATTCCTTGTCATTCTAACATCATGAAGCTCATTCTTTAAACTCATTGCTTGACCAATATTGTTGATAGTGTACAAACCAATTAGGGCATCATACATTTTCTTTAAGGAGTCAAGATTTGCAATATATGGGATCAAATGATCTCTGACGGAATCTACAATGATACTTCTAGTTGTAATATCATCTTTCCCAAATTTTAATTTGTCTTCATCCTTTTCAAGTTCGGTGACCTTACCTTTCACAATACCCAAGAGATCCTCCTTTGCAAGAAGAAGGTCAATCCTTGATTTCCAATCCCTAAAGTTTGTAGCTCCTCTTAATTTGTTTTTTGCCTTCATATCGGAACCCATAGTCATAGACAAGCAAATAGATTGTAGATAGAGGGTTTTTCTCAAGAGTGATCTCTTACTAAAGACATCTTTTTCGTCCCCTAACCTCTGATGCCATGTTGAGTTTTAAAGTGCAATAGATACAAGCACAATATTTCTGAAATATTGGTAATTACTTCTAATGATATATATCTCCTTTTAACAATTCCAGTTTATCATTAAACAATTACACTTCAGAAATTCTACCATAAACCATAAAGACAGTAGAGATCACAAAGCATAAAGAGAACAAAAGATTTACCATAGGAAAACCCAATTGGGGGAAAAACCCAACAACCTTCTTCTTTGAGAAATTCTTCAATTCAACAAGAGATACATCTAATGCAACTAGTCAACTATGAGGTCAAACTGACCAACAAAGCTTATGGTCAAACCTAGTCCACAACCCTCAAGTCAAGCCTTCAAACTACCCTATAACTTCGGCCTGCTCAGAAAGTACTGCCCTACAACTTCGGTCTGCTCAGAAAGTACTGCCCAGAATTCACAAGTGTGAGGTTTAGAGAGAGAAATGTGAGCTATAGAGACAAGGAAATCGTCATCCTTCTTGTCCTTCGATTGGATGCCTAGAAACTTCTTTCTTGTGTCAGATCAAATGGTGTCTTTGTGGAGGAGGTCAAATGCCTTTATTGTTCTACCTTCGCAGATGAGTGTGTCTCTTCATTGGGGTCGACTTGACTTGAGGGAGGGCCGACTTGATTTTGGATCCAAAAATTCAACATTCATATTTTGAAATTCTCTTTTAAATCAGACATGAAGAACACGTCTTACAATAATTCTTTAAGGGCTAAATAATCAAAATGAAATGAAGAACATGTCTTACAAATTCTTTACACAAAGGGCTAAAATATAAATTATGAAGACCGACCATAGTTACAAAATTCAACACCTAGTTTGCGTCAATATAGCCCACCAACCAGATACCATCACCTCGAGCATATCTTATCCCATACTCGATTGTACCATACAAATACGCAACACATGCTTTGCCACTATCCAATGCACTCTCTGTTGAAAAATCTAGGGTAGTTAGATTAGGTGATTTATCTTACTCTAATAACAGCTTGTGTTGTATTTTTACTTAACTTAATTAGCTTCTTCTTTCTCTTGATTATATTTAGTGTTCTGTTGACGGGCCAGAATTCTCCGCCAACAGCAAGGGGATCTCCCTGGTGTAAAATCCCAACTAGACTCTGCACTGTCTGCTTTAGGGATCCCATCAGGTATGTAGGCTCGGCTTTCGTTCAAGTGATTTGAGTTTGCTTCGAACGGCGGTGGGCTACCGATTCAGTTGAACGTATGGACTTCAACAAACACAAGGAAATAACTGACAAATGTTCATAACATGAATACCATAAATAGAAAGATTAGAAATTAACAACATGAATCTCACATAAAGTAATTGTTAGCAAAACTTCAAATAAGATCATGCCTATGTAAAGAATGCGCTTAACAACTATGAAGTAGTTCACAATAACTAAGCACCTATAAGCATAAGCAAATGCATAGTCAACGATAAGATCATACCAATATTAACGAAACAATTCATCAATACAAGCACAGAGTTAGCACATTGTATATCATCCATGTGTTGCAAAACAAGATTCATAGCACAGGAAGACACATGAGGAGACCACACATCAAAGAACTCTCAGGAACATTCGATCCATCAAGCAACTAATATCCATGGCATCACAACATAAAATATTCGTCCAATCCAATAGTGGAAAACAACTATTACTCCTTGTATTTATTAGAAGAGCACAAGTCCTCTCAAAACAATATGTCCCAAAAATAAGTCCCAAGCTAAAAGTCTTGTACAATGTGCCATGAGGGTGTATTTATAGGATGAGGGTGACCTTTGGCCTACCCTTGACTCTTGGACTTCCTCATGACCTTTCAACTACCTCATGACCTTTAGACTTCCTCATGACTCTTCACATTCTATAACTATCCTATTCTATCCTAATTTGCTAATTGCATAAAATGAGCAAAATCTACCCTATCAACTTGACAATAGAAAGTTCTAGAATGTCTAGGTGGAGTTGTTCCACTAGGTAAGTGCGCCAAAGCTTGTACTCAACTGCAATGGGGGTGATCTGTAGTTGTTCCTCATCATGTTTATGCAGGCACTCGAGGGCGTTCGGTATGAGGGTGGTCCTTTTGGCGTTCACCTAATTGCCTAAGGTCACCAACTTTGTATACATTCTCACTAGTTCAACCACGTATCATGTGATATTCTCCTTTGTAACCGGTAGGTCGTCTGAGCGAGCAGCCTGCCTGTATGTGTCAACAAATGCCTGAACTTCCTATGAGATGTCTTCCTGCTTTCTTACCTGCCCAATTTCCCCGATGGATGAGACCCCATGGTTCTCGATCATTGATTCCAAACCACTGAAAAGGTGCCTATATGAAACCAACACTCTATCCACATCTTTGGCCAGTTTGTCTTTTGATTGGATCTTGATGCATAGCTGGACTTTGGCATTTTGCATGGTGATCCAATCCTTCTTCGGGACTACCGTTGGTGCTCCTAGATACTTGATGGACCACTCATGTATGCTATCCAAAGCTGCAACGACTTCCTTTAGCATAGTAGACCTCTCTTTTGTATGGGTTTGTATGGCCAAGATTGGAGCTACCATATGATGTAGCTTTGACATTTCTTCATAGACCATCTCCATGGCTTCACTGAGAGTTTTGGCCTCATCCTTGATTGTAGCCTGTAGTTCTATTGTACTGGAGTGCACTAAGCGGAGAGCTGCATTTTCTTCTTCTGCCTTCTTTCTATCTTGTTCTGCTTTAGCAGCCTTCTGCTCTGATACGTAAAGCATGTTTTGGAGTTCCATGATTTGTTTGCTCATCCTAGCAACATTGTGTTCAGTCGCGGTCACAAATGTAGTCCCGATCAAGGCGATCATCTCAAGATTAACTGTAGTGTCGGAAACACTTTCTTTCGCTATGGTCATCGACAGGGGTTCTGCAAGGTTTCTGGCATAGCACTTTCTCCTCTCCTGCATGATCTTGAAGCTAACCTAATCAAAGGTGAGCTTGGTGAGATCCAACACTTCCTCTTCTTCCTCTTCGGGAATGCCCAACTCTTGGAGAGGGAGATGTCCTCCGATGAGGGGAGTAGATGGGGGAACATCCAACGGAGACAACTCAACTTGCTCTAGGTCTTGTTGAGTTGCCTTACTAGTTTCTCCCTGCTCCTTCTTTCTCCTTTCCTCCTCTTCTTTCTTCCTCTGCTCTTCCTCTAGCCGTTTCTTCTCTTGCTCTTCTTGCTCTTGCTTCTTCTTAAGTTCCTCAACTTGCCAGGGCCTCTCTTCCCGTTCCTTCAGCTCCTCTCGTTTCTTCCTCTCTTCTTCTTCCTTGGCCCTCTGCTCTTCCTGTTCCTTTAAATGCTTTTCTTCCAGTTGCTTCTTTCTCTCTTCCTCTTCTTGCCGCTTCCTCTTCTCAAGCTGGTCTTGGTCACCTGAATCTTGCAATTGTTTGAGCTCTTCCTCTCTTTTCCTCTTAAGCTCTTTCTTCTTCTTTGCCAGGGTTGCATTCCTTTGTTCTAGTGTTTCATTGTCCTCTCCTACTTCCTGGTCACTCAGGGAATCTTCTACCTCTTTCTCCTTTTGTTTCTTGAGTTTCCCGGTGGCCTTCTGCTTCTCTTGCTTCCTCTTCAAAGTGGATGACCTCTCCTGTAGGCTCACATTCTCCTGGGAGTGTTCAAGGAGCTCCTCGTCTCTTTCTTTCTACTCGTTGGGGCTGAGCTCCCTGGTGGCATTGTACCAGTTCCTAACTCCATCTTCATGATCCTACTTGGAATGTGAGTATGACCAATTAAAATTAGCTCTCTTGCAATGAGCAGCTACATCCTTCTCGGGATCATATGTATGATGGTTCAAGGTCACGAAACAACACCCTTTTAACACCTCTGCCTTTGCCTCCACTTCCTTGAAATTTTCGACCACATAGGCCCCAATGACAAGCGGGAAAGTTGGCCATGGTTTCTTCTTCCCTTTGATCAGTGTTTTCGAGAAGCCCTATGTCATCTGGTAACATACTTCCCGCAAGAGCACCTTATCTGTGGCGAACCTAGCAAGTGCATGTGGGGCTTTATAGGAACCAAAGACTCCAATAAATGTCCCCTCCTGGATCGAGAACCAATGTGCCACCTTGACAATGCTTCCCATGGCCCTCTTTGACATACAGGTGGTTCTTCCCCAAACAATCGTTGATATAGTGAAGCAATAAATGACTCAGAAATAGTATCAATCATACCCTTATAGCTGGTGTCCCAAAAGATCATGTAATGGTGGTGTACCAGGCTAGCTACAGACGTGTTCCAATTGTAGCTCCAGTTGTCAAACTGACACCTTGCACAGACTGTGTCTAGTAGGTATGAGGCCATATAGAACTCTAGCGATTGGTCTGGTTCTAGATGCTTAGCTGCAATTATATTCGTTCTTAGGGCTGACACAAGAATATTGGCCTGGTTAAAGATTGTACCTCAGGTAGCGACAACGTACATGATGGGGACCCATGTCTTGTGGAACACGTCACAACCTGCTCTCATGTACAAACGGTTCATCATGGCGGCAATCAGCTGATAGACCTTTCTTAATCCGTTTGTCCTGTAAATTTGGTCGGTTCTAAAACGAGAACTTGGATGAGTCTTACCACCATTCTCTGAGAATATCCTTGGTAGGAGTCACAAAACTGGAGAGCCACCGGGTGTTGAAGGTTTCCTCCTTCTCAGGCAATCTATAGTATGTAGCAATATCTACGGAGGTGATAGTTGCGAGCGGTGCGCTAGTGTGATCCCTTACCGTCCATGAATTCGTTTGTACTCTGTATGATCCAAGCAATTGTCTCAGCACACGGGAAGACTAGAGGATGTGATGCCACCTTGTGAAGCTTTGACCTCTTAACATTTATGTACACCGAGAAATCCTCCTGGTTCTCTGGAATATCTGGTTTGGCAAACTCCTCATAAATATCATACCAGGAGAGCTTGGTGCTTTTTTTGATATTGTAAGTTGTGTCCTCGTAGATGGGGGGTTCTTCGTACTGGTAAACTTCCTGTGAACTACTTCCAGAGCTCTTACGGGTAAATTTTGCTACCGGAGGTGCCATCTCGTCTTCAAAGGAGGAGATGGAGATGCACTTTAGATCCACGTCACCTGGCATATCAAATAAACAGTCCCACGATGAGAGACGGCATGAAAATAAAACTTGGTGACAAATAAAAACAATGGTTTTTAGAGCCCAAAAGAAGGCCTTTTGGCAGGTCGCGAGGTCGCGGGGGTCACATGGCTTAGGGTGCGACCTAACGAATTGAAAAGCCAGGAGTGAGGTCATGGGGTCGCAGATTCAGTCAGGTTGCGAAGGTCGCAGGGTCGGTTGGGTCGCGGGGTCGCTCAGGTCACGAGGTCACGCCGTTTTGCTTATTGTGATTTTAGGCCTTGCGACTTGCGTCTTTAGGCGATTTTGAGGGGCAGAACGCGACTTAGGAGAGGTCCTTGGGGCTTTCCAAGGGTAGATGGCTTGGTCTTCAGGAATAGCAGGTCAACCTAGGACAAGAATGGGCATAGAAAACACTCAGGGAGGCTCATAAAGTCAAACAACAACTCAATAAGGGTTTGTAGTCGAAATGAGATCAAATCATGGATAAAAACCCTCCTAGTTGGGAATTCGCAGAGTCAGGGCAGAAGAGGAAGACACATGGTGAAAATAAATGATTACCAAGAAGGGGAAAGGTCACCTACCTTTGAGGGTCGCATGCGTTATCCAGTCACTGAGATTCCCGTTCTTCGTGTGACCAAGGAGAGTTGTGCAAATGACCGGTTGAGGCCAGTATTTATAAGTTTGGTTGCATGTGTGAGGGGTCGCAGGGGTTGCACTGCTTGAGTTAGTGATGTATGTGACCCTTGCGACCTTGCGACCTCAAGGGGTCTCTTGAGGTCGCTAAGTCGCATAGGTCGCGGGGTCGCAACTATGGGCTTCTAACACCTTTTCGACCTTACGACCTCGTGGGGGTCGCTAGGTCACAGAGGTTGCCAGGTCGCAGAGGTCGCATTTTGCGGTGGTGAGACCTCTGCAACCTTGCGACTCAGTGACTTGTTGGGTCGCATAGTCGCATAGTCACACAAGTCGCACAGTAAGATGGATTTTGCCTTGCGACTTTTGCAACTTAGTGACTTAGTGAGGTCGCATAGTCACATAGGTCACATAAGGGGAAATAAGTCACAATATTGTACTGCGACTTGGCGACTAGACTTGATCATGAACTTGGTTAGGTCGCAAGATCTCAATTTCGACTTATGAGGCAGAGACTCAAGCTTTTGAAACTTTTCTAGGGTTTCCAGGCTTCCGAACAGACTCTGAGGATGGGCGAAAGTTACGGAAATGGTAAAGGGGCTCCAAAATTTTGAAGGGTTAGAAATTTTGGAGGGGTTGTTGTAACAGCTACAACATGTTCTTATCATCAAACAACTACCAAATCATAAAGAACAATGAGACAAGAGGACACAAGATGTAGGTGATCAGCCAGGGCCAAAACCTCTCCTCTTGAGAGGAAAACCCACAAGAATTCTTCTCTTTTTATAGAATCTTCAAATGACAAATTTCAAGACCTAAGACCCTTGACAAAGACAACTTGTTAAAATTGGCAACTAGGGCCAAATTCCACTTTGGGCAGGTCTTTTGAAGAAGATAATTATGGCATTGAATTCCTCTTTTCGAGAGGACCAAAATCGACCTAAAGATCATCAAATTTCGATAAGGAGAAATGGGTTTTTAAATTTATGACCACTCATATGCAAATTATCAAGGTCGGCCTCACCTCCATATAAGCCCAAGCGTCATGTCTCTTAACCCTCACCAATTTGTATATTTAGAGGTGTCCTCCAACCTCATTTGTATCATCCTAAGTGCTTCTTGTCACACAAAATTACATCTAATCTTGGCCACAGGAGAGGAGCTACTCGAGCTAGGGTTAGAAGATTGTTTTGGGTTTCCTTTAGGGCCATTGAGTTCCGCAAGCATCTAGCAGCAATTCCGAGCATATGAAGGCTTGTTTGAGGGCTACTTGTGCATGTTTGGAGAAGGATCTTCCTCCTTTTATTGGGTCGCAGGTACTGTCTCATTGCAAGGTGTGAATATCATGTTTGAAGCAACCTACAAAAGTTGTAGGTATGTCCAAAAGATTGCAGAAGAGTCTGAGCCCTAGACTTTCAGACTAGAGGTAGTCGTGAGACCTAAACTTGAGGTAGATCAGTTGCAAGTTGATTCAAAGACTAAGGGAGGAAGGTAGCGCCTTTTGGAAGAATGTTGCCACAGGTCTGAAGTTAATTTGGTTATAGTTTAGCCCTAAGGGCTAGTGAAGGGTAGCACCTTTATTGTCAAGCAAAGTCGTAGTTAAGAGGAGTTTTTATGCAGTTCGAAGGGACATCAGTGATTCACAAGCAGCCCTAACCAGATCAACCCTCTTAAGTAGTATGTATCCAGTTCATGCCAGGATTGCAATTTTTGTGTGGGCCATCGATTTGTCTAAGGGTTGTGATCAGTGTTACTTGGGAGCGGGAGCGAAAACAGGGGCGGGAGAGACATTTTCAGAAGCTCCCGGTTTGGGAGCGAATCCCAGAGCATTTTTTATATAATATATATATATATATGTATATATATATATATATTTTGATACATATATGTCAACAAAAACATGTAGAATGATGAATTAGATATAAAAAACATAAAAAAGCATAGATTGAACTATATAACAACAATCATCTAGAAGTTATAATCTTCATCAACCACGTCCACAAGTTAGTAACATACAACATATTGAGTCTCATGACTCATCAATTTTAAAGTTTCAAGCTTTCAAAATTCAATATATAACATTTATCATCATTGATCACCAAAGTTGTACTTGTAAGCTAAGTGTAACCATTACAACAAATAATATCTAACATGAAATGAAATGTTATAAAATGAAATGAAACAACTTTCAACTTTCATGAAGCATCATATTCATAATTCATTACTAATGAGTTATAATTGCCAACTTCAAACTTAAATTGTCATGTATTGTTTAAAAAAATATCATAATAAGTATGAAAGAGTCAATAGTTATAAAAACTACTATAAACTAGAAAAGACAAGTAAATCTATTATCTATTGCTTATGCTTGGGCCTCTTGCCACCACGAGAAATTTCTAATTTTTAGTCTTGTTGGAAAATCAGGATCTTTGTCATTAATATCACCCTCTAAACATTAATATCCAGAGGTATCTTTGTCATTACCTCTGTATCTATATAGGGATCTTTGTCATTAATATCACCCTCTAAGCATTAACATAAGATAGAAAAAGCATAGCATGTCAAGTCAATATTTTGTTTGAGTGATGCGTACATTTTTAGGAGGGTCATGATAGAGGAGTTCGACAACCAATGTCACTAACATCAAGGTACATAGAGGGATTGGTGCTCTTGATTAAATACAAGTTCCATACCTTAATACATGACAAAATTCAATGGAAACATTGCAATCCTGAAATCCTGAAAAACTGATAAGTCTGTTGGATTTTGAATGAAATCTAAAATTCTACTTTCTCCATATGAAATCCAATGAGGTCAGAACCACTCTCAAACATCCTTATTCATTTCATGGTAATGTTAAAAATTTAAGTAAAAGGATGAAAATGAAGATTAAGGAGAATGTCACTTTTACTTTAAGAATTTAACATTACCAAGAATCGCATATCAATACTAGGGCCATAGACTTTATCATTAAGCTGCCCCACTCAAAACTTATTTTTTTTTGCATTTGGAACATCACTGCTAAAAAAAATTGCAAAAAAGGCTAAATTCTCCCGAAAAGGCAGGGGGCATCTTTTTCTTAGGGAGCGCGCTCCCAAAATCGCTCCTTTTTCGGGAGCGCGCTCCCGAGTCGCTCCTACCCGAAGCGCGGATTGGGAGAGAGATCAAGGGGGGCAAGCGATCCCCCGCAACACTGGTTGTGATGTTAGATCAAATTGGCAAGTTTGTTTTGACTTTAAATTATTGTACTCTTATCTCTCTCTCTGTTGAGCATTTGATAAATTGATAATAAGAAGATTCATCAAGGGTTTTCCCCATCTTGGGGTTTTTCCCTGGCTTGAGCCAATTTCATGTGTTATCTTCTCTTGACTTGTCTCATACATTTATCTCCTATGTTGTTTCTTCAGTTACTGTCAATGTAATAATGTCTTATATGATTGCTAATGGAAATGAATTGAATTGAAATCGGACTTTATGGATCATTGAAGTAATTTTCCTAAGCAAAGAACATGTTAACCTAAATTTAACATGGGATCAGAGCTCAGGTGCGAACAAGCCCAAGCAAGAAAGCATCTCTAAGTGAAGTTTTTTTATCAACAGCAGAAAGAAGGATGGATTCCTTTATTTTGGATCTGGTGAGAATCAAAAATCAAAGAAACCTTGTACCAAACATAATCACCACAAGGTCTGATTTAGATCTCCTTCTCTTGAGGAATATGTATGGAAATAACCACAGTTGAAGTTGCAAATCTATGGTTTCTTAGAGTTTGAGAGAGGGCTGAAAAGAAGGTCAGTTTCACAAGTAGCATACGTAGAACCAAGTTCCTATTACAAGTCAAGATCCAAGTGCATTATTTCAAAGTATTTCGAGCACAGTGAATAGTCTAAGACACAGAATTCGATTCTCTCTAAATATTTGCGGTCTTGGGGTTCTAACGCACAACAAAAGTTTCTTTTGTTTTTTTTCTTCTAGACCAGGGAGTTGTATATTCTGCGGCCTTGTATTTCGCTAAGGTGTATTCCTTTCTCTTGCTGGTAAAGAACCGAAGTATTTTGGGACACCCTCCTATATATCTCAAGATCGAAGAAGATCAAGCCATGTAATTGGGTTATAGTCATCATTGAGGTAGAAGAAAGAAGTCTCATGAACAAACCCTCATTAGGGCATCAATTTTAGAACACCAAAGTTTTTATATTTTGCAGACCTAAAGACCTAATTCACGGTATAATTCTCTTGTTTATGGGCAACTATTCTGCAAGGTGAAGAACGAAGTTTATGACTAATCTCTGTGGGTTTGGATTTGAGAATACTTTACAGGTCTTGAAGGATCATTACAGGTCTCTTGATCTAAGTCTCAACTTTTGAAGGTTCAACGCAAGACTATATATGACATCATTCTTGTGCAGTTGTGAAGGATCTGTGACAAGTCTTTTGTATTGTTTGGGTAGCAAAGAGTTTAGGGCACCGATCCTGAAATGAGCTTGAAGGTTCAGGCCATTGAAAGGCATTCTCCAAGCTCGGTCTTCACTGCCCAATTTTGGATTGAGAAGCAGCGTGGAAAGTATCTTCCTACAGAAAAGTAAGAGACTTGTTGGAGTCATTCTCTTGGCATTCGCTTAAAATTTGAACAAGCAATTCCTGAAGAAAGCTATAGTGCACTTTTGATAGAAGGAAAATTTGAAGGCTCATCACAATAACTATATATGTATCCTTGATACAGCCTTTGCAGTGGAGAGACTATCTTTTTGACACATCACCATTATGATAATAAACTTTTATATGACAGTAATCCTAAAGTTTTCATGATAGTCCACCTGTGGGCCTAACTGAAAAATACCTGCGGTAAGGAAGTTTTGAAGATCATACAGTTTCGCTAAACACAGAGATCTTCTAGAATTTGCTGGCATGATATTGAATGAATGGTTTGTAGATCAAGGCCATCAACTTGAAGGGATCCTAAAAGTATCAACCAGCCTAATCCTTGTGATGTACTGTTGATAGCAAGAAGCTTCAAGTACAAAAGGCATCATTACACTTCAGGTGTAATTCTCAATAACACATACAAAACATAGTTTAATAGGCCAGTTGTTTCTGATGCATTTGATCAATATATGGTTCTAGACTAGAGCCTTTAAGTTTAGAGATGCTAGAGGCTCCACTCGGAGGGTCCATGACAATAATCAATAAGACAGTATCTTTGACTTTAATGTCTATAAGAACTTGATGGGTTAAGCAAACAGCAAAGTGTTCTTGAACTGAGAAATGCAGGAGGAGTGGAGGAGCAGCGACTATGGTCATTTGAAGCAATGATGGTAGTATTTGATGTAGTGAATTGTAGCATGAGCAATAATGGTGTATGGAAGCAAACATTTATATCTTTATCTAGCAACTGAAGCAATGGAAGTTTATGTAGCACCTTTATCTTGGTACCCTTGGGTATCCTTGGAAGTTTGGCAGCTAAGGAAAAAAAGGTGCACAGCACTTTTGGAGCAATTCCTTATAGCATGCCCCTATCAGCATGAAAACAGAGGTACCTTGAAGAAAGTGCATATCAAATCCTATGTCTTGACAAGCACGATAAGCAGATGAAACTGACCCTGATCTTGGCATCTTGATTATGCCAGTGGGCTCCTTGATGCATTAAGCCAAGATCTTATGAAAGATGGTCTTATGAATATGGGTGCCTAGATATCATGGATTGGGTAATTTAATTTGTTGGTCATAGTCATCTAGCAAAGGAGGATAATGCAGTTATTTCTTCATTCTAGGACCATGATGATTCTTCAAAGTTTTCTCTCTGTTCTGAGGCAAGCTTCTTAGAAGTTTGTTGTTGCAGGTACCTTGTAGAAAGTCTCTTACATGAGAAGCTCATAACATGAAGCGAGGCTTTAGAGGAAGCCATAGAATACCCAGCAGTATGTCCTAATGACTCTTCTTGACCAATGTTTGTTGATAAAGGCAAGTCATGGCAGCAGATTATGGTTGATAACTTTGTTGATTTGGGGTAGCATCGGATGTGCTCTAGCCATTAAAATTGGTGGAGAGGCTAAAGCACATGAGATCTCCAAGACCCAGAAATGGTTTAGACAGATTGTACCCGGTTTGGGAGATATTAAAATAATCAATATTTTAATGGAGTTCCTAAGTCTAAACTTAGGAAAAATAAAATATTAATGGGTATTTATATAAAACTGGGTTAGAAAGTTCCAAAAGTCATGGATCAAGCCAAATATAATCTTAGCCGTTGATTAGAGACTTAATCTCGGCCGTTGAAGGACCAACGAGAGAAGTATAAAAAGAGGCTTGAGGGTCAGTTGGAGAACACGCCAGAGTGATCAGTCATTCATTTTGCTAGAGCGGGGTTGCTAAGCAAAGTTGAATCAATGATCAGCAGCGAGGGGAAGTGAATACAAGGCAGAGAGGCAGAGACAGTACTGAGAGACCAACGCAGAAGCAAAGAGAGCGAGAGCAGCAGCCAGTCCAGGCTACGCAGAGTCCAGCAAAGATAACACGGAGGCCAGAGGGACTGCGTCATCCACGCAGAGGCTGCTAGAGTGACGTAGAGGGTCCCAAAGGCTGCGCAGTGCCTCAGAGGGCTGACGCAGAGGGTCCTGGGGTTGACGCATGTCGACAGAAGGCTGACGCAGAGGCCAGAAGGGCCAGCGCCGAGCTTTAGTTGTGCCAAAGAGGGTTTCGTGGGACAGGTTTTCTGAATACCTGTTTCCGGATATAGAGGTATTGTTGCCGTGTATTTTTCTCTGTCGGGTGAGCCAATTAGGCACCCAGTTGTACTCAGATAGACTACATAATGATATAACCCTCTAAATAGCTACACCAGTTTTCCCGCATTGGGTTTTTCCGGGGACATTTGTCCAAAAATAACGGTATCACTTGTGTGCTTGTTTTCTTTCAATTGATGATTTGTAGATTTTGTGACTGTATTGTGTTTATTTCGGTATTTAAATGTATTAAATAACTTGTTCGAATTTAAACAAGTAGAAGAAATAAACCATCATAATACAGATTAATTTTCTAATGGATAGACTTAGAAAATTCAACATGGTATCAGAACGTGGTTGCAGATCACAGGAAAACTGAAGGCGTCAGCTTAGCAAAGCATTTGCAACAAATTCAGCTATCCCGAGTGATAGAGTTGATCCTTGCAGAAAGCGACAAAGGAAGGAGTGTTGCAGAGGGGTTGCGTCATCAGTCTCGGCAAGAGAGAGGCAGCGCAGAGGCTAAGTAGGGCAGAAACAGGCTCACGCAGAGCCACGCAAAGGCCAGGTGGGCTGGCGCAGTTGGCTGAGGGAGTTGTTTTGCCGGTGCCGGGATTGCGCAGAGCCAAGAGGCTCAATCCTTTAGTTGTTGGGGCATAGGAGGCTGTGGATAGTTTGCGGAGCGAAGCTGGTGGGGTATTGTGGTTAGAACAGTACATAACAAGGCAAGACCAAGGTAGAGGGAGTTGTTGCCGAGGCGGATTTCTAGCCATGGAATCCGGAGCATTGTTGCAATTGCATAGATGATCGGAGAGGAGCAACTTGACAGTTGGCAGAAGGATTTCCAGGAGGGAAATCGGGACTCAGAGAGAGTCCAGAAGAGAACTTCCAGACGAGAAGTAGAGAGACTCAACAGGAGTCGAACCGAGAACTTCCAGGGGAAAAGTAGAGAGACTCAGTAGGAGTCGAACCGAGAACTTCCAGGTGAGAAGTAGAGAGACTCGGAGGAGTCGACAGAAGAGCAGCAAGATGGTTGTGAATGGGCTGAGAGATCAGGACAAGCTAGACGGAGCGTCCAACTTTGTGGTCTGGAAGGTCAGGATCTTGTCCATTCTAGATAGACATCGTATCAAGGGCTTCGCCTTGAGAGTGATGGCTATCCTAGTTGACTCGGTAGCTAATGAAAGGTACGAGGAGGCAATGGCTAAGGCAAAGTGCATCATCCTTGATGGGGTCAAGGATCATGTGGTACCACATATTGCCGAGAAGGAAACAGCAAAGGAGATGTGGGACACTTTGAAGACTTTGTACCAGCATACTTCCGTGCAGAGGAAGATGCTCCTAGAGAATCAGCTATGGTCATACCAAATGTAGAAGGGAGAGCAGATAGATGTCTTCCTCAGTCGGTTGAAGGAGATCCGTGACCAGCTAACTTCCACAGGGGCCACGCCGAATCAAGTGTTGATGGTAAGGACCGCATTGAATGCAGTCTCCGAGGATTGGGAGACATTTGTCCAGAGCATATTGGGCAAGACGAGTCTTCCGAATTGGGAAGAACTATGGGCGGCTCTTCGTCAAGAAGAGATAAGACGGCTAACCAAGGAGGAGAGTAGCAGCAAAGGGGCCAAGATCAAGAAGGAAGAGGAAGAAGATGCGGCTCTAGCATCTGCGGGAAAGCAGGGGAAGAGGAAGAAGAAGGACCTCTCCAAGGTCAACTGCTTCCATTGTGGGGAACTGGGTCAACCAATGTCCGAGGAAGAAGAGTAAGGAAGAGGCTTCTGACTGTAAGGTAGCGCTAGCGAGGGCGGAGAAAGAAGTCGAGGAGGATGACGATTGTGCCGTGAGTGCTCATGTGCCACTTGAGAAGAAGTGGCGAGACATCGAGCTGTAGTCAAGAGGGCTACAAGCGATGACGGGTAGGATCATTGAGGTACCCAACCTCTTGGATTATAACTTGCTACGAGAGCCCCAAAGAGGAGTAGCAGGACTGGCGGATGTCGGTAGAGATAGATGCAGATGAAGTGGCGGAGAGTGCTATAGTGCAAGAGTCCCCGGACAGCGCAAGGCTAGCAGGCTGCAACAATGCGAGAAGCACAGGAGAGTTGCAACGGTGCAGGATGGCACAGAGAGGTGTGCAACGGTGCGAGATGCAGGGAGTTGTTGCAGCAGCGCAGAGGTTAGTAGAGGGAGCACTTGTTAGCGGCAGAGGGAGCACTTGTTAGTGGCAGAGAGAGCTTCAGCAGTGTTTCTAGCCTGACAGGGATGTCAGAAGTTGAGTGGATCAGTTACTTACTTCTCAGTAATTGAGTTGCAATGCAGTAGCAGTTTGTAGTAGCACGATGCAACATGATGAGAGGGGGCAGTTCACATGCAGTGTTGGGAGGATGGACCAGCAATAGCACGAACAAAGAGGGAGTTGTCATACGGATGCAGCAGTGGCAGTGGCAAAGCCATGGGCAACAGTACAGGATGTAGCAGTGTAGAGGATGTTGGGTAGGGAGGCCTAGCATCAACACAGGGACTGGTGTCGGATAATCAGGGTGATGCTCAATGAGGAGTATTACTAGAGCACAGTCCTCGCTAAGAGGGAGTGTTGATTTGGGGTAGCATCGGATGTGCTCTAGCCATGAAAATTGGTGGAGAGGCTAAAGCACATGAGATCTCCAAGACCCAGAAATGGTTTGGACAGATTGTACCTGGTTTGGGAGATATTAAAATAATTAATATTTTTAATGGAGTTCCTAAGTCTAAACTTAGGAAAAATAAAATATTAATGGGTATTAATATAAAACTGGGTTAGAAGGTTCCAAAAGTCATGGATCAAGCCAAATCTAATCTTAGTCGTTGATTAGAGATTTAATCTCGGTCGTTGAAGGACCAATGAGAAAAGTATAAGAAGAGGCTTGAGGGTTAGTTGGAGAACACACCAGAGTGATCAGTCATTCATTTTGCTAGAGCGGGGTTGCTAAGCAAAGTTGAATCAGTGATCAGCAACGAGGGGCAGTGAGTACGAGGCAGAGAGGTAGAGACAGTACTGAGAGACCAGCGCAGAAGCAGAGAGAGTGAGAGCAGCAGTCAGTCCAGGCTACACAGAGCCCAGCAGAGACAATGCAGAGGCCAGAGGGACTGCGTCATCCACGCAGAGGCTGCTGGAGTGACGCAGAGGGTCCCAGAGGTTGCGCAGTGCCTCAGAGGGCTGACACAGAGGGTCCTAAGGTTGATAGAGGCCAACAAAAGGCTGACGCATAGGCCAAAAGGGCCAGCACTGAGCTTTAGTTGTGCCGAAGAGGGTTTCGTGGGACAAGTTTTCTGAATACCTGTTTCTGGATATAGAGGTATTGTTGTCGTGTATTTTTCTCTGTCGGGTGAGCCAGTTAGGCACCTAGTTGTACTCAGATAGATTGCATAATAATATAACCCTATGAATAGCTGCACCGTTTTCCCACATTGGGTTTTTTCGGGGACATTTGTCCAAAAATAACGGTGTCACTTGTGTGCTTGTTTTCTTTCAGTTGGTGATCTGTAGATGTTGTGACTTTATTGTGTTTATTTTGGTATTTAAATGTATTAAATAACTTGTTCAAATTTAAACAAGTAGAAGAAATAAACCAGCAGAATACAAATTAATTTTCTAACGGATAGACTTAGAAAATTCAACAAACTTTGACACATGGACCTAAGGAAAAGGGTCAGGTTATAGATGGCTCGGTGATTATGTTTCAGCATGGCCACTTTCCCTATATTCAGAGGGAGTTATGGATAAGCCATGCTAATTGTAAAGATGAAGCTATTGATGATGTCTGATTGATGACCCTCTCGTTTATCAATATAAGAGGGAGTTGACTTTTAAAGTTAAGATGGAAGACTTAGCCTTGATGCACTAATCCCTGCACTTCAAGGTCTGATGAAATGGAGAAGTTGTTGGTTTGCATATGTATATCTTGTCGGATCCCTGGTGTTCTTGATAAACACTTGATTAGTCATATGCCTTGCTATGAAGACTCTAAATCGACCTATGGATGAGCCTCATATATTGGATAGTTGTTTATTGAAATATCTATGTGATTCTATTATCTATAATTTGAGGTACACTGTTGGAATCTAAGATTCCATGAATATTTTGATGCTAGCTCGGTTGGCAATGTGATGAATGGAAAGAGCACATCTAGTGCTATATCTCTTGATTCGGTTACTCTAGAAGCACTAGGGAGGCTGAATGTACATAGTAGCACGTATGGCTTATGAAGAAGACAGAAAACTCATTAGTGAGCCATTTTGATATAGTACATTAGAGAGCTACCAAGCTTTATCATTATTGATTAGATGCGCAAATTATTTTCATCCTTATATAGCCTCTTGGTAACATCTTCCTTCAAAAAGAGGTTGGTAATCATGGACATACCCTATTAAGAGGGTCTCGGTTGAACATTGAGCTCTAGGAGCTCCTTGGGGGCCTGGGGTACTTCTTGATGCTATGAGCAACCATAGGGTGAGTGGTTCACCTTCCCCTATACGTATGCTAGGTACAATGTGAGTGGTTCACCTTCCCCTGTGATACCTCATGATGATATATGACACATAGGGCGAGTGGTTCACCTTCCCCTATGGTGGTTTTCATGTGTGTAGGGTGAATGGTTCACCTTCCCCTATGGTGGTCGTCATGTGTGTAGGGTGAGTGGTTCACCTTCCCCTATGATTGATGAGATATGCACAGGATGAGTGGTTCACCTTCTTCGATGGCATATGAGCAGGATGAATGGTTCACCTTCTCCTGCGGATACCCCAGTGAGAGATGCATACAGGCATCTGCTTGTTGTCACATGTGGACATGGCGGTGGGACGTGGTTCATCCTTTGCCCACATGTAGGATGCTAATTCCCTACGATCGATGGTTGACATGTCGGTGGGACGTGGTTCACCCTTTCCCCACGAGTAGGATCCTTCCTATAATTGTTAGTTGGCATGCATGTAGGACGTGGTTCATCCTTTCCCTACTCTCAGTGGTTTGCATGCACGTACGATGTGATTTATCATTTCCCTACAATGGTTGTGACATGTGAATGTAGGATGTGGTTCATCCTTTCCGTATGTGTGGTTGTGAGCAGGATGTGATTTCTTTCCCTGTTGTTGCCCCAGCATCATCCTACCCATGTAGTCCGGAACACATGGGAAGTACCTCTCACCTAGCTAATGAGTTGGGAAAAGTGGATAGGGACCATAGCACTACCGATGTATGCATCGTGTACTGTCGTACTCCCTATGTCTAGGATATATGATGTTCAACAACTTGATCACTTGGGATCTAGTCCGACTAGGGTTCGACCCCTGGTTATGTGGACTGACTTTTGTCAGTGGAGAGTGGCAAGGTATTGTGACTCATTCTCAATCAATTCTCCTTCATTATCTATATCAGCGTTCAGCAGAGTTGAGACGAGATGCAGAGATGGTTCATGATGACAAGATGGCATGATGATGAATGGATTGGCAGGTGGAATTCTCCCTAGTTGAGAGGGAGTGTTAAAATTGGAACCTAGGGCCAAATTCCACTTTGGGTAGGTCTTTTAAAGAAGATAATTATGGCATTGAATTCCTCTTTTCGAAAGGACCAAAATCAACCTTAAGATCATCAAATTTAGAAAAGGAGAAATGGGTTTTTGAATTTATGACCACTCATATGAAAATTATCAAGGTCGTCCTCACCTCCATATAAGCCCAAAAGTCATGTCTCTTAACCCTCACCAATTTGTATATATAGAGGTGTCCTCCAACCTCATTTGTATCATCCTAAGTGCTTCTTGTCACACAAAATCACATTTGATCTTGGTTGCAGGAGAGGAGCTACTACTTCTTGTCACACAAAATCACATTTGATCTTGGTTGCAAGAGAGGAGCTACTCAAGCAAGGGTTAGAAGACTATTTTGGGTTTTCTTTAGGGCTATTGAGGGCCGCAGGCATCCAGCAGCATGGTCAAGCAGATGAACGCTTGTTTGAGGGCTACTTGTGCATGGTTGGAGAAGGATCCTTGCCCTTTTATTGGGTCATGGGTCCTGTCTCATTGCACGGTTTGAATATCATGTTTGAAGCAACCTACAAGAGTCGCAGGTCTGTACAAAAGATTGCAGAAGAGTCTGAGCCCTAGAGTTTCAGATTGGAGGTAGTTGTGAGACCTAAACTTGAGGTAGATCCGCTGCATGTTGATTCAGAGATTAAGGGAGGAAGGTAGCAGCCTTTTAGAAGAATGTTGCCACAGGTCTGAAGTTAGTTTGGTTATAGTTTAGCCCTAAGGGCTAGCGAATGGTAGCACCTTTCTTGTCAAGCAAAGCTGCAATTAAGAGGAGGAGTTCTGATGCAGTTAGAAGGTACATCAGTGATTCACAAGCATCCCTAACCAGATCAACCCCCTTCAGTGGTATATATCCAGTTCATGCCAAGATTGCGGTTTTTGTGCAGGCCATCGATTTGTCTAAGGGTTGTGATGTTAGATCAAATTGGCAAGTTGGTTTTGACTTTAAATTATTGTACTCTTATCTCTCTCTCTCTGTTGAACATTTGATAAATTGATAATAAGAAGATTAATCAAGGGTTTTGCCCATCCTAGGGTTTTTCCTGGTTTGAGCCAATTTCATGTGTTCTCTTGTCTTGACTTCTCTCCTGCATTTATCTCCTATGTTCTTTCTCCAGTTACTAGCAATGTAATAATGTCTTATGTGATTGCTAATGGAAATGAATTGAATTGAAATCGGACTATATGGATCATTGAAGCCACTGTCCTAAGAAAAGAACATGTTAACCTAAATTTAACACCCCTCCAAGACCAAGTCAACCTTTCTCCTTGATGAGCTTTTTTTTTTATCAATTTCGACCCTAGCAGTTTCTTCTGCAATTTCGACCCCAGCAATTTCTTCTACAACTTCAACCCCAACAACCTTCCAACAATTCGACTTGCCCAACAACTTTCCAGTACATCGACTTGCCTAGCAACTTTCCAGCGACTCAACTTTGCCCAACAACTTTAGAAACCCTAACACAAGAGACAAAGAGAGGGATCCAAAAACTTCAATCTTGCTTTTCTCTTTCTTATTCTTGATTTTCATCCTTTTCTAGCTTCTTTCTTGAGGAAATCGAACTTGCTTTAGGTGTGTCCAAATAAGGTCAAGTTCCTTCTTATATATAGGCTTTATAGGGGTATGATTGCTTCCTTGAGGACGACTTGATCTTTCATGTAGGCCAACTTGCTTGAGGCACCATGACAAGGTCTTGGAGGGTCTTTGACTCTAATTTGACTAAAATAAATTTTTCTTTACAATATGTAACATGCCCAAACAGGTCTTTCATACATGACAATGACTCGTATGACTTGTTGACTCAAAGACAAGCCCTATAAGCACTCAATGGGTGCCTAACCTAAAAATAAATTTCCCTTGAGCATGAAACCCATGCTTCAAGAATGGCAATAATAAATTTATTTCTCTTTACAATAAATACATAAAATCATGATTACATATGTCATTATGAAGACCGAACCTAGTTACATATTTCAACACTCCCTCTTAAATAGGAAGGTATTCAAAATCCATACAAGGTACTTGGACATTCTCATAAGAAGAGTCGAATTGGTAAGCCATCTCATAAGCTATGTTATCAGTGTATACCAGGGCATCTTATCATTCCAACCAGCATTGTCACATAGCAAGGCCTTGACTAACAGCTCTATCTCTCCACAAGATCAGAGCACAATGTTGTTGAGACCAATCACTGACAAACACCACTCATCATTGTCTCTTAAGGCACATGCCCCACCTGGTTGTTCACAGGCTATGTCCTTTTAAGACAATTACTATCTTGGAATAACATATCCTCAAGGAATTTCCTCTTCGACTACTCTTACATCTTGGATGCCCTACCACATCCTTAAAGAGTATCAGAATCAATCTCAAATGCTTACCCAATCCTCCATTCTTTCTTCACAATATGAAGACAAGAATGATGTGTCTATCTCTCTTCATGGCCTTCACTAAGACTTATGGTTGTTAGTCCTGGTCTAGTGCATGACACATGAAGTAGAGAACCATATTTGTCACTCCCTCTTAACCAAGGAGGACCAACTCATTCCTATAAAAGGAATATACCCAAGCTCCCTCTTAAATAGGGACTTGTTCAATAGCAACTCTTTGGTGGAGATCATGGTACTATCATCTGCTAGTAGAGCTCCTCCTTTCGATGTTGTGAATTTCATCTTCATCATTATGGAGCCTTCATCTTCTAGGTTTTCTTCATAAGGCATTGGCCATCCAACACTTTCCTTCACAAACTATATTAGTCATGTCATCCTTTTCTTCCTGGGAAATTGATCTTCTAATCCACGTCTTGCTTTTCTTCATCCAGCTACCTTTTCCAAGTCATGTTACTTTCAGGATCTTCCATCCATTCTCGGTTGTAGGGGACATCTACAACTCTCTTTCGGTAGCCCTATTTTAACCCAACCAGATGTTCAAAAATCAAAATTAACATCAAATCAAAGTTACCTTTTATGATGACCTTTCATCATGACATTTGCTTGCTTGCAACATCAACATCCTGCACATTCATAAACACATCTCCAAGACATTATGTCAAGGGTCTCCTTCCTTTACAGACTTTATTAGAGTCTTCATACCTTTTCCATGGTGATGTTTTAGCCAATTCTTTTAGTCATCAGATGTTGATCACTATCTCTTATCTCATGTGACAATAGTTGCATTTCTCACAAACACCTCTTCCTTTCTTCACATATTGCTCCCCAGGACCTTCTATACATAGTTCCTTCATCTTTGTCAACCACCTCATATTCCATATGAGTACATATTATGTTGATTTCATCTTGTCAATATGTGAACTACTTCAAGTTTTATGTCTTCTTGCATCTTTCCAAAGGAAGAGATCCTTCTTCAATCATGCTCATGAGATAGAACATTTAACCATGCTATCTACAACTATATGATGACATGACTTAATCTATCAAATACATGCATACATACCTCCTTTTGGTCATCTAGACCTCCTTTGGCAACTTCTTTTCCTTGCTTGAAAGTACTTGACATGTTGCACTCCTATGTCATCATGCCATCATCCTTCTAAACAAAAGATCCCACACAAGGTGGAATGTAGACCATCAGCGAGACACTTGCTTCCTCCAAGTAGAGGTGAACCTTCTAATGAAGATTCCAATGGAGGATCCTATTTATCACCATCCTGCAAATGCTCCTACCTATAGATGATGTATGATGATTTCTTTCTATGCTAGATGACTTTCTTCCAATCATATTACTACTTCAGTATGAGCTACTATCATTATGACTACTACAACCATGTAGACTTTTACTTCAACTATCCTTTCAAGCTTCTATAATGATGTCATGAGCTCTTTCTTCAATCATATGCTTCTAATATGATGATATCTCCTAATATGATGCATCCTATCATACTTACAATGCTTCTCATCTTGACAGTAATCTCTTAATCATAGTAGAGGTATTTTCACCTTCTACATTTCCTTGTTATGTACCTGAGAAACCTTAATAGTTAAGATCTATTCCTTCCTTCCTAGATTTCTTCTCATCAGGTTCTTCTACTTCTTCGATAATATGGACTTTCTTTCTTCCTTTTCTTTTCTTGTTGTCCTTCTTGAGTTTCGGACAATATCTCATGAAATGCCCATATTCCTGGCAAAGATAGCATTAGATCTTTGACATATCGATCTTCATCTTTTTCTAAGGACCAAACTTTCCAAACTTTTCATTTCTTCTAACCATGACAACAAATGCTTCAACTTGCTCATTTGATCCCACATCACTTTTTGCCTTCAATCTTGTTTCCTCAATTTTACAATAATGACCAAAGTTCATTGAATGGGGTGGCTTCCTTCTTTCCATAGATGCTTGATACAAAGTTGCCCCATTCCTCCGGTAGTGCATTAAGCACAACGATGGTCATACATACCTCCTTTTGGCCATCTAGACCTCCTTTGGCAACTTCCTTTCCTTGCTTGAAAGTACATGACATGTTGCACTCCTTTGTCATCATACCATCATCCTTCTAAACAAAAGATCCCACACAAGGTGGAATGTAGACCATCAACGAGAAACTTGCTTCCTCCAAGTAGAGGTGAACCTTCAAATGAAGATTCCAATGGAGGATCCTATTTATCCTCATCTTGCAAATGTTCCTTCCTATAGATGATGTATGATGATTTCTTTCTATGCTAGATGACTTTCTTCCAATCATATTACTACTTCGGTATGAGCTACTATCACTATGACTGCTACAACCATGTAGGTTTTTGCTTCAGCTATCCTTTCAAGCTTCTATAATGATGTCATGAGCTATTTCTTCAATCGTATGCTTCTAATATGATGTTGTCTCCTAATATGATGCATCCTATCATACTTAAAATGCTTCACATCTTGACAGTATTCTCTTAATCATAGTAGAGGTCTTTTCACCTTCTACATTTCCTTGTTATGTACTTGAGAGACCTTAATAGTGAAGATCTATTCCTTCCTTCTAACATTTCTTCTCACCCAGTTCTTCGACTTCTTCGGTGATATGGGCTTCAATTCTTTCTTTCCTTTTCTTGTTGTCCTTCTTGAGTTTCGGACAATATCTCATGAAATGCCCATATTCCTGGCAAAGATAGCATTGGATCTTTCGCATATCGATCTTCGTCTTTTTCTGAGGACCAAACTTTCCAAACTTTCCTTTTCTTCTAGCCATGACAACAAATGCTTGAACTTGCTCATTTGATCCCACATCATTTTTTGCCTTCAATCTTGTTTCCTCAATCTTACATAATGACCAAAGTTCACTGAATGGGGTGGCTTCCTTCTTTCCATAGATGCTTGATACAAAGTTTCCCCATTCCTTCGATAGTGCATTAAGCACAACGATGGTCATCTCTTTGTCGAACATTATTTCCCCCAACTCTTGCAGTTGGTCTCTTATTTGTGACACCCTCATAAAGTATGAAGCTATTCCTTCTTCCTTTGATATCTTCATCTTGTAGAGCTTGGTTCTCAATGATATCACTTTTGTAGTGCTTACAGAGAATAATTCCACCAATTTGTTATAGATGTCTTTTGACTTCTCTAATTTTGCCACATAAGGGATGAGGGAATCCCTGATTGATTCTATAAGGATTCTTTGAGCCCTTATTTGCACCTTCATATACTTTGCTAGAGCTTCAGCTTCTTCTTTTGGTGGTTTGAAAATTGAACCCTTAATATGTCCAATGACTTCATTTTCTGTGAGGATGAAATCTGTCCTCTTCTTCCATGCAAGGAAATTTGATGCCCCAACCAACTTATTGCTCTCCTTGCAAAATGAAGTCATTTTGATATTAGATTCAGTTATAGATATAAGGATACTTGTCAAGTAAAGATGTTCCTTTGAAGGAGATATCTCCAACTTGATGCCTTCTTGATTTTGATGATGACGTTTGGTTCCTTGAAGATGACAATGCTTCTTCTAGAGATGTCCTTCTTCAAATATGCTTGTGATGAGATTCTTGATTCAAATAGAGGGAGAACACCTTGATTCCTTTGATGCTTCTTCTTTGATGTAGAGACTTCAAGATGCTTCAATGTGTATACCTTCTTTCTTTGAGAGGAGGTGGGGTCCTTGAGGTCTTCTTCTTCTTGTGGCTTCTAGATGGTGTGATCCTTGAAATCGGTAATCCTTCTTGATGCTCTCCTTAGATTGTTCGGCCCTTATGTATCCCTTCTTGATGATTCGAATTCCTCTTTGATGTCTTGACATTTCTTGATACTCCTTTTGATAGTCTTTCTTCAAGTTGCCTTTCCTTGTCTTGTACCCTTAACTCTAATACCATGTTGAGAAATCTAGGGCAACTAGATTAGGTGATTTCTCTTACTTTGATAACTACTTGTGATGTATTTTTACTTAACTTAATTAGCTTCTTCTTTCTCTTGATTATATTTAGTGTTCTTGTCATCAAACAACTACCAAATCATAAAGAACAATGAGACAAGAGGACATAAGACGTAGGCGATTAGCCAGGGCCAAATCCTCGCCTCTTGAGAGGAAAACCCACAAGAATTCTTTTCTTATAGAATCTTCAAATAATGAATTCCAAGACCTAAGACCCTTGACAAAGACCCCTCCAAGATCAATTCAACCTTTCTCCTTGATGAGCTTTCTTTCTAGCAATTTCAACCCCAACAACTTCTTTAGCAACTTCGACCCCACCAATTTCTTCTACAATTTCGACCCCAACAATTTCTTCTGCAACCTCAACCCCAGCAACTTTCCAGTAATTCGACTTGCACAACAACTTTTTAGTACTTCGACTTGCCCAACAACTTTCCAACACTTCAACTTGCTTAACAACTTTCTAGTACTTTGACTTGCCCAGCAACTCGACTTGCACAGCAACTTTAGAAATCCTAACACAAGAGAGAGAGAGAGAGAGAGATCCAAAAACTTCGATCTTGCTTTTCTTCTTCTTATTCTTGATTTTCGTCCTTTTCCAACTTTTTTCTTGATGAGATCGAACTTGCTTGAGGTCTGTCCAAATGAGGTCAAGTTCCTTCTTATATATAAGCTTTGCAAGGGTACGAATTGCTTCCTTGAGGCTGACTTGATCTTTCATGTAGACCGACTTGCTTGAGGCACCATGACAAGGTCTTGGAGGGTCTTTGACTCTCATTGACTCAAATAATTTTTTCTTTACAACATGTAACATGCCCAAAAGGGTCTTTCATACATGACAACAACTCTTATGACTTGTTGACTCAAAGACAAGCCCTAAAAGCACTCAATGGGTGCTTGACCTAAAAATAAATTTCCCTTGAGCATGAAACCCATGGCCTCAAGAATGACAATAATAAATTTATTTTTCTCTTTATAATAAATACATAAAATCATGTTTACATATGTCATTTTGAACACCGAACCTAGTTACATATTTGAACACTCTCTTCGACTACACCATGAACTGACTAAGAGAGGTTACTGCATAGGATATATTTGGCTTGGTGTTGACCAAATACATGAGACAGCCAATCAACTACTTGTATAAGGTGTTGATCTTTGAAGAGTCTTATACACTGATAATTTCTTTTGATGATTTAATTCATTTACACATTATTATCCATGGTTTCATCATTATGCAAATTACACAGAAGACATCAACAATTAAGACAGTGGGATCATAAACAAACAACCACACAAAGAACTCAATATTTTACCCTAGGAAAAACCACTAAAGGGAAAAGCCTAGCCAACCTTTTCCTTAGAGAATCAATGCAACAAGAGATACATCAAAGTGAACTAAACAACAAGATGACCAACCACTAAGGACCAAGTCAACCCTCCACAATTTTGTCCACAAATTTTTGAAATAATGTCTCCAAGATAGTCAAGAAATGTCCTTCAAGTATATCTCTGAACTCGCACTATTCCATAGAGATATACCACGGAGATAAGGTCTCTAAAGGGATGAAAGTGTCTTGCCACTCTGCCTCAGAATGCTCACTAAACCACAAAAATATGTCACAGAGGTGAGTTCGACAAAAGAGCTGAAACATCTCCTCTATATCAACCTCCAAATTCGGATGATTCATAGAAATGGTGCCTCAAATCTGCACAATAAATCGCAAAACCCTCGCACTATATCACAAAGAGAATATGCCTCAGATAGACGTCCAGATCTCGACCTCCTTTGAATGCTAGAACGAGGGAATATCTTCTTTTTTATCTTCGTCCTTACCCCTTGTCTTCTTCGCACAAAAACAAAGATGTGCATTGTGATCGAAGTGTGTCCTTGGAGGAGAGTGAATAGGCTTTATTTATAGTCTTTCTCTCATGTGAATGGGTGTGTCTCATGGGCAGGCCAACTTGATCTTGGAGACTCAACTAGGTCTCTTATGGAAGCAAAATACAAATTCAAAAATTTTCATCTTTCCCGCTCTTGGTGAGACTTGTAATATTTTATTTTTGAATACAAAATAAATATTTTTCTTTTTCTTGCAAGCATGAAGAACATGCTTCATATATAAAAAAAAATATTTTACAAATATAATTCATATTTCATAAGTACAAAAGTGAATATTATGAAGACTGACCACAGCTACAAAATTCAATATGAGGTGGGGTCCAAATTCTTCTCCTTGGGTGTGTCTACCTTCCTCCAATTCATGATCATGGATGTAGACATGCCTTTGCAATCCTCCATCCTGAATCTCCTCAAGATCTCGATGCAGTGTTTTCCTTGCACATGGAAAATCTCCCCATTTGTCTGTCACACCTCCATGCCTAGAAAGTAGTGCATAAGCCCCAAATCCTTCATGTCAAAATCAGCTACAAGATCCCTCTTTCACTCCTCTATGAGCCCTTGTGAACTTGTTAGAAAAAAATCATCCATGTAGAGAACAAGAATGAGAACCTCATCCCCAACCACCAAGTAGTAGAGTTTTGCATCTTCCTCACTCTTATGAAGCCCATTCCTCGCAAGTATTTGTTGATGCGCTCATACCACGCCCTGGGAACCTGCTTGAGCTCGTACAAAGCTCTCTTCAACCAACACACATGGGTCTCACTATTGTTTGCTACAAAGCCCTCTGGTTGCTCTATAAAGACCTCCTCTTCCAACTCACCATTAAAGAAAGTCGTCTTGACATTCATCTGATGGATCTACCATCCCATTCGTGCTGCTAATGAGATCATGGCTTATGTAGAAGTATAACTGGCCACAAAAGCAAATGTCTACTCGTACTATATTCCCTCCTTTTGAGAGGACTCCTTGGCCACAAACCTCACCTTGTATTTCTCCATGTTGCCATCTACATTGTGCTTGATCTTAAAGATCAAGCTTGATCCAACCACCACCCTGTCTATCATTCTGGGCACAACCTCTCACACATCGTTCTGCATGATTGAGGTATACTCCCCAACCATAGCATCCTACCACACCTGTTGATGTGTGACCTCGTAATAGCTGAAAATCTCACTATCTACCAACTGGCTGACCAACACCATGTAGCCAGTGTACCTCTCTAGTTGCCTTTGTTGCCTAATGCCTATCCTAGGAGCTCCCACAAACTCCTAAGCATCCCTGAGTGTCTGTTGAATCTCACTGTTCCTTTTGCCAACTGTACAGGATGGAATGTCAACCTCTATGTCCTCCTCATGCATCTCTCGAATCTATTGCATCTGTTGCTCCATACTTTACGAGCTCCTAGGTATGCTTACACCTAAGTCTGTGCTCGTACTAGTAACTATACTCATGCTCTACTGCCCCTAATCTTGTTGCCCCATTCTCGAAGCGTTTGTTGGCTGCTCACCCTGATCATCTACTACTAGCAAATCTTTGGACCTCCTGTAAGCCTTATCCTCCATGAACTTGACATCACGTCTAACAATTATCCTCCTGGCCCCTGGAATGAATATCTAATATGCCTTTGAGGTCTCGCTATACCCCACAAAGTACCCCTCTCTACAATCTAATCAAACATGGAACATGTATCTCTTGGAATGTGATAATATGCTACACTACCAAATATCCTGAATTGGCTAACATCTGGCTTCTTCCCTGAGAATGCTTCTTATGGTGTCATCTTGCCTAATGCTCTATGTGGAACCTTGTGCTAAATGTAGATTGTTGTATTGCATGCCTCTGCCCATAAATAACATGGCTTATCCTAGTCATACAACATAGCCCTCGTTATGTCTGATATAAAACGATTCTTCCTCTTAGCAACCCCATTCTATTGTGGGTTGTGTTGTCACACAAAATGTCTAGGTACCGCAACAACGGCTCATATCGGGGGTTGTCACCCTGATCCCAAATCTCTTTGTTTAAGTTGTCTCCCTACAACAAGCCAAGGGGGGTAGACCCTACGAAAATGGAATGAAAAACTAGTTGGGAACCAACCAGTTTGGGAGACACAGTGAAGCGACCAAGAACTTGTTTTATATTTAGCAAGACTTATCAAATTCGATTAGATTTAAACGATTGATACAAGTGCCTTATGGAGTCAACAATCTTGCTGGGAAATTTAAGACCAAGTAATTGATTAGCCACTACTGCTTGGATGAATAACTATCTTATATGAAGTGCAAATCCTAAAACTAATGTGTGATACGGGAAACTTGGTTAATTTTAGTTAAATGCCTATCTAAATTTTAACCCTTCGATCATTTCTATATTGAGCCTGATTTCGTAGTAATTGGCAGAGAGAAGATAAGATGAAGCACACTAAAGTGTGATTAACGATACCTCTCTTGAAAATCTAAGATAACCGATGCCTTCGGCGCTGCAGAGAGTTGTGGCTCTGACCACTGCAAGGTCATTGTTTTAAGTACTAGTAAAAGCAGTTTTCTCAAGCAAAGATGGATGGGTACCTATCTCTCTATCAACCAAGCTTATGCTTGGAAGTAAATTTTAATTATGGAGAACTAACTTAATATGCAAATGCACGAGATGCTTAGAAGTTAGATTCAAGGATTGAAAGCGCTTATGCCACAATCTGCTTTAGAGTTATATGTCAAAGCCATTAATTGACAAAATGAATGTTCACTTCACTATATCAAAAGATAAGCTTCTCAGCGATATGCAATGTAATGCCCAATTAAATCACAAGCCTGTCACTTCAATTTATCTAAAATCTTTCAAATGCAATTATAGCTCAAAGAGAACAAAAGCTTCTTCACAATTTAATATCAACGCCAATTGTATTGATGCTCAAAAAATAACACTCAGTTTAAGAAACGAAAGATATGCAATTTATCACAATTCCATGACAGAGTACTTAATAGTTACTTGAAAAATTCACAAAGTATTTAATATGCAATAAATAATTGAAAAATTCACAAAGTATTTAATATGCAATAAATATCCAATAATTCAAGCCATTAAAACCATGCTTAGAATTAATTAAATGACAAGCAATCTCAATAGATGTCGAGCATAAAAAAACGCCCTTAGCATGCAAAAAGACATGAGCAATTAAATTTCAAAAAAATAAATACCATGAAATTTAAATGCTAAACACTTCAAACAATTCCGGAATTAAAATGATATTCTTAAGTGACCCAAATCCAAAAAAAATTATTGTTTTCCTATAATCAAACTTTAGAGATGATTTAATATATATTTAAATGTGTTTTGACTCTAGAGAAATTTAAAATTTTTAAACACCAAAAAATTCTCTTTAAATTTTAAAGTCCTAAACCCCTAACACAAAAAACCCCAAGAAGGAACTTTAGAGGAAAAATTTAGTTATTCCTTTGGTAAATTTAATGTGCTAAAATTTTTTAATGTGGCAAATGATTAATTAAGTTTTTTAATGTGACAAATGTAAAAAATCGAAAGGCTTAATGAATTAAATTTTTAATGGGCCAAAGGCCACATAAAAACTTAAAATTTTAATGTGAAAGCACCAAGTTTTCTTTTGATTTAATTCTTTAGAAACATCAAAGCCACATTGAAAAAATGGGAATCAAAATTATTAAATTTTTATTTTTTGTCTAAAAAAAACCAAACAAAATCAAAATGTCATAACAAATCAACACATAAACGAAAAGCAAGCAAAATGAAATTCGATTTCTAAAAAAAGAAATCAAAGTCACACTTGAAAATATAAAAGCAAAATTTTGAAGTTTTCTTTTTAATTTAAACAAAAATCAAAAATTTTAAAAAAATGTGAAAAACAAACTTAAAAAAAATCGAATTCTTTATTTCATGAAATACCTAACCCTAACGAAATTAAAACAAAGGATAAAAAATAAAAAAAAGGGAAATCGTGAGGAAGTTTGTATGCAGGTCAAGAGGAAAGGGCGCTGCGCGGAAAGGTTAAGCGATGGCACTGAAAATCGAAGGAGGACTACGAAATAGAAGCAAGGGTTTCGATGGAGGTAGCGAAATACTAGAGGAGGTAAGAGCTTGGGTTGCCTACAGCGAGAAGATGTGGGGAAGGAGTTGCAGGTTAAGGAAATGAACGCAACAAGGAAAGTTGCGGGTGAGGAGAAGGAAGGACACACGTGAACACAGCAAGGGATGTGTTTTGCAGGATGCTAGAATAGCGAGGGATGAGGGCACGTGGAATAGCAATGTGGAAAGGAGGGGAGCACGCAAAGGCAGCAAGGAATGCGAGGGATGAGAGACAGATCAAGAGTTTCAAAGGAGGGTGAGGAGCTGCGACAGGGCAGAAAAAAAATTAAAGGGAGAAATTGCGAGAAGAAAGGAAGGAAAAAGGACTGCGATTTGGAAAGAAACAAGGAGAAAAACGCAGCACATAGAGGAGGGTTTTAAAAAAATCAAATTTTTCGCAATAGAAAATGGTAGCCCAAGAATCCTAGAAATTTATTAAAAAAAATAAAAAAAATTGCCCAGAATTTTAAATTTTAAGCCAACATATTTCTACTTTCAAGTTTGCTCTCAGAAAAACTTCAAATCTGAGTTTGAAACCCTCGGATTGAAAATAATTTTGAATAATTTGTCCCTGCAAAATGGTATTGAGGCCAGAACTTTCCCTCCAGGGTCTAGATCTGGCTTCAAATTAAACTTCTCTTTCAGATCTACACCTGCAAAAATGAAAACAAAAATACCTAGAACCCTTATATAAAACAAAATGAATACAAATCCCAAAACCCAGGTTAGAAAAATGCCAAATCTAAAAAAAAATTACAGATCTATGCATAAAGGTTGCAAATCTATCAAATCTGGGGAGTATGAGTCCAACTCCGCTCCCAAATCTGATAATCTAATGCTCTTGCTAGATTTATCAATTTCTCTACAAGATATTTAGAAGATAAATTTTAGTTTTTAGAGAGGTACTGGCAAATTTTAGTTTTTAGAGAGGTACTTGCCCAAAAACACCTTACAGAAAAAGAATTTATCTTGAGATAAGTCTTGGAGCTTACATGAGGTAGGCTCTTCAGAAAATATATGTTGAGAGTTGGCTGGTCCAACCGAGGACTACCCCAAACGCTCAACGAAAACATGAGAGATCTCCTACAGACACTAGATCAACCATCAAAACAACTAGAGAAATAGAACAACAATGAAATTCTGAAGAAATAAAGATACTTGCTACTTCGATCAAAATTAAAAATGTTACCCTAGATTCAACAAATTGAATAAGATACATGTATTCTGATTATTCTAAGAGAGCTATTGGTTAAGAGTTTTCACATAATATTAAGCAGGAATTAAAACAATGTTATTATAAATTCATGAAGAGGAACACCACCGCACATTGAAACCCCAAAGACTTTTGCATTAATTTCGAAAAAGTATACAAGAGAGCTTGAGAGCTTAGTACACGATTCAAAGATCGGATGAAAAGACAGACTGACACTGACCTCTAATTTATAGGTAAAATCTCCAACGGCTAGTTGGTTTGATCCCTGTCAAATTAATCTCGACCATTCATAAAGATTTAATTAATCTTTAATCATCACCGTCAAAATTATTTAATTTTTGAGAAAAAATCGAATTTATCATTTAATTGATTTTTAATTAACTCAAAATTAATTATTTTGAGTTAATTTCCTCAAAATTTTGACTTTGACTTAACCACCAAGGCCCAAGGGTCCAAAATTTCTTGATTTCCTCAATATTCCCTTGGTCGGGGACCTCCAAAAATTATTTTTTTTAAAACCCACAAATTTCACCACAAGAGAATTCAATTTTACCTAGAACACAAAATTAATTAAATTTCTGGCTTAGGATTTTAATTTAATTTTGCCATAAATTTAAAAAATAAAATAAAATAATTAATTAATTGACTTATGAGGGGATTAATTATTTTTCCAACCTTCTAATACTTAGCCATGGTGTCTAATTATGAGAGACCATGCACTAAATATTTTTTACATCAAGATTTTACAATTTAATACATGAAGGGGGAACACTCATTCATTATAGACCCTCAACATTTACCCATTTTTGCGACACAAAATATGATCTAGTAGACCAAGTAATCTGTAATAAAATAATCTAGCCAATTAGCTAGGATTATTCCCAAATTACTTTTAAAAAAGCTCGATAAAAAACACTAGGACTAACTTAATATCTTGACGACAAAATCCACCCTAGCTTTGGGCTAAGGTTGGAGGGAAAAACTTTGCCAATCATTTGTGTCTAGAGACATAGATGAATCAGTGAGACAAAAAACCTCCTAAGGTAGAAATCGTCATCAAAATACTATTCTTACCTAAATTGTTACATACATGATGGTCTTACTAAGATCATTTACATTATAACCATGCAGAATGGGTTTACATCTTTAACAATCTGTCGACTGATGATGAAATCTGAATGATGCAATCACTCGAACATGATAGACCCTTTTCGCAAAAAAATGGGTGCACTGGTATGGGGTCGTTGACATAGAGTGGTCAACATTTTGCTCTACTTGGGGACATTTTGCTTCATCGAAGGAATGTGAGAATCTAGAATCTACATCCAAGCAACACACAAAATTACATTAGCGTCCATCCAAATATCATCATATAACATTAAGCACATGAAATAAAAGCTCATCAATAATTTTATTAACATGAAAAGTAAATCTAATCCTCAAACATAAATGAAATGCTGAAATGACAGGGTATAGGGTTAGAAACACAATACAAAGGATGCCCATGGCATCAAATGTCATCTTTGAAGAATAGCTTGAGCATTTGGCCGTTTGCAAGTAAGTCAAGTGGTTCACCATCCAATCTGCTCAAGTGGAATGAATTTTAATTTGGCCGAGCGATGTCTCGAATAATGTATGGTCCCAGCCACAAACTGTCAAATTTCTTATGTTTTCCTGGTTTTTCATTCTTGCGATCCCAAAGAAGTACCATATCTCCAACCTGCAAAGATCTAGATCGAGATGATTTTTCAATGTCTTTCTTAATGTTAGATTAACTTTTACACATATTATCAAAATCTTTCCTATGAGTTTCATCCAACTCCACAATCTGATCGATTTTGTTTTGGACAACATCTTTATCAATAGAAAAATGTTGAAGGAGTTGATAAGCTGGCAATTTAAGGTGCACAGGCAAAGTTGCATCCAAGCCATAAACTAATTCAAAAGGACTTTTACCAGTAGCTTTCTTTTTCGTAATCCTATCTGCCCATAAAGCATACTTGATTTTACTGTCCCAAGATTGCTTATTATCTCCTACTATCTTCTTGATAATGGTTATAAGATTTTTGTTACTTGATTCAGCAAGGCCATTACCCTGAGGATAGTAATTAGATGAATGAGATAAGACAATGCCATACTTGAAGCAAAAAGATGAAAACTCTGAAGAACTAAAAGCCTTGGCATTATCAGTAGTGATCTTGGCAGGGACACCAAATCTAGTAATGATATTATTTTCAATGAAGTCCATAATGACCTTTTCAGTGGCATTCTTAGCAGGAATGGCCTCTACCCATTTAGTGAAATAATCAGTAGCAGTCAAAATTCATGAGTAGCCATTCCTATAATTTTCATGAACTTCCCAATGAAGTCTAGACCCCAATGCTGAAAAGGTGCCTCCACAACCACATGTTGTAAGGGCAAGGCAGCAACCTTCCGTTTCCCAATGAATAGTTGACAATTTTGACAACTTCTGACAAACTTATGCACATCATAAAAAATCAAAGGCCAATAATAACCAGCGCTCAGAATTTTGTGGGCAGTAGTTCTAGCAACATAATGACCACCACAAAATCCTGAATGAAACTCAGAAATTAACTTCTTGGACTCAACTTCATCAACACACCTAAGCACTATGCCCTCAAGATTTCTCCATCCAAGGTCATCCTTCATGAGGCAATACTTAGTGGCTTTTAATCTAAGAGCCCTTCTTTTATGAGCAACTAAATGGCTAAGACATGTAAGATTTAACAAGTAATAAATAATATCCTTGTACCACTCATGCTCTCCTAATCTTTGCAGCTCAGGGGGTGATGAATTGTTAAGACAAATCAAACCAAGAGATGTATCATTAGCTTCAGTCATCATTTCAAACAAACCTTGACCTTTGACTAACTTGGTGGGTCTAATCTCTAAGTCATATTCTTGGATTTTAGTAACCCACCTAGCACGAGTCCTTAAGCAATCAATTTGAGTTAATATATCTTTAACCGCAAAATGTGGGACAAAAGCAATGATTTTGGAATAACCCACATAAGGCATAGGCTTGCTTTTCCATGGTAGTGTAATTTAATTCAGAGTTTTGAAGCACTCTACTCATGAAAGCAATAGGTTGCTCATGACCATCCTTATTTTTTTGTAATAAGACACCAGCGATGGTATCTTTAGAAGTGAAAGAGAAAATCATGAAATCCTTCAAATAATCAGAACTAACTAAAACAAGAGCTTTGGCAATAGCACCCTTGATTTCCTAAAAAGCCTTTTTGCCATCTTCTTTCCATAAAAATTTTACAACTTCTTTAGAAGACTTTGAATAAGCTTAGCTACTTCTGCGTAATTTGGAATAAATCTTCTAAGAAAAATTGTTTTTCCAAGAAATGACTGAAGGGATTTAAAATTATGAGGGAGAGGAATCTTTTGGAATGCCTCAACTCTTTTAGGATCAATCTTGATCCCATCTTTAGAAATGATGTGACCAAGTAATTTCCCTTCAGTTACTCCAAAAACAGACTCAGCTGGATTCAAGGATATCCCAAACTCTCTACACTTGTCAAAAACTTGCCTAAGATGACCTATATGACTAATACCATCCTCGGAAAAAACAATAAGATCATCTTGATAAATTTTGATAATTTTCGCGATTAAACCCTTAAAAGCATAATCCATAGCCCTTTGAAAAGTAGCCCTAACATTGGTTAATCCAAACAGCATTGTAATATATTCAAAAGTACCCCATGGTGTGGTGAATGTAGTTTTGTGACGATCCTCTTTGTTAACCCATACCTGATTATATCCAGAAAAACCATCTAGCAATGACATCATTCCAGAACCAGTTACTCTTAGCAACATTGTCTCCATGTTTGGCAAAGGGTAATTATCTTTTTTACATGCTAGATTAAGGTTTCGAAAATCAACACAAAGTCTAATTGTACCACTCTTTTTCCTAACAATCACAAGGTTGGAACACCATGTTGAATGCCTAGTTTGAGCAATAATTCCTGCTCCAAGCATCTTTGAAAGCTCCTTTTGAACCAAAGGGGCTAACTTAGGATTTATTTGCCTAAGCTTTTGACGAAAGGGTTTAGCATTTTCGTCTTTCAAAGGGATAGTGTGCTCCATGATATCTTCCCTATAACCCTTTAATTCAGCATAAGAAAATGCTAAAACATCTCAATATTCACGAAGTAAATTGGTTAACTTTTTCCTTTCTTCGTCATTAGTACCCTTACCAATTTTGACAATCTTGGGATCACTAGAGATACCAATGTTTACTTTGATGAATTCACCTAGATCCATTTTATTTTTCTCTTTCATTTTTGTGGCATCATGCTGATCAAAGTGTTGCTCTAAAACAACAACATTCCTAGGAGTAGGATTTATAATATCTTCATGATCATCAGATCCATTATCCTTAGAATCTATTCGAAAATTTTCAAACTCATCCAAATTATCAAGAAAACGAATCACCTATTTCTCATCATCAAAAACTTGCCAATGCTCTAAATTACTGGAATAGGTCTAAAAATAACTTCCATTTTTATCTTATCCTTGATCAACCCATCAGATAACTACAAAGTAGAAGCAGCTACGGCAAGTTCATCCACCAAACTATTCTGCTCTCTTGGGATAGCTTTAAGATCAAGGGCATCAAAGTATTCCATAGTATCCCATGCAACCTTTGATTTTTACATGCAAATTTATTTTTAATCTACGTGATAACTAAATCAGAATCTCCCTTGATACTAAGCAACTTAACTTTTAAGGCCATTGCCAACTCAAAACCCAACAACAAAGCTTCATATTCGGCAACATTGTTGGTCGCTTCAAATTCCAATCTATAGGCAAATTTGAAAACATGACCAAGGGCTACTTTAAAACGATTCCAGCACCTTTACCATGCCTAGATGATGCACTGTCAAAATACATGTACCATACTTATCCTTGAGATCCCCAATATTTCATCAACCTTATCATCGAGAAGAACTATGGAATTAGACAGAATAGCATAATTCCCAATGTCAGATTATTCTTTAATTATCTCATTATGGGGTCTCTTAGGATCTTAGACATGGAATCCTCTTTCGAGTTCTCTGTTAACCCTTACAAACCCATCACCTCTAGGAGAAGGAATCATAGCATATGACCAATTCATCTGAATACTTCCTCCTAGATCAGAGGCCCATTTTCTAGATAATAACATACCCCAAGCATCAGGCACATCAACAACAACAATGTCCATAACAATCATAATGTCAGGGTAAACTAATAAATGAACTCGTAAATCCTTGATTAACCCATGAACTTTGATCTTCTTAGAATCCATGGAGCATATATTATAGTAAGGCCTAGAAACTCTTAAATTAAGTTGTTCCATGACCCTTTTGGTCAGGACACAGGCTAATGCACTAGAATCCAACATACAATTATTCAATTTATATCCCTTAACCATCAAAGTAATGAAGAATGGTTGATGATCCTTGTTATCTGAATCCAAACTTTGCAAATATATAGGGGCATCCTGATAGACAGTCTAGAGCGCCTTTTGTTGAGAAACATTCACTTGAGCAGCTTCAATAACTTTTAATAGCTTAGCTCTTTGGGAAGGAATCTTCAAAATCTCAGTGACAGGAACCCGAGTTTTTGTATTATTAAACCAACTTCCCAAATCAACATCCAATCTAGAGTTTGAACCAGGGTTAAAACTTCGAGGGAGAATTTGATTTCCACTTTGATCCTTATCCCTTCTTTGATAAGTTAAACCCTTATCTTTAGCAATTTCCAAGACTTGCTCTAGAGAAGGCTTTTCACCAAATAATTTAATCATCACATTCTTTTCATGGTCAAAATTATTTATACTAAAGGATGATGTGGAAGGCATAACATCTTGACTGTTTTCCTTAACCTCCATCCAATCTTCCATAGATAAAGAAAATTCTTTACCAACAACATTTATTTGATTACTTGTCCCAAACATTCCACTATCCATAATCCTTTTAACTGCGGGCAAGTAGTCTCCTCATGAAGAGCATCACAAGGCCTATAATAAGGCGGAGCTTCATCGACTAGATTACTAGATTCAAGTGGATTAGGCAGTCTCTACTCACTAGATTGGACTTTTTCCTGCCAAGTATTATTACTTCGATTATTATTATTATTCCTAAGCTGGAAATTTTGTGTTTGAGCCCTTTCCATTTGAACCAACCTAGACTGCAAAGCACTTATTTCCTTAGCATGGTTAGAGATTAATTTCGCTTGGTTAAGCTCCATGCTTTCAATTTTTTTGCAGTAATTTTTTAATAGGGTTGTCATCGGATTCTTTAACCTCTTTTCCTTTAAGCTCTTTCAATTTTGTTGAAGCCCTATCAAAACCTGGGATTTCAAACTTCCCAAATGCCTTCTTATCCTTTTCAAGCGCCACAGCTAAAGTCTAAGCAACTTTATAATCACGATTCTTAGCTCGTCTCAATTCATAAAATGTATCAGGATTAAAAGCATCGATGTAAAAATCCAAAAGAGATTTATCTGGAGGTTTATAATCTTGAGGTAGTTCCTTAATAATATCATTAAACCTCTTATTAAATTCTTCTACGGTCTCATTTTCTCTCTTCTTTATGACACTGATAGCTTTTACGAGATGTCTCTCTTCTCTCTTGTCTCCATACTTTTCCTTAAAGGCATTAATAATCAATTGCAAAGAATCAAATAAATTATCAGGCTTTTCCGTAAACCAGTGCAAAGCATCTCCCTCCAAGGTAAGAACAAAAAGGCTCATTTTTACATCTTCATGATTATAATCAGCAGCCCTCGCATACTTACCTATCCAAGAACCAAAAGCTTTCAGATGAGCATTAACACTAATTGCATTATTGCCGTGAAAAGAAGGCAATTTATCCATCCCATTGTCTGGAAGATCATTGGGATAACCTTGAATGTTAGCAAAGTTACAAGGGGCGAACACGTCCATGATGTCGTGCTCAACCGAGTTAGGAAAAAGAAAATGGATATCAGAGAAAGATTCTTGTCCGAGATTAACAAGAAGGGTACAAGAAGAGAGCTTGTGTAATCGTAGTCTGAGAGCCCTTTCAGGATCAGAAGAAGGATTAACCAAGCTACTTGGATGTCTTCTAGTACAAACTATTGTAGAAAATGGAGTCGCCACTCAAACAAAAATCTAACTCTAGATAACCCAAATGCAAGGAAGAAAGTCAGTAAAAGGAACCAAGGACAAGGAACTTATCCTAGTGAGAGATGGAAGGATGAGAAAAATGAATGAGATGAATGTTGAATGTCGTAAAGCTATAGTCCAATAAAATTGGTCCCCGGTAACGGTGCCAAAAAAAATTGTCACACAAAATGTCTAGGTACCGCAACAACGGCTCAGATCGGGGGTTGTCACCTTGATCCCCAATCTCTTCATTTAAGTTGTCTCCCTACATCAGGCTAAGAGGGGTAGACCCTATGGAAATGGAATGAAGGAGAACTAGTTGGGAACCAACCAGTTTGGGAGACAGTGAAGCAACCAAGAATTTGTTTTATATTTAGCAAGACTTATAGGATTCGATTAGATTTAAACGATTGATACCAGTGCCTTATGGAGTCAACAATCTTGCTAGGAAATTTAAGACCGAGTAATTGATTAGCAACTGTTGCTTGGATGAATAACTATCCTATATAAAGTCTACATCCTAAAACTAATGTGAGATGCAAGAAACTTGGTTAATTTTAGTTAAATGCCTATCTAAGTTTTAACCCTTCGATCCTTTCTATATTGAGCATGATTTCGTAGTAATTGGCAGAGAGAATAAGGTGAAACATACTAAAGTGTGATTAACAATACCGGTGCCTCTGGCGCTACAGAGAATTGTGGTTCTGACGACTGCAAGGTCATTGTTTTAAGTACTATTAAAAGCAGGCTTCTCAAGGAAAGATGGATGTGTACCTATCTCTCTATCGACCAAGCTTATGCTTGGAAGTAAATTTTAATTATGCAGAACTAACTTAATATGAAAATGCACGAGATGATTAGAAGTTAGATTTAAAGATTGAAAGCACTTATGCCACAATCTGCTTTAGAGTTATATCAAAACCCTTAATCGACAAAATGAATGTTCACTTCACTAGATCGAAAGATAAACTTCTCAGCAATATGCAATGTAATGCCCAATTAAATCACAAGCCTATCACTTCAATTTATCTAGAATCTTTAAAATGCAATTATAACTCAAAGAGAACAAAAGCTTCTTCACAATTTAATATCAACGCCAATTGTATTGATGCTAAAAAAAAATACTCAGTTTAAGAAACGAAAGATATGCAATTTATCACAATTCCATGATAGAGTAGTTAATAAGTTACTTGAAAAATTCGCAAAGTATTTAATATGCAATAAATATTCAATAATTCAAGCAATTAAAAACATGCTTAGAATTAATTAAATGACGAGCAAATAGATGTCAGGCATTAAAAAAACGCCCTTGGCATGCAAAAAGACTAATTTCAAAAAAATAAATACCATGAAGTACCATGAAATTTAAAAGCTAAACACTTCAAACAATTCTGGAATTAAGATGATTTTCTTAAGTGACCCAAATCCATAAAAGAAAAAAAAAAAAAAAAAAAAATAAAATAAATAAAAATAAATAAATAAAATTATCATTTTCCTATAGTCAAACTTTAGAGATGATTTAAAAAATATTTAAATGTGTTTTGACTGTAGAGAAATTTAAAAAAAATTTAAACACCACAAAATTTTCGCTTTAAATTTTAAAGTCCCAAACCCCTAACACAAAAAACCCCAAGAAGGAACTTTAGATTAAAATTTTAATTATTCCTTCGGTAAATTTAATGTGCTAAAATTTTTTAATGTGACAAATGTAAAAAATCAAAAGGCTTAATGAATTAAATTTTTAATGGGCCAAAGGCCACATAAAAATTTAAAATTTTAATGTGAAAGCACAAAGTTTTCTTTTGATTTAATTCTTTAGAAACATCAAAACCACATTAAAAAAATGGGAATCAAAATTTTTAAATTTTTATTTTTTGTCTAAAAAAACCAAAACAAAATCAAAATGTCATAGAAAATCAAAACAAAAAGGAAAAGAAAGCTAAATGAAATTCGATTTCTAAAAAAAGAAATCAAAGTCGCTCTTGAAATAAAAAATTAAATCAAAATTTTAAAGTTTTCTTTTTAATTTAAACAAAAATCAAAAATTAAAAAAATTTGTGAAAAGCAAACTCAAAAAAAAGTGAATTCTTTATTTCATAAAATACCTAACCCTAATGAAATTAAAACAAAGGATTAAAAAAAGGGAAATGTGAGGAAGTTTGTATGCAGGTCGAGAGGGAAAGGAGCTAAAGGTTAAGCGAGGGGACTAAAAATTGGAGGAGGACAACAAAATAGAAGCAAGGGTTTCGATGGAGGGAGTGAAATAGTAGAGGAGGTAAAAGCTCAAGCTGCCTGCAACGAGAAGATGAGGGGAAGAAGGAGCTGCAGGCTAGGATACCGGAAACGGCTGCCTGAAGGGCCAAAACGCCGTTTTACGTTTTGGATACGTATCCACCCCAGAAACGGCAAAAAAAAGGCCAAAAAACGTTTTGGGTGATTTGGAAACGTTTTGTTTTTTTTCTAGCCGTTTTTTAGGCGTTTTCCTAAAAAAACCCTCCCGTTTTAAAAAAACCAATACGTTTCAGCAAATCGTGAACTGCTATGCAATAAAGGACAGGAATTGTTAAGGATGTGCTTTGGTCTTTTAGACGTGAAAATTGGAAAGTACTATGTAAAAACTTAAAAGGCATATGAATTATCGAGAATGAGCTTTGGTCTGTTAGACCCAGAAATTGGAAATGCTTGTAGTTTTAAAAATCTGTTATTAAGATAGGATACTGTACAGTACAAGAACATGATCTGAAAGTAGTTTATGAAATGGCCCTTTGAAGATTTTAATGGACTGGTCACTGAAATGGGAAGAAGAGCTATGAAAGCACCCCAGATATCTTAAAGGTTATTTCAAATTTTTAAATTTTGAGATCAGTGCAGCAATGCTTTGAAATGGCTCAAACATCCATGAAGAGGGAAATAGTTCATTTTGTTTTAATAATAAATACACAGGCAAACCTGGATTAACAATGCTGGAATCAAAGGATTCCATGGCTTCATTCCATTATATCATAAAAGGACAAAGAATCAGAGGTTTTGCCATTTGGCATTATCTTCATCTTGGAAGTTGGAACATAGTTGACATGATACAGGCAGACACAAGCAAGACTGCCTCCCTTGGCTTTTAAGTTTTTACTGGAACTGTTTTGGTCTAGCACAAGATAGATTCAAAAAACGCAAGACTGATATCAAATATTACCCACAGTTCTTCCAAACAAATCCTCAGCCACCAATAACAGAGGTCTTGGGCAGCTTGAATGGCACAACAAGAGGGGACTAAACCCCCTTTTTAGTAGCATCTTGAACTCCAGAAATAGACTGGAACTGGGTCCTCAAAAGGACAAAACTCAGCCCATTTAAAATGGCAGAACTCAGCCCACAAAGCAGCAAACTCGACTAGCAAGTAATAAGAGGTAAACTCGGCCCAGATAACAAGATATATTTAGCCAGCAAAAAAGGAACCCTTGGCTTGATATGAGAAGGTAATCTCTGCCTCTTTGGAGAGTGAACACTGAAAACGTTGCTTCAATATGGCATATGTTGAAACTTGAATTGATGATGATGAATCATGAATCATGATAGATCATAGATGATACAGATAATCTAGATTCTGAAATATGAATGGTAATATGAATTTTTTATTTTTAATATATATATATATATATATATTTATTATGTGTCGTTTCCTGTCATATCGTATCTAGATTTTTTGAAAATTTGTCGTATCCGTTTCAAACCCCATACCCGTATCCGTTCCCGTATCCGTTTTCTAGTAACTTAGGCTGCAGGTCAAGGAAAAGAACACAACAAGGAAAGTTGCGGGTGAGGAGAAGGAAGGACGCACGCGGACACAAGCAGCAATGTGTTTTGCAAGATGTTGGAGTAGCGACGGATGAGGGCACACGGAATAGCAATGCGGAAAGGAGGGGAGCACGAAGTGGCAACAAGGAATGCGAGGGATGAGAGCCAGATCGAGGGTTTCAAAGGAGGGCGAGGAGTTGTGACAGGGCAGCAAAAAATTTAAAGGGAGAAATTGCAAGCAGAAAGGAAGGAATAGGGACTACGATTTGGAAAGAAACAAGGAGAACAACGCAGAAAGAAAAACACAGCAGACAGAGGAGGGTTTAAAAATAATGAATTTTTTGCAGCAGAAAATGGTAGCCCAAGAATCCTAGAAATTTATAAAAAAAATTGCCCATAATTTTAAATTTTAAGCGAACATGTTTCTTCTTACAAGTTTGCTCTCATAAAAACTTCAAATCTCAATTTGAAACCCTTAGACTGAAAATACTTTTGAATAATTTGTCCCTGCAAAATGGTATTGAAGCCAAATCTTGCCCTCCAAGGTCTAGATCTAGCTTCAAATTAAACTTCTCTTTCAGATCTGCACCTGCAAAATCAAAAACAAAAATACCCAAAACCCAGATATAAAACAAAATGAATAAAAATCCCAAAACCCAAGTTAGAAAAATTCCAGATCTAAAAAAAAAAAATACAGATCTATGCACAAAGGTTGCAAATCTATCAAATCTGAGGAGTATGAGTCCAACTCCGCTCCCAAATCTGATAATCTAAGGCTCTTACTAGCCAAATTTATCAATTTCTCTACAAAATATTTAAAAGATAAATTTTAGTTTTAAGAGAGGTACTAGCCCAAAAACACCCTTCAGAAAAAAGAATTTATCTTGAGATAAGTCCTGGAGCTTATATTAGGTAAGCTCTTCAGAAAATATACGCTGAGAGTTGGTTGGTCCAAACGAGGACTATCCCTAAATGCTCAACGAAAACATGAGAGATCTCCTATAGACACTAGATCAACCATCAAACCAAGTAGAGAAACAGAACAACAATGAAATTTTGAAGAAATAGAGATACCTGCTACTTCGATCAAAATTAAAAATGTTACCCTAGAGCCAACAAACTAAATGAGATACCTTCATTCAGATTATTCTACCTTCTAAGAGAGCTATTGATTGATAGTTTTCACATAATATTAAGCAGGAATTAAAACAATGTTACCATAAATCCATGAAAAGGAACACCATTGCACGTTGAAACCCCAAAGAATTTTGCATTAATTTCGAAAAAGTATACAAGAGAGCTTGAGAACTTAGTACACGATTCAAAGATTGGATGAAAAGATAGACTGACACTGACCTCTAATTTATAGGTAAAATCTCCAACGGCTAGTTGACTTTATCCCTGTCAAATTAATCTTGACTGTTCATAAAAATTTAATTAATCTTTAATCATCATTATGGAAATTATTTAATTTTTGAGGAAAAATCGAATTTATCATTTAATTGATTTTTAATTAACTCAAAATTAATTATTTTGAGTTAATTTCCTCAAAATTTTGACTTTGACTTAACCACCAAGGCCCAAGAATCCAAAATTTCTTAATTTCCTCAATATTTCCTTGGCCGGTGACCTCCAAAAATTAACTTCCTTAAAACCCACAAATTTCACCACTGGAGAATTTAATTTTACCTAGGACACAAAATTAATTAAATTTCTGACTTAAGATTTTAATTTAATTTTGCCAAAAAAAATAATTAATTGACTTATGAGGGGATTAATTATTTTTCGAACCCTCTGATATTTAGCCATGGTGTCTAGTTATGAGGGACCATGCACTAAATATTTTTTACGTGAAGATTTTACAATTTAATACATGAATGGGGAACACCCATTCGTCTTAAAATAATCTTTAATAAAATAATCTAGCCAATTAGCTAAGATTATTCCCAAAATACTTTTACAAAGACTTGATAAAAAACACTAGGACTCACTTAATATCTTGACAACAAAATCCACCCTAGCTTTGGGGTGAGATTGGAGGGAAAAACTCTGTCGATCATTTGTGTTTAGAGACACAAATAAATCAGTAAGACAAAAAACCTCCTAAGGTAGAAATCGTCATCAAAATACTATGCTTACCTAGGTTGTTGCATACATGATGGTCTTAATAAGATCATTTACATTATAACCATGCAGAATGGGTTTACATATTTAGCAAACTGTCGACTGATGATGAAATTTGAATGATGCGATCACTCGAACACGATAGATCCCTTTTGCAAAAAAAGGGGTGTACTGCTATGGAGTTGTTGACACAAAGTGATCAACAGGTTGTAAGACACTGTCCACTCCCTCTTGATTCCTGCCCTGATACAAAACTCCTAAAACTCATTTCTTGTGTTCTCACCTCCATTGTCTAACCGAAAAAGCTTCACCTTCCTACCTATCGTATTCTCCACTAGAGCTTTAAACTCTAGGAAGCCAATGAAGACCTCATCTTTGGTCTTCAGGAAGTATATCTAGGTATTCTAGAGAAAATCATTGATAAAAGTAACAGAGTACTCAAATCCTATAAGAGATTTCATCAACATCGATCCACAAATATTTAACTGAACTAGATCAAGAACACCCTTGGATCTGTGGTTACTCCTTGGAAAAGCACCTTTCACAAACTTCCCTAACACACATCATCATGCTCTATGCTCTATGCTCACCTTTGGAACACATGTCATTGTCTCACGAAGCAATTTGAGTGCTCCATGATGTATATGACCATCCTCCTATGCCATAACTCTCCTTGATCTCTACGATTAATACTGTTAATCAATGCCTTAGGAGTATCCATCTGCAACCTATACAATTGACCACTCCTAACTCTAATCGCTATAGGTGATTTCCAATCCTTGTGCCTAATCAACACCTGCGCCCCTCTAAAGAGTACATCGTACCCTTTATCCTGAAGGATAGATACGGAAATCAAATTCATGCCCAAGCATAGCACATGTAACACATCATGAATAGGAATTGGCTTACCATTCTCCCTGTGAAACAGAACAGCCCCTCTTGCAGCTACATTACACTTGGACTTGTTCCCCATCTGAATCTAGAATTTGATGTCTTCCTCCTTGTAACTAGAGAAGTACTTGTTAAAATCTAATGTTTTATGTTGTAACAATCACTTATTACAAAACTTTATATTGCAAGCAATTGCAGATAGAACATAAAGCAAATGCACAATCGAAGACAGCCAAGAACAGAATGAGACACAAAATTTAAGTCCAATGACCACAAAAAAACCCACAAGGGGAAAAACCAACCAGAGTCTTCTATTAGATATCAATTGTTCATCAGAGATACAGAGTACAATGAGAGATCAAGAGAATGAGTAAGTTCACCCAAATGTTGTAGCATGAAGATCACTAGTAGCAGTAGCTGATGCAAACACTAAATCAACCTTCAAGTTCTGCTCTTATTCTCCAAGGCTCTCTTTCTCACAATGTTCTTCAAGTCTCTCCAAATCTCTCTCTCAAGTTCAAATCCTTCTTTCACAATGCACATGTAGTGAGAATGTAGTGAGAATGAGATGATATGAGATAAATATATAGGAACAACAAATTTTGGCATAACGATGGAGCACTGCACATGCCTTGAGGAGGAGTTACATATGCCATTTAGGGAGGTATACATGCCTTTGTAACTCATGCCATTAAGGAGGTACACATGCCTTTATAACTCATGTCATTAAGGAGGTACACATGCCTTTGTAACTCATGCCATTAAGGAGGTGTAAGAGGAATCTTTTATGACATGCTTTTATTGTGAGTAAGAGGAATATGCCATGTCTTAATGAGTGCGTAAGAGAGAGAGTAACATATGCATTAATGAAAGCATAAGAGAATCTTTTACGACAAGACTTTAATGAGAGGGAAACGTAGAGAGTTACAATGTGCTACGAGAGACATAGAGGTACGAAGTGATTAAGTGATGAAGGTAAGGTGACTTGAAGTTCCTTTTAATAATAATAATGTCATAGTATCATAAGGATAATAATAAAGGTAATGATAATATTGATGATTAAGTCAAAATTGAACTATTAAGATTGATTAATGATAAGTTAAGTGATTTTCCAACATCTATACTTGATTACCAATTGATGCAAGGTGATTTACTATTTTTGGAAAGTCATGCTTGAGATGCTAGACATGACTTTCTAATTTTAGAAAGTCACTCCAGAATTGTCAGAAATGAAATTTTATTTAAGGAAATTCATCCCTGAGCTATCAATTTTCAACAGTAGCCCCTGACTCATATCATATGGAATGATGCCCCACTGCCTATATACCGAACACCCTGTGAGGTCAAGCTAGATAGGCAGGCAATAAGTGTGAATTCTTGTTCCATATTGCTAGAGAGCTCATCTGCACTTGCCGAAGTTGTTTTCTGCTTCTTGCCATTATGTTCGCTCTTCTTTCTCTGCAAACAATTGTTGACGTAATGGTCAAACTCATGACAACCGTAGCATTTGACCCTTGAAAAGTCCTTCTTCTTCTCACCTTTTGGGCTAGGTCTCTTGCTAGACCCCTTCCTCACTTTCCCTTTTCTTACTAGGTCCACATTTTCTTGTTGCTCCTCACTTTTTTGAGTCTTACTGCTACTACCACTAACAAGACATAGTTTAAGCTCCTCCTAAGTGAAACTGCTCCACAATCAATTCCAACTTGGTACATTGTCTCATCCATTGATAACTTGAACGAAGATATCCCACTACTTAGTAAACCCATTCTGGGCTATTTGCACTAGCTCATCATCAGTTGGTTTATCTCCAACTACAACTAACTTGTCATTTACTAGTTTGAGTTTGGTGAGTTAGCTAACAACGTCTTCACCTTTGTTCATCTTGGTGTTTCTTTAGCTTCTCTTTGAGAATCGGCTTCCTATTAGTAGTAGCATCCTGGAACAGCTTTAGAATGGCATCCTACATCTTCTTCATTGTATCCAAATATGTGATATGTGGAACTATGTGATCCTTAACACCGTCAAGGATAATCCTCCCCGCTTTGGCATCTTCCTTCCTGCATGTTGTGAGTTGTGTTGGATCTATCGGTACGGCAATCACACTGGTCGCATACTCCTTGAGACCATTCTCTTCTAACAAGGAAATTTTGGCTTTCCAAACACCAAAATTTGAGGCTCCATCCAGTTTGTTCTGATCTCTCAATCCTACTGAGGCCATCTTTGAAGAACCCTTGGAAATATAGTGAAACCCATATAAACTTGAAGAACTCAAACTGGGTTTTATAAACCTCAATTTCTCTTCTTGTGCCTTGCGTTGAGCCTCTTCTAACCTCAAAATTGCGCATCATTGAGTTGCTCTGATACCATGTGAAATTTTTAATATTGTTGCAATTACTTGTTATTATTCACTTATCTGAAATAGATTATTTGTCGTTTGCAAATTATATGCAGCCAAAAATGAATAAAACACTACTGCAACTTCACTAAAATTAAATCATTGGAACTGAGAAAATATTGCACACACAAAATAATAGACACAGATATTTTTGGACAAATTGTCCCTAGAAAAACCCCGGTGTGGGGAAAACCAGTTCTGCAGATGAATTTTATTATTCTTCAGCAAATCTGTAATTGAAAATCATTACAACTATTTGTCGTAAATTATCAAACCTCCGAAAAAAAATTTCTTCACTTATGCTAGATGATCTGACCTCCTGGAAGCAATTTGGCCTCTCAAAACCAATTTGGCCCTCCTCTGGAACCCTAAATTGATCCACAATGCATCCCTAGCATAATAATTTGGCCTCTCTGGCAACTCGCACCTCCTAGCAAAATATCATGGCCTCTATTGGGAAATCAAACTCTATTGGCAAAATCAAATTCCCTACTGCAAATCGACCTCCTCTGGAAATTTTGTTCTTCCTTTGGCAACTCGTCCTCTTCTATCAATTCGCACCATGTTACCCACCATTTTAAGGGTAATATCCCTAGGAGAAAAAAATTCTCCAAGATGGTCCTCAGCCGGCAACCAACAAACCCTTGCAACCATCAGCTAGCTCATTGTGCCATTTTCTCTACCACCTGAGCCAGCCATGTGGTCCCTCACCCATCTGCCATGATCGTATGTTTGAAGGTGGGCCTCCCGAATCTAAAGGTATGACTTGCCATTTTCAAATTGAGTATTGTCGTTTGCTTATCATGGACACTTCTGGGCATGGATTAATGGGGGGATTTGGCGGAAAGAATGGGCTAGATCTGTGCTTTTGTCCCCTAGACCCCTTTTAGGAATTAACCTTGGATTCTAGTCTCGTGAGATCTCTTTTACTGACCATTTGGTTTCAGGGATGGTATTTCACAAGAAACGCCAATTTTGGTTGTGTGGCCCCACTCCCTTATCTGCTTATATTACCCTTTTTCCACTCATTATCATCCCATCCATCATTTTTCCCGCCTAGGTCCACATTCCTCCATTAGGTCCACATAGGGTTAGCCTGCCCCTTCCCCTTGCCGACACCCTAGATCATGGCCTAGAATGAAGCACGGAGGTTGATGCAGCTGAAAAGAAAATTAAAAGCGTATATGGCCACATTCAACAGGAAAAGTACCACAAAATGCAAAAGATGGTCAGGACAAAAACATTTTAGGACATGGGCAAAAGCCAACACATGAGCTCTACCCCATTATCATGGCCATCACCCTGGTTCCTACAAGTTCTATGAGCCTTATTCATCTTATAGGAACCCATGATTGTCCCAACCCCTGGTGGGCGATGAACGACACCACCTTAAAAGGGGGATTCCACTGTTATATCTTACACATCATGCTCTAACCCCTTGAGCCCCGAGAAGTTAATCAAAGAAAATCATAAAAGGCAATGGCATATAAAAAAAGGTGGAAAAACAAAGGTCAGGGCACCTCATGTACCACAATTGCTCCCTCCTACACATTATAAACCCAAAGTGTGGGCTTCCCTCTTATTAGCTACCCTTGTACCATAGCGTGTGACCCAGGGTTGCCCCCTCTCATCCCCTACTTCATTCACGTATCTGTCACATGCCACCACCTTTTGATGGATGTACCTTGACTATATTATCCCCTTTCGAGGTAGAACCACCTAATAAGATGCTTGGTTAAACCATTCGGAGTTTAGGAGACATTGGCACATCCTGAAGCCCATTATGGAAGGGCAGGCCATTATGAGATTTCACTAATGACTTGTTGTATTAGAAGGCTAGGGGACGCATTGGATCTTATGCAGGCTTGCAGATGGTTTCCATTTGGGGTTTGGTCTCCCTATATGGGGTCTTAACTGTTGTAAAATGTAACTAGGTTCGGTCTTCATAATGACATATAATTATGATCTTTGTAAATGATGAAAAGAAGTAAATAAAATTATTTTTGTAATGCCTTCATGGGTTTCATGAGCAAGAGATTTTATTTATTAGTCGTTCCCATTGAGAGCCTTAGGATTTATCATTGAGTCAAAGAGTCAATGTCATGTAGAGCTCTTCTTGAGCATGTGTCTATTGTATATGAGTCTATATATAGCCCTCCAACGACAAGTACAAAACTCTCTCTTCATGCCGACTTCAAAATAAGATGACAAACTCATGTCGGCTTCCCAATACAGAGACACACCTATTCATAAGTATAGGTCGACTTAAAATGATGGACAAACCACTATATATAGGGTGAAGGCACTTCACATAATACACAGTTCAGAAAGTTTGGATTCTTCTGTAGTTTCGATGGGCAGTTACAATGAAAAGTTTGGATGTCAAATCACAGTGAAGACTTTGGATGGGTAAGAATAGTAAGGAGATCTAGGGACATAACTTCGTATATCCCTGTGGTCTTCCGATGGGTGGCAGCAAAATTAAGTTCTGATACATATCTCTGAGATTTCGGTACTAAGTACAGTATAGGCTACAATTTCGGACCTATATAAAATGCAGAGATCAGTCTAAATTGGTTGTGAAGGAATTCTGAAGGAAGAGTCTCAGTGCCACTATAGAAGATCACAGGATGATCAAGGGTATAGATACTATGAAGATGATCTCGGTATAATCTTTGTCTCACAGCAAAGAGGATTTGATAGATGATCATAAGCATGTGGCAAGGTCTCGATACTATCACAAAGAAGATCAAGTTAAAAGAGAATCGAAGAAGGCTGACTGTTAAGAGAGCTTATGTCTTGTCTCGGAGAAGCTATTTGGTCAAGTGTCTTAGACTTGGTATTCGTCAATTGGAATCTCTATAAGAAGAATTTGTGCGGGTTTTCCTCTCAATGAGTGAGAGGTTTTGGCCCTGGCTCATAGCCTACATGTTGTGTCTCTTGTCAATTTATGTTCATGCATTGGTTATTGTTTGATGAAGAAGAACACTAATAATCAAACATGAAGAAGATCCTAATCTAAACAAGTAAAAAGCATTCACAAGCAGTCACTAATAGAAGAGAAATCACCTAATGATAATGCCCTAGATTTCTCAACATGGTATCAGAGCTAAGGTGTCAAAGTCAAGAAAAGGGCATGCAATCATAGAGACACTCAAGGATCGAGTTTTTAAGAAAGGCATCAAAGAAAGTCGAAGGGTATCAAAGCGAAAGTTCAAGATCTACATTGAAGAATCAAACCCTAGATCGAAGAAGCAGTCTACACCAGCAAAAGTTTTGGATCCTCTAAGTCATCATTAAAAGACCACAAAGACCCTCATCAAGTCAAAGAGATCTACAATGCAAGGTAGCCCAAAGTATAGACATCCAAGAGAAGGACTTCAAGGACTAAGATCACATCATCTTAGAGAAAGTCGAAACCCTAGAAGCATTTCTGATCTACACTCATTCACCACCAAAGAAGTCAAAGTATCTTGAAGGCTAGAAGGCATTGTCATCATCTTCAAAAGCTATAAGGCAAGTTCCCTCTCATTGAAGCAAGGATCCCCTCCTTATCCTTGAAGAAGATCATCCAAGGAAGCATCAAAACATCCTCATCAATCACCATCAACAAAGAAAGCTAGATCTAAAGGCATTGACATCATAAAAGGAGCAATCTCCTTTATTGAAGAAGGGCTTTTCATTTGGAAGAAGATCATCCAAAAGGAGCACTAATACATCTTCTTCAACCACCATCAAAGTGATCAAGTTGAAGATTTCATCTTCACTTGTCAAGTAAGTATCTTTCATTCTATAATCAAATTTGGTAAAATGACTTTGTTTTGCAAGGAGATCTATAAGTTGGTTGGGTCATTGAAATTCCTTGCATGGAAAAGGAGGATAGACATAGTCCTCGAAGAAAGTGAAGTCATTGAACATATCAAAGAAAAGGTCTCCTCTAAATACATGGAAAGGGGCTCTTATGAAAGGTCTCCTCATATAGCAGTATTGGAGACATCAAAGAGATGTATATGATAAGTTGGTAGAACTATTCTCTGAAGATGCAATAAGGAATGTCAGATCACTTAGATCTTATCTACACAATTTTAAGGTATCAAAGGATAAAGGGTTATCTTCATAAGATCTCAATTGCAAGATCTGGGAGAGAAAATCATCATTGTTCTAAATGCACTAACTGATGAACAAGGTAACAATGTCTATGAGGATAAGAAGGCTATCCCATTCAACAACTTATGGTTTCTATGCAAGATAAAAGAAGATAGGTTGATGGCAAAAAGTGTTGAAGGTTAAAATGAAAGGATTCAAACATTTTTCAAGAAGGAGAGGGATGTTTGGAAAATTTGGTCCTCATAGCCAAGAATCAACATTATAGGCATTACAGGAAAGATTGTCCTAAACTCAAGAAGGGCAATAACAAGAAAGATAGAAAAGAAGTCCATTTCACCGAAGAAGTGGAGAAGCAGAAAGAAGGAAGTACAAGGAAGAGGAAAAGCACTAGAAATAAGAGCTCATGACATCACCATAAGAAACACGAAGGATATCTAATAGTCGACAATGAAGGATATAGCTCTTGGTGACGTCATTGAAAGATTAAAGGAAGAAGTCATCTAGGAGTCAGGACAATTCTCATCATACATCAGTCAAAAGGAAACATCTGTTGGATAAAGATATGTGAGATCCTCAAGATTCTCTGATGAAATCCTCATCGGAGGGTTCACCAATCTATAAAGTTAGCAAGTGTTACATCAGGAACTCCAACTTGTGGAATTCATGGGATGATGGTATGATGACATAATAGATAAAGCAAATCAAGGGGTTGAAGACATTTTCAATCAAGGAAGGTACTGAAAGAAGCCTAGGATGACCTAAAGGTAAATGAGATATGTATGCTTATATTTGATTTTATGAAGTCATGTTGTATGGTTGCAGGTAACATGGATCACTGCTCGATCTTGAGAAGCATGATTAGAGTTAAGGAAACTCCTCCTATGAAAGGTTGTCGGAAGGCATGTGTAACACTAGATGAAATCAACATAATATGTCCTCATATAAAGTATGAGATGGCTAACTGCAATTGAGGAACTCTGATTAGAAGCTCCTGGGAATGAAATGTGTGAAGAAGGAAAGGAAGAGATCGTGAGATATGCAACCATGGTAAAGGCAATCAACATCCGAAAGACCAATAAGATTTGACTAGGAAATTTCCCAGAAAGATATGAAGACTCTAATGGAAGTCTGAAAAATATGGAGACCCTTGACAATGGATATCTTTGGGAGATATTTCAACATGTATGCAAGATGTTGATGCACACAGGAAGATGCCATGATGAAAGACCATCACAAAGGTAATTTTGATTTAAGTGTCCATTTCTTTATTTTTGAACAAATAACTGGATGGGCTTATGTAGGACTGTTGAAGGAAGAATTGTGGATGTCTTCCCCAAGGACCATGTAAGATCCTTCCAAAAGAAATGAAGAAGGCATCATGACATGAAGCAAAGTTAGATGAAGACTAATGGATCACTTTCTGATGAAAGGAATAACGACATGACTGACCAATGGATGAAAGTGATGGATGGTTTGTGCCCTATGAAGAAGCTACAAAAGATGAAAATTCCTTGACAAAGAAATTCATGACATCAAAGGAAGAAGCTCTTTAGGTAGCTGGTTGAGGAGTTGTTGTAGGTCCCTAATTAAGAGGGAGCCTGGAATTCCTAAGCCAAAAGGGAGCTTAGCTACATTCCTTCCATAGGAATGAGTACATTCCGTTATTGGAATTGATATGTCCTCCCTAATTGAGAGGGAGAGATAGACACATCATTTTGGTCTTCACTTGGGAAAACAGAATAGAAGATTGGGTAATCATCTGGCATTTGATGCTCTTGAGGATGAGATAAGGCATCCAAGATAAGAATAGTCATAGTGGACCGATATTCTTTAAGGATTAGCTACCCAAGATAAGAATAGTCCAAAGAAGTTCATACTCTATGAACACCCGGGTGGAGTATGTACCTTGAGAGACAATGATTATGGTGTCTATAAATCATTGGTCTCGCCAGCATTGTGCTCTGATCATGTGGATAGAATTGTTAGTCAAGGCCCTGCTATGTGACAATGTCGATTGATATGATGCTAGACAGATGGGTTACTAATCTAAATCTTCTTATGAGAAATTCTTTATATTGAGAATGACCAAGTACCATTATGAATGCCTCCCTAGTTAAGAGGGAGTGTTGTAAAATGTAACTAGGTTCTGTCTTCATAATGACATGTAATTATGATATTTGTAAATGATGAAAAGAAGTAAATAAAATTATTTTTGTAATGCCTTGCTTCATGGGTTTCATGAGCAAGATATTTTATTTGTTAATGACTCCCATAGGATTTATCATTGAGTCAAAGAGTCAATGTCATGTAGAGCTCTTATTAAGCATGTGTCTATTGTATATGTCTATATATAGCCCTCCAACAACAAGTACAAAGCTCTCTCTTCATGTCAACTTCAAAATAAGATGACAAACTCATGTCGACTTCCCATTGTGGAGACACACCTATTCATAAGTATAAGTCGGCTTAAAATGACGAACAAACCACTATATATAGAGTGAAGGCGCTTCGCATAATACACAGTTCAGAAAGTTCGGATTCTTCTGTAGTTTCAATGGGTAGTTACAATGAAAAGTTCGGATGTCAAATCATACTGCAGACTTCAGATGGGTAAGAACAGTGAGGAAATCTAGGGACAGAACTTTGTATACGTTGACACCTAATCATCAGGATTGGGTGAATATAATAAATAAATAAGTAATATGAACAGTCATCGGGAGATGAAGTGAACAGTCTCCCTCATGTATATAATAAAGACCAACCTAAAGGAATAACATGAATTGAATTTTGTGGAGTTACTACCTGGCCTGACATGGTATCAGAGCAGGCGCCATTTTTGGCTTTCCTCTGCTTTGTAACTCCCTATTCTGCCTATGTTCTACCTTGCATACAAAACTCTGCTCCTCTGCTCTCCATTCAAAAGCGCTGCCCATATAATATGCTAGCCATTTAAAAGCATTGCCCATATAAACGTTGTGGTGTCAATTGCCTAACATTTTCTCTCAAGCCTACCTGTACGCTTGTCTGCTACGTTGCTTGATACCTGGCCTTCAACCATTGACTGCGCCCGTTCATAATTGTCCTCCCTGCGCTCATTGTTGGCACATTTTTTTGGGTGTAACGTCTCTCTGTTTTACAGAAGAAGAGCGTTTGGTGTCAGAGCGTTTGATGAACGCCCAGCTCCCACAGAGAAACGCCCATCTCCACGAATTCGCTCATTTCATACAATCAGCATAAGGTTTTCTGCTCACAAACAGGGAGTGAAACAAAAGAAGTCCGGCGATGTGCAACAAAAGAAAGAAGGAGCTCATCGTCATTAAGCACATTGAGAGCTAAGACGCATACTACGTTCTGCTCTTCACGAAAACTGTGAGAGAGTTTCGTGGTATGAAGGATCCATCACCAAGAAAAAAAACCTGCTGCCGGTTTGCCAGTGTTACATTGAATGCTGCCGGTTTGCTATTACATTGAACACTGCCGGTTTGTTGGTATTACATTGGTTCAATGCGTAATTCCTATCTATGGTATGCGTAATTCCTATCTATCAGAGTATCAGAGTGAAGCGTACATGAAGTGAAGTATAAAGTGTATATGAAAATGATAATGAATATGGTAACTATGGTATGAGCATTGATTTTCTTTTTTAAATCTGTGCTGGCATATGCATTGAGGTGTGAAGTTTGAAGTTTGAATGCTGTGTAATATGATTTACGCTGCCTGTTATAAGTCAATTTATAAGTTAATACACAGTTCTTGTATTTACGCTTGAACGTTGGTTAGTGTATTACATTGAACGTTGGTTGCCGGAGCAGTCTAGTTTCTTGAATGCGCTGTACAGTTTTTTTGTATTGAAGTTGCTCTACAATATATTTACGCTGAATTATATTAGGCAGAAGTTTTTTTGTTACAGAATGCATTCAATCATATCCATGGCGGGAATAGTTCTCATTGGCAAGGAGAACTATCTTGAATGGTCCCGGATGATAAAACACACCCTCATTTTCAATGAGTTGTGGAAAGGAGTGTGCATTGGAGACAGAGACAAACAGCCAGAACAACCTAACTCAGACAAAGAGCTCACCATTTGGGAAAATAAGAACAGCGAAGCTTATGCATTAATCGCAGCATCTGTAAATGAAGAGGTGAGTCGCCACATTTCGCCATTTTCAACTGCTTTCGAAGCCTTTCAAAAGCTGAAAGAACTCTATGACTCACATTCTGCACTTGAAGTTGTTCAACTCATGATTAAACTCTTCACTCTTGAACTGCAAAATAATGATCCTCTTGCTCTTGCATCTGAAGTAAAGTCTATAATGCATGATATCAAATCCACTAAGGTTGAATTGGATATTCCCCTTAACGCTTTTCTCAAGGCACTTTATCCTACTTATTCCAATTATCTTGAGTCATTGCAAGCAAATGGAAATCTCAAAGATATCACCTTTGACTCTCTTGTGAAAAAGTTTGCTGAAAGAGAGAAAGCTTTTGGAAAGAAGACAGCCCCTAAATCTTTTGAAGAGGTTGTGTGCCTTGCTCATAAAGAAAAGCATCCTGCTCAAGATTCTTCAAGAGGAAGAGGTGGTCGAAGAGGAAGAGGAAGATATTTTAGAGGCAGGGGGGGCAGACACTCTCAAGGAGAAAAGGCAGATTTGCACTGCATACACTGCAAAAGAAATGGATCACATGATGCCTCTACATGCAAGCTACCATGGGACAAAATTGAGCAGCAAAGAAACCAACAGAAAGGTAAAACTGATGATATAGACAAAGGGAAAGCACCTGAATCCGCTCATTATGTTGTGGCACAATGTAATATTGGAGTAAATGAAGATTTATTTAATGCTTCACTTGCTTCTTGGAAAAATGATTGGTTACTTGATTCAGGAGCAACCTGCCACATGACTCGTAGAAAATATTTTTTTGAAGAATTTACTAACAATGTTGATGGAGCAATATACTTCGCAAACCAATCAAAAATCAAGCCATCATGGATTGGCACAATCAAGCTTCAATTGCCTGGTCTTCCAGACTTTCTTCTGCATCATGTTCTCTATCTCCCACAGCTCAAGAAAAACTTGTTGTCCTTGGTCCACATCCGCCAGCAAGGTCATTCCATTCATATGTTTGATGGCAAGCTTGAGGTAAGAAAAGCATCTGACCACTCACTTGTCACGAGGGGAATAGAAGAAGAAAGGCTTCTCAAGCTGCAAGGAACCTCTGCTCGTGCACAACATTTCTCATACAATTCTCATCATGAAGAAGGTACACTTCCATCAAGATTATTATGGCATGCTAGATTTGGACATTTGAACTATGACAGCCTCCGCTTGTTGAAGAAAAATGGTGTTGCTAGTTTGCCTACAATTCCTAGGAAACTTAAGCAATGTGATGCTTGCATTCTAGGAAAGCATAGCAAACAGTCTTTTCATGATTCACATTCAAGAGCACATAGAAAACTTGAACTCATTCATTCAGATTTATGTGGTCCAATGCCTGTTCCTTCTACAAATGGAAATAAATATATGATGACATTTATTCATGACTACACCAAAATGTGTTGGGTTTATTTATTGAAGAACAAATCTGATGCTTTTCAAACATTCAAGAACTTTCATAAATGGATTGCAAATGATGCACAATCTCATATTGGGTCTATTCGCACTGATAATGGAAAAGAATACACATCAAATGAATTTGAGAACTATCTTTGCCAACATGTGATCAAACATCAAACAACTGTGCCTTATAATCCCCAACAGAATGGTGTAGCTGAAAGAATGAATAGGACAATCTTAAATATGGTATGATCCATGCTCTTCTTCAAAAATGTAAAGATAATGTTTTGGGCTGATGTTGTTATGTGTTGCATATATAAAGAATAGATGTCCATCTAATGCTATCAGAAACAAGACTCCATATGAAATGTGGCATGGACATGTTCCTTCGGTAAAGCATCTCAGGGACTTTGGTTCCACCTGTTATGCCTTGATACCAAAGGTACATAGAAACAAACTTGGTGCAAGAAGTCGTAAGTGTATCTTCCTGGGGTATTCAAACACCTCCAAAGCATACCGTCTCTATGATGAAGTAAATAAAAAGTTCGTTGTATCTAGAGATGTAATTTTCCTTGAATCATCCAAAACTGACAATGTTGTTGAGCAGAAACTTGATAGCTTATATAGATTCGCAAAAGCAAAATCATTTCAAGAATTTGATAATCAAATTCCACATCTTGAAGGGGGGTTCCTATACTAGATCAACATGTGGAATCTTCTTCTGAAGAACACTCTCCCCCGCATGAAACTCCAACAACAGATGATGCTTTAAGTGATGTGATTGATAGAATTGGGAGACTCAATCTTGATTCAGTCCCAACTCAATCAACGGAGCAGCCTGGACCATCTGAGAAAGGTCCCCCAAAGTGGCTGACAAAGACACTTGAAAGTGTTCATCCTGATGAGGTTGGAAAGAGAGGAACTATAAATTCAAACCGGAAAAATGGAGGTGATGTAGATGACTCTAATTCACCTGTTGATATGGATGTTTCTTATGATTGTGAATTGAACTTGTCTACAAATTTTGAACCAACTTCCTTCAAAGAAGTTGCTTCTCATGATGAATGAGAAGAAGCAATGCAAAAGGAGTATGATGCCTTCATAAAGAATGGCACTCGGAAGCTGGTTGATCCTCCATTAGGAACCAAACAATTGGCTGCAAGTGGGTCTACAAGAACAAGTATAAAGTTGATGGCTCACTTGACAAGCACAAAGCTAGGCTTGTGGCAAAAGGTTTTGCACAGAAGGAAGGGGTCGATTATGAGGAGAATTTTGCCCCCACAGCAAAATGGGCTACCATCCGAACACTCTTTGCCCTGGCAGCTCAAAACGGTTGGAAAGTCCATCAAATGGATGTAAAAACTGCTTTCTTGAATGGAGATCTAAAAGAGAATGTTTTTATGTCCCAGCCTGAAGGATTTGCTGTGAAAGGACATGAACACAAAGTATGCAAACTTGTGAAGTCCTTGTATGGCCTCAAACAAGCACCGCGAGCCTGGTATGAAAACTAACTAAGCATCTTCTGAAACTCAATTTCAAACATTATGATCTTGATGATGCAACTTTATTTGTCAAGAAAGTTGGCAAAACAGTTGTATATCTTGTGGTATATGTAGATAATCTTTTGATGACAGGTAACAATGAAAGCTACATTGCATCCATAAAGAAGGAATTGGGGAAAAGTTTTGAAATCACTGATTTGGGCTATGTTCATTACTATCTTGGTATAGAAGTAACCCAACATCCGAAGTCCATATTTCTTTCTCAAAAGAAATACATTGGAGATCTGTTGAACAAGTTTGACATGACAGAATGCAATCCTCTTACTACAATGGAACAAAACTTAAAGCTCACATCTATTGAAGGAAAAGAATTTGAGGATGCAACAAAGTATAGACAGCTTGTAGAAAGTCTCAACTACCTAACTACTACCAAACCAGACATTTCGTTTGCTGTTGGAATCCTCTCCAGGTTTATGCAAAAGCCTTGTCAGGGACATTGGTCTGCTGCAAAAAGAGTTCTAAGGTACTTGAAGGGAACTCAAGACTTTGGAATCAAGTATACACAGGTGGACGACTTCAGTTTGATTGGATACTCTGATTCAGAGTTCGATGGAGACAAAGAAACTGGGGTATCTACTTCAGGATATGCTATGAGTCTTGGATCAGGCGCTGTCTCCTGGAGATCACGCAAACAATCAGTTCCAACAGATTCCACAACAGAAGCAGAATACGTGGCAGCAGCTGAAGCAACAAAAGAAATTGTGTGGCTCAGGAAAATTCTTGAAGATTTGCAGGTAAAACAAGTACAATCAACTCCACTCATGATTAACAATACCTCTACAATAAAGTTGGCCAAGAACCCAAAGTTCCATGATCGAACGAAGCACATCAATATCAAATATCATCCAATTTGACATCATGTTGAGGCCAAAACAATCTATCTCCATCATTGTTCCACTAATGAGCAAATTGCCGACATCTTCACCAAAGCACTTGGAAGAGAAAAGCTTGAACAATTCAGGATTATGCTTGGACTCACCAACATCCCTTCAGATTAAGGGGGGGGGAATGTTGACACCTAATCATCAGAATTGGGTGAATATAATAAATAAATAAGTAATATGAACAGTCATCGGGAGATGAAGTGAACAGTCTCCCTCATGTATATAATAAAGACCAACCTAAAGGAATAACATGAATTGAATTTTGTGGAGTTACTACCTGGCCTGACAGTGTATCCCTGTGGTCTTCGAATGGATAGCAGCAGAATTAAGTTTTGATACATTCTCTGAAATTTCGGTATTACGTATAGTAAAGGCTACAATTTCAGAGCTATCTAAAATGCAGAGATCAGTTCAAATTAGTAGTGAAGGAATTCTGAAGGAAGAGTCTCAGTGCCACTATAGAAGATCACAGGATGATTAAGGGTATAGATACTATGGAGATTATCTCAGTATAATCTTTGTCTCACAACGAAGAGGACTTGATAGATGATCATAAGCATGTGGCAAGGTCTCGGTACTATCACAAAGAAGATCGAAGTTGGAAGAGAATCAAAGAAGAAGGCTGACTGTCAAGAGAGCTTATGTCTTGTCTCAGAGAAGCTATTTGGTCAAGTGTCTTAGACTTGGTATTCGTCAATTGGAATCTCTATAAGAAGAATTTGTGCGAGTTTTCCTCTCAACGAGTGAGAGATTTTGGCCCTAGCTCATAGCCTACGTGTTGTGTCTCTTGTCTATTTATGTTCATGCATTGGTTATTGTTTGATGAAGAAGAACAATAATAATCTAACATGAAGATCTTAATCTAAACAAGTAAAAAGCATTCATAAGCAGTCACTAATAGAAGAGAAATCACCTGATGATAATGTCGTAGATTTCTCAACACTAACCCTCCAGAGGGCTACATTGGCACATGTAGGGTGAGCTTTGAGAGACATGGGCCTCCACAACAGCAGAGTACACTCCATGGATCCCCATAGCCATTCAGAGATTGCTCATGGTTCACCTATTGGATGAGGAGGATGCACTTGATCCATCATGCCCAGTCGGCCCCAAATCTACACCATACACTTGGCAGATGATCCAAGACTTCCACAATGATGTGGCATCACCTACACCATCATCCTATCCCTTGAGGGCGACCTACAGGCATCTTTGATTTGTTTGGAGACCCATGAGGACACTTGTGTGCCCCCACATGTCATTTGGAGCACCACAGGTTATTACAAGGGGCCAACCCCTTGTCCATTGCTTTTGAGGGTGCCATTCTTCGTTGTGGCGCCCATGGACCTCATTAGGCCTCTTAGAGGGCCCTACGACATGCATAGATTATTATTTGACCTCTTGAGAGGCTTACTTTTTCATTTGTGAGCTAGTTTGGTGGGCTTGTCACCAAAAGGTTGTATTATTAGCACATTATTTTATTTTTGGGGCTTATGTAGGCCAAGGAGGCTAATTCGAACTCCTTAGATGTGTATAAATACAAGTGAGGTGAGATCATTTCTCATCATCACTTTGGATTGGATCTCTCTCTTCTTTAGAGAATTTCGCACTTTTTGCTAGAGGATGAATTGGAGCAGTTATGGATGAATTTTGATGTATGGTTATCGGTCTATCTCCTCTTGGAGCTTCTTTATTGTCATTTGTGAATGGTTGGATATACTCTATTGCATGTAAGTATGAAATTTTGATGTTATTCTTGTTACTTTTGTCATATATGCTGGATTGAGATTTTCGTTGTTTTTAGGGTTAATTGTTGCATGCAAATTATTGCTTAATATTGTGGAATTGTCTCGATTATAAAATTCTCTCCATCGTATGGGCCATGTAGTGTGAGCGAAATCTCTTAGAGGTATAAAAGCTGCGGGATTGCTTTCACTTGACCTAGAGGGTTTGTGAAGTAATTTTGAGGCCTCCTTGACTGGGAACCAAGAAATCTTAACACGTAATCAACATAGACTCCATTCTCCCAAGTATTAAGGCACTAATCTACCAAGGGTGGTCACCAAAACTCATATTCTTTCACCTTCTCTCAAGTCTAGCCACATTGGGGTGCCTAGGGTATCAATTTCCCACCAAGCTAGCTACTGAAAAAATTCGATCTCCTAGGGTCTCTTGTGCTGGCCTTTCCTCTAGCCCTCCTCTAGATTTTAAGACATTCCGACGGTGGAATAGGGAGAAAGGCCAAGCCCTAGCTCTGGGACCAAAACTTGCCCTGCCATCCCCAAGGCTAGCACTTCCTAGGGTCAAATCAACATCTTCGAGTAATCATATTTTCTTTGATCCTTTCTCCACCTTGTCTAGGGTAAGAATATCATTGGTTGCTACATTCCTTCCTCGTACCCTAGACTGGGTCCACTTGGCCCCGTGTGGTCCCACTCCTTTGAAAGACCATTTTTCAAGAACCATTCAGGACACCAATTCTGAAAAGGATTTTAGGGATCCGGAAACTCATTCACAAGTATTATCCCATAAATCTAACCCTCAAATCCTCTCTTCCTTTCCCTAGAATACCCAGTACCTTGCTTACAAAGCAAGCAATCTTCATCCTTCAGATTCTAGGAAAGGATTATTCGATTCAATCATATCCATTGACTTATCATTCATTAGTGACTCCATACATATCGGGTCTCCTCCCATCAGTGAAAGTCCGTAAATAGAAAGGAGCCTTAGTTGAGGTGACAATGGGCTAAGACTGCATTTGTTACCCTTGGCCTAGCATTTTCCCTTTAGGGATTCCCCTTAGGTCCCCTGCTAGATTGAGTGGTAACACACCACTGCTAGGAAACTCGACCTCTGCAGATAAAATCAATCTCCCTCTAACACTGAGAAACTAGAAATCGTTGTCAAGAATTCTCTCTGGAAACTTGATCCTCAATCATTGTTGATCTCAATTGTTGGTGTCCTCTACGCTATCATTGCGCCCTTGCTCTCATTGCAAATTTGTTTGTTCAAATGTGTTCTGCAAATGCCCATTGATCTCCTCATATAATCTCTCGTTGAGCAATCAACAACCACAATCTAAGTCCAATCGATGGCTAAGATCATCTTGACCCCCCATCAAATGACTTTTCTAGAAGTCATTAGACAGAACTTGATTTGTCTCAATTAATCCCAATTAACTAACCACTTTTCCTAAGTTAGACTTGGGAAAATAATTAAACTAGATAATTAATCCTAATTAAGACATTTTTCCTTGGAAACATTTTCTGGATATTATAGAACACATGTCCGAGTAACACAAACTAACACATTCACCAACAACACTAGTTTGATCCTTTCCTTCCGTGGACTATAGTTTGACAGCTCCTCCAACCGGTCCTCATACCTCAAGCCAGTAACCATTTTGACAAGTTGTCGTTCCCTCAACAGCAAGTCAACTCAGCGCCCTCTTAGAGTTGATCCTTGTGCACACTCTGATCCAACTGCCCTTCAAAGTAGCTTTGATACCATGTTGGAATTTCCACGTACCCTAGGTCTGGTCTATGACTTAGCTATGCACAAAAACACACTAGAGATGACCAACCAAAAACAACTTTGCACAGTGGAATATAACAACAAAAAAATCAATAACAATACACAAGATTTATGGCCCAAACATATTCTTTATCAATCAATCAATAATAAAATCATAGGGCTCCCATATTAGGGACCATGGCCCTTTACAATCCCTGTACAAATACCAAATATAATACAAAATACAAGTTTTTCCTTTGACAGACACAACTATGGCTGAGACCTTATCCTTTAAGCTCTCATCTACCCATAAAAACAAGGAATATAGAACTATACTTGTTGTTGTTGTCCTTGGAAACCAGTCCAGTCAGTCCTCTTTCATTGACAAGGTCTGCTCCTTTAGACCTCTATTCAGCTTTCCTGTAGCCTTGGTTGGCTCCCTTAGGCCTATGGCTACCCTCCTTGCCTTCTGAAAGTCCTTTGGCTCACCTATTCAGATCTCATTAGCAGCTCCTTTCCTTGTTGTCTAGCCCTTAGACTAATCAACCAACCTTCCTCAAGATCTTGTTCAGGCTATTCAAGGCTTGTAGCCTCCACAACAACCCTCGGCCTCCTCTATCCTGTCCTCGGACGTCTCTCAAGTCCTTTCACTTACCTATTTAGACCTCCTCAGCAACTCATTTCCCTGTTGTCCAGCCATTATACTACTCATCCAACTGTCCTTGAGGTCTTGTTTAAGTTGTTCTAGACTTGCAACCTCCACAACAGCCCCTGTCCTCCTATGTCCTATTCTCGAACCTCTCTGCTTACCCTGTGGCCAGCCTTTCCACTTTGATCTCCCTATTTGGTCCTGCTCCATGGGCTCAACCAGTGTTCCTTGTCTTCGGTTGTCTTATGTAGGCCTCGGCGTGCACTCTTTTCTATAAGGTGTTGCTATAGTAGCCCTAAAACTCAAATCGACCTTTGCCTTTTAGGTCTGCAATCACCTAACTAAGCCTGTGGCTCCTTGTCAATCTGTGAATCAATTTGCCTTCCAAAACTAGCCCTACAATACTCGATGCCTTCCTCCTTTTGGTAGCAGCCCCCTTACCTAACCAGAACATAAAAACTTGCCTCTTTCAGCTATCTTTGCTCTTGCAGTTGTCCTTTCTTAGATTTGCAGCTAGATCACTTTAGCCTCCTCACACAAAAAAAATTGTCCTTCACTCTCTTGTGATTAGCCTATCTGTTGGCTTATATTTATATCTCTCCAATAGGTGACTTAAAAGCCCTCTTTATCCTTCAAGAGATCCCACTACACAAATTAGAATATTAAATTAATTTCCTTGGGTTCTAAGCCCACTCCTTTGCATCAAAACCCCCAAAATTGGGTACCTTGCCCACAAACTCGTATTTTTGCGGGTTTTCTCCTCACAAACCTAGCACCCAAGGCTTGTAGTACTTCCCAAGCTACCTAATTTCAACAGAAGGCCTAAGGCTATCAACGCTTCACCTGTGAGTGCCAAAATACTTCTCTAATGACCTACGTACCTGTGGGTAAGGTACCCAAGACATGGGCACATGAACCACCTGACAATCACAACATAAAGTCTAGTGAAAGCAACCAGTCATTAGGGACAATATTTAGTATTGCATCTAAGTGAACCAAGCTTGAATGTAATGGGCTATTTAACGTTTCAAATAAAGTTTCTCTTCAAAAATCAGGCCCTTGAGCTCGCAATGGTGCTTCCTCCCTATGTAGGAGTGGCTAAAGGACAACCCTATTAGGTGTTTCCAACCCCTAAGGATAAGTAACATTTCCTCAATGCACTCTTCAATTGATAGGTGTTAATGAATAATAATGATTATACGGAGAGGAGAAGACTTCATGGCCAAGTGCCATGGTCAAAGGGACCAGCGTGATGGGTATCAACATCTTGAGTGTATAGATGTGAGGAGGGAGCAATCATGGATGCATGAGTTACCAACTCGGCCTTTGTTTGTCCACCCCTCTTATGCACCTTTTACTTAGGCTTGATTCTTCTTTGTATTAGTACTCACAGCTCAAAGGGTTAGAGCTTGCTTTGAATGATATTGCAGTTGTATTACCCCTTAAGGATGATTCATTTCATTGCTCATCAAAGTTGGGACATGCAAGGGTTCCTTTTATGACGTGATAAAGCAACATGTGCTCAAGAACTAGGTGATGGCCATAATGAGTGAGGTAGAGCTCATGCTAGGCTTTCGCCCACATGCTAATGTGTATGTCCTAGCCATTTTTTACATTTTGATATTCTTTTTCTTTTTTGTGGCCATGATATGCTCTTTCTTTCTTTAGTTGCATCAAACCTCCTAGGGCAAAGTTCTAGGCCCTAACTAGGTATGAGGATGTATGGGTGCCAAATCCCAGAGAAACAATAGTCAATTGAACTCGAAGAATGGATATGAGATAAGAGCTTGTAATGTATGACAGAAATTGGTAGGTATGGAACAGGGATAGATGGAACTATGCTATCTCAATCAAGGCTTCCTAAGTAGTGCCCCTCTTATACCCATTGGGCCATTAGGGAAGTTATCATTAGACTAGGATTGAAGATTAACCCCCCATTTAAGGTGAGAGAACAAGATCACAGTCAAAACCCTTCTTCCAGTTCACCCCATAATCCATATCAAATGCCCAAATACAAACAAGCATAATCCGATTGCAAAATGAATAAAGTACCTTTTGATCAGAAGCCCGCCTTCATCCATGTGCTCTTGCCAGATGGGTGAGAAGCATATGGTTGATGTAGGTGGCGGAGAAATAATGGCATGTCATCGGCTGCATGGCTAGCCGGCTAGATGTGAAGAATGGGAGAAAAGTTCTCCTATAGGGTTACCCATTTCAATGGGTAACAATCCCTTAAACAAATAGTATCTAATGGAGAGATGGGAAGGAGAGGCACCCTATTAATTTTCAGTTAACATGTTCTTTGATTAGGTTAGATACTCCATTCAACCATATGCCCATTAATCCATTTACCAATCACATTAGACATTATATAACAGTAACTGACGAAAGAACATAAATGATAGATGCAGAAGATAGGGCAAGACAAAAAGACACGATAATATGGCTCAAGCCAGGGAAAAACCTCAAGATGGAGAAAGCCCTTGATCAAATCTTCTTATTATTATCATCAAATGTTCAGCAGAGAGAGAGAGAGTACAGTGATATAAAATAACTTGCCAATATGAAGATTAGGCAACATTGCTCTTAGATCCATTCAATCCTGTAATCTGGGCAATCTGTTCATAGAGGACAAAGCATATTGTTGTAGAAGATTGGTCTAGTTAAGGCAACAACAATCCATTGCTTTCTAAGTTGACTGATCCAAAAATCCTCCTTTCTACTACGGCCTTCCTTATTTCACATGATGTTGCCTTTCGTTGGCTTAAGGAGCTGGTGTATGACCACATTAAGGTCACTGTTGATATTATCTCTATGAATCTGGATTAGGGCTTCTGAAGCATGCTACTCCAGCCCTTGAATATCTGCAAACAGTGCAACCTCTTTCTTCTTACAAGGGCTCTATTATTTGTAGTAGTCCTAGCCTCCTTTCAAGTTTCCACACCATCCTCAACAAGCACCCGAATACTATCATATAAGGTCAACGACTTTCTGTTGTATTTCAGCTTCCTGGGCAAGTGATTCAAGGCCTGCAGTCAAGCTGTGAGAATATCTTCTAGTTGTGGCCAAACTACAGGAAGAAGTCCCATATGAAACAAGTCACAACCCATATATAAGATTGTCCTTAACCATAGTGAAGCACTGCTTCCAAACTCGGACCTGTTATGACAAAGCCCTAACCAAAACAATCCCAACCATAACCAAAATTTATCCTTCTTAATCTTCATTTCCACAGATATATCTTTTTCTTTTGATTGATGTGTCCCAAATGAGAGAGAATGCTCCTCTATATATACAATTCGGTGGAGTTGAGGGGACGTGACTTTTGATCTTCTTAAGTCGACATATAGTTGAGGCCGACCTAAATAATTTACATGAGAGAAACATAAATTCAAAATTCCACTTTTACTTATCCAAATTTGACGATCTTTAGATCGATTTTGGTCCTCTCGAAAAGAGGAATTCAATGCCACAATTATGTTCCCCAAAGGAGTTGTTTAAAGTGGAATTTGGCCCTAGTTTCCATTTTTAACACTCCTTCTCAACTAGGGAGAATTCCACCTGACAAACCATCCGTCATTGTCACTGATCATCATGCCATACTATCATCGTGAACCATCTTTGTATCTCTGCTCTGCTTTGCTCTGCATTGCTTTGCTTTGTTGAACACTGATGTAATAATGAGGAAGAATTGATCGAGAGTGAGTCACAGGACCTTACCACTCTCCCCTGACAAAAGTCAATCCAGAGGTAAAACCTCAATCAAACTTGATCCCAGATCAAGTTGAAGAACACCATGCATCCCAGTAACAGGGAGTACGGTAGTCCTCGATGTGTCCATCAGTAGTGCTATGGTCCCTAACCACTTTTCCCAACTCATTGGCCAGATGAGAGGTACTTCCCATGTGTCCCGGACTACATGGGTAGGATGATACTAAATCAATAGCAAGGAAAGAATGAATCACATCCTACTCACAATCACACATAGGGAAAGGACGAACCACATCCTACAATCACAATCACAATCACACGTAGGGAAAAGAAGAACCACATCCTACAATCACAATCACACGTAGGGAAAAGACGAACCACATCCTACAATCACAATCACATGTAGGGAAAGGACGAACCACATCCTACAATCACAATCATATGTAGGGAATGGACGAACCACATCCTACATATGCAAATCACCACAGGGCACAACAATCAATCGTAGGAAGGATCCTACACGTGGGGAAAGGATGAACCACGTCCCACCGACATGTCAACCAATAATCATAGGGAATGAGCATCCTACATGTGGGGAAAGGATGAACCATGTCCCACTGACATGTCAACAGATGCCCATATGCATCTCTCATTGGGGTAGCCACAAGAGAAGGTGAACCACTCATCCTATGCATATATCATCAACAGTGGGGGAAGGTGAACCATTCACCCTATATACATGTGTCCGCAATCGTAGGGGAAGGTGAACCACTCACCCTACACACATGTCAACCACCATGGGGTATCACAGGGGAAGGTGAACCACTCACCCTGTACACAGCACACCAATAGGGGAAGGTGAACCATTCACCCTATGGTTGCTCATAGCTCAATAAGTACCCCAAGCCCCCAGGAGCTCCTAGAGCTCAATCTTCAACCAAGGATCCCTTCATATAGGGAATAGTGCCAAGTTGTTTTTTTGAAAGTCAAGACTAGATTGATGGGAACAGAAAACATATTGATTCCAGGCAGTACTAAGCAGTCTTCTACTTGAAGAATTATCAAAAGAATAGAGATTTGCTTATTTAATCAATAAGGAAGATATCAATTTACTCTTACATGAGAGGATTTCAACAAACCTCATATCTCCCTCTGAACATCACAAAAGTTATGCTTGCTCGGAGCATATTCATTAAGCTATCTGTACCCTTATATTTATCCTTAGGACTGAACACAAAAGTCAGCCAACCATGTTGTCTCTTAGGTAACAAGGATATCATCTTTAGAGTCATCATGACATGGTTATCTTTCTTGAAATAATCTATAGCTCCCTCTAAAGCCTAATGTTAGATGGTCATTTCTCTGATGAGCTTGCTAAGTGATCTCAGCCACGTGCATTGACTTACTCAATCTACTGTAAGGACGATCTTGACTCATGACTTTTCTCTGCCTTCTGAATTTCATCATCTTTCTTTGAATTGAGGAAGTATAACATCAACTACTGCTAGATTCAAATCATCTGTTGCCAGAACCTTTCCTAACCAGGATATTCCTCCAAAGGCTAGTCTTATAGCTACTTCAGTACTTCATCAAGAGTCCTTTATGCAAAATGCCAAGGACAATGTGCAGGAATAGATCTGACCTTAAATACATCAGTTTGTCGTATCTTGTTCACAACTTCAATTGTGAACAAGATCCATTGTTAATGCTTCTCATTGATGACCTGCCATGCTTGATGTTAGAATTTCTGAACATAATTGCTGCAAATGGATAGAAATGTTGAACTGAAATAAAGTAACTGTGCTATCCAACACACAACTGTGAGACCATCTACTACAGAGATGCTAATACGACAGTGATACCAAATGAAGCAGAATAACCAAATCATGAGAACGATATACATAGAACAGTGAGTGGAGGGTCGAGCCTTCTATTTCCAGGAATTTCAAACTGTCTTAAATTACAGATGGAGAATGAAACCACCTGTAAATGAGCTTAATGAAACCCTTAAAAGAATGAAGCAAACTTCCAGTCCATAAATTGATTTGGAGATATATATGGTAGGCCCATTTACAATGATTACTACAAACCCCTTCAAATGCATCATGATCTTTAGACAAAGAAACTCTTACAACTGAATTTTGATACCCCAACTACACACATACCTTTGCTGCTGCTTCAATTTTCAATATTTTGACTGAGTAGATTTTTGTACCTTTACAGTGTTGCAAAAACACTCTTACTGACAAATGTTGCTATAGAAGAATTATAACAGTGAAACCTCCTTAAATGATGAAAGCCTGTCTCACTTCAAATCCTTACTGCATAACTATGAAGTACTGATGACAACAAATGCCCATAAGTATGCCACAGTAGAGTGCATTGATTATGTCCCTTACTGCTTGATACTGCTAAAGATTAAGCAAGAAGAGGGCTTAAAAGAAATATCTATATTGGTTTGTTGCAAAGGTTGTCTGCTTCAGGTATATGTTACTTTTAGTTGCATACATGTTCAATGATATACTTTATACTAATGCAACAGCACAGATTTAGAACTAGAATTTTCGTACAATTATTCACAATTGTAAACATACCTCTGTCTATTCAATACGCTGCCCTAGAGTCATCTTGGTCTTGCTGCTACAGTCTACCTCTGTCAGAATCTTGACAAAGATGACTTATTTAAACTTTCATGCTCACGTAGATCTAAAGGTAATAGCCAATCAACTTGCGAGTTGCAGGATGGTATAATGAATCAGTTCTCTCTTAAGGAGGCCACAGAGTTATGTTAATGACAAGGTTGTCATGCTTCAATCAGCGAGCAAGTTCAATATGCCACAGGGTTCAGATATGAGCCTTCCAAATAATAATAACTAAGTCTGCATAATTACTGCAACTTTCACCAACAAGAATACACTATAATTTCACCGCAACAATGATCTTCAAGGAGGCCGAGAGATTGTGTAAAATGACCATCGAGTGCCCAGTGTTGACTAATCAAACCTACCTGTGCTCAGATTATCGATAACCTTGTTTTAGGGATACCTTCAACATAACCATAATCTGTCTCTTTAATTTATATGATCCTTCTTTAACTTTTCTCATACGCAATCCCTCAGCCTTATTCCTGCAGCAAGTCAGATGATTTGATCCTTCAAGTAAGGCATCATAGTGACTTGACCCTATCGCAGAAAATTTCTATCTTCAAAGCGAAATATCCTTCCAAAACCAGAGGCACTGAGGAGTCAAACCAGGGATAGAGAGAATAGGTGCTGAACAGTTGATACTAATCAGTGATCATGGTGATCATGCTCAGAATTTGATGGAGAAATTTTAGATTCTGGGACCCTTCTGAAATATGTTTTGGTCTAGGATTTGGTACTCTTGATCGATGTCCAGGACTGTAACTTCTTAGGAAAGAATCTCAGCTTCAAAAGTAATGCTAGAATGAATGCAAGCCTATGCCTGTTATCTGAAGCATTCCAGATATCTCCTGCACTTGATCAGTCCTCTAGAGATGAGAACAGTACTTCAAAGAAAGATCTGTAGAGGAATGACCTTACCTCCAAGGATCATAGAAAATATCTTTCCATAAGCTTACGATGATGATACAGTCTTGCTGAGTAGGATTGTTATAAAGTACAGGAACATACCTTGATGTCTTCCAACTTTTGCCCGTGATAGTTGAATATGTTTAGGATTGGGGCCCATGTTTACTGATTAGGGCTTGAAGAAGGCCTTAAGAAATAACCCAAATTTGAACTCTGACTTGATTTACCACAGAGAGTTGGAGGTATCAATGAAATTCTTTAGTGATTGCAATCTCTTTAAGCTTGGGCTTGTCCTCACCTGAGCTCTGATTCCATGTTAATTTTCAGTTAACATGTTCTTTGCTTAGGTTAGATACTTCATTCAACCATATGCCCATTAATCCATTTACCAATCACATTAGACATTATATAACAGTAACTGACGAAAGAACATAAATGATAGATGCAGAAGACAAGCCAAGACAGAAAGACATGAGAATATGGCTCAAGCCAGGGAAAAACCCCAAGATGGGGAAAACCCTTGATCAAATCTTCTTATTATTATAAACAAATGTTCAGCAGAGAAAGAGAGAGAATATAATTATATAAAATAACTTGCCAATATCAAGATCAGGCAACATTGCTCTTAGATCCATTCAATCCTGTAATCTGGGCAGTCTGTCCATAGAGGACAAATCATATTGCTATAGAAGATTGGCCTGGTTAGGGCAGCAACAGTCCACTTCTTTCTAAGTTGACTGATCCAAAAATCCTCCTTATTTCACATGATGTTGCCTTTCGTTGGCTTAAGGAGCTGGTGTATCACCACATTAAGGTCACCGTTGATATTATCTCTGTGGTTCTGGATTAGGGCTTCTGAAGCATGCTGCTCCAACCCTTGAATATCTGCAAACAGTGCTGCCTTTTTCTTCTTACAAGGGCTCTATTATTTGTAGTAGTCCTAGCCTCCTTTCAAGTTTCCACGCCATCCTCAACAAGCACCCGAATACTATCATATAAGGTCAGCAGCTTTTTGTTGTATTTCAGCTTCCTGGGCAAGTGATTCAAGGCCTGCGGTCAAGTTGTGAGAATATCTTCTAGCTGCGGTCAAACTACAAGAAGAAGTCCCATACGAAACAAGTCACAACCCATATATAAGATTGCCCTTAACCATAGTGAAGCACAGCTTCCAAACTCGGACCTGTTATGACAAAGCCCTAACCAAAATAGTCCCAACCATAACCAGAATTTATCCTTCTTAATCTTCGCTGCCACAGAGATATCTTTTTCTTTTGACTGATGTGTCCCAAATGAGAGAGAATGCTCCTCAATATATACAATTCGGTGGATTTGAGGGGACGTGACCTTTGATCTTCTTAAGCCGACATATAGTTGAGGCCGACCTAAATAATTTACATGAGAGAAACATAAATTCAAAATTCCACTTCTACTTATCCAAATTTGACAATCTTTAGATCGATTTTGGTCCTCTCGAAAAGAAGAATTCAATGCCACAATTATCTTCCCCAAAGGAGCCGTTCAAAGTGGAATGTGGCCCTAGTTGCCATTTTTAACACACCTCTTACTTCCCTCACCCACTGACAACTGCTCCAAACCCTAATAAGGTTTCACCTTCTAAGAGGAGGACAATGCAAGTTAGTGGATGGCCATAATAAAGAGGTCCACAGGTGGTGGAAAAGAGTGGAGCCATCTTAGAGTGGAGCGAAGATGGCTCTAGTGGATAACAAGGGTTGTGAAATGGAGGTCAGACCTCTTGGCTCATGGACACTAATTCCCTTGGCAGCAACTCTTGGCATAGTGGCAGAAACAACTCCTTTTTGTTTCCCTTTGTTCATGTCCAATCTGTGTTATCTTTTCTCATGGAAGTGGTGATTGGCTTGATTCAAAATAATTAGCTCTGAAGGTTGTACCAATGACTTTAACCTGTGACAACTTCAACATGAGACCTTTGGAGATAGGGTTTTCTCTACCAGCACATGTTGCACCCATGCACGGTGTTGGTGTTTTATTGAGGGTTTGTATATGAAGCAAACATGTCTAGGGAAGGCCTTGTGGGGTCAGCCCTTGGGGCTTGATGGCAATTTGTAAGGGAGCTATTATGTCTTGTTGTGGTCAAGTATGCGATCTATGGTCTTGCTTGGCCAGTAGTTCCATCTCAATTAATGTCGATCTCCCTCTGTGGTATGGCAGCTAAAGTTTTGTCAATTATTGTCATTTTTTTTTGCTTGATGTAACCCTGCAAGTGTGTCCTCCCGAGTCCCTACACACTTGGAAGTTGGTGTCGGTCTATGGGGAAATGTCTCAATTGTGATCTTTGCATGAGCATGTGGAAGCTGCAATTCCAACCCTCTTTTCTTGCACAAAGCTCTCTATATTCTTGTTTTAATAGCAGAGTTTAAGGAGGCTTTCAGAAAAAACAAATAGGATCATACACCTCATCTTGGAAGCAAACTATGAACCTTATAAACACATTTATCATTCAATCATGAGAAAATTTGCTACTTATGTAACTCTTGGCTTAGAAAAATATACAAGAGAACAAGTGATACATGAAGAAAACTATATAAAGAAATGAACAATAATTTTGTGGTGGTCGTCTAAGCAAAAAGTGGGTATTTTGTGTGCAAATGGCTTATTCGGTCATAAAGAAAGTAAAGAACCTGATGGCTTTGAGTTTGATATATTTGCCAAAAGTTAATTTTCAGTAGGGAATAGAACATACAAATTTGGGGGTTTGGGTGTGGGCATTTGAGCAGATGATATAGCCACTGATGGGCTTCCACTTGATGGCACAGTTTTATTATTCTCATTTGATGCCTTTGAAAGTTCTTCATTCATTTCCTTATCTCGGACTGCTTCACGTTTTATTTCTTCAACTGTTTTCCCTGCCAAGAACTACAAAGTGAACATGTGAAAAAATCAGAATGCGTTTCTAGATTGGCTAATTTCCACAAAGGAACTTAACTTATTGCCTAATTCAATCACCATTAGATTCATCAACAAAGGGTCAAAAAATAAAAGATGTAAAATAATGTTTGCCTAGCACCGGGAATTCTTACAAAATTCATCTGCATTGAAATTGAGCAATCAACAATCATATGTAAATATCACTTTCAACTGAGAAAGGAACAAGAAAACTCAGTTTCTATATTCTTTGTTAAAGCTTTCAAATGAGAGATTCTCAATCAAAGAGACATTACATGCATTACTAGTTTCAGAAATAGGATTTGTACCTTGACAATTTTTGGATCTCATATGCAATAAACAGACATTTACTGTAAGGCCATTAAAAGAGATGTAACAATACATTAAAATAGAACTAAAATCATGATGTCCATCTGTGAGAAATAGTGAAATAACGTAACTGAATTTCAGTAACATAGATAAGGTTCTAAATATATGTGATATCTATATGTTAGACATATCTCACAATACAATGAAAATATCAATTACTCAATTAAATGGATGTCTATATTCAACTATGCAGCAGTTTCGCATGACATGACATAGAATCCAAAGAATATTAGTTGGCTAATGGTACTGGTAAATTTTATAAAGTTGCTTCCATTTTCTCAAGATTCATATAGCTGGGCTTAACTAGGTCACATTCATGTGGAATCTGTAAAAAAATCACTTTTATTTGATTTGTCAAAGAATAGGATAAGCCAGGGCTAATTGGAGTAGTATGTTTCCATGCATATCAAGCTATTTTTAAATGATCCACAACTGCTCTTCAACAAAACTTGATCATTGAGGAGGTAATTGGATTTGGAAGACATATTTCCAAGCACGAGCCAATAATTCAAGTAACATATAATCAGCAGATGCAGATCCAAATTATTAAGTAAAAGATTTAAAGAAAATAATCAAAAAGACAAGGGATTGACTACTTACTGAGCATCATGACTGCTTATTAAGTTATTGGATGTAACACCATGACTGCTTACTGTGTCATTAGATAATGATGTATTAGGGCTTATATAATCAAGAAGACAGGACTTTGACTACTTACTGTATGAAACAGCATGTTGGATGCACTAATGAAAGGTCCCCTGCCATACTCAATTTCCTCGTCTCCTGCTCACAACAAACGGTGCTTCTGAAATTACTAGAGCATCCAATTGGGTGTAGGATGCACAATCATTACTTGAGGTTTTGCATGAGGTTGTTCTGGAGGTTGGGGACCTGAGGTGGAGAAGATTGTACAGGTCATCAAAGAAATTGCCTCTAACTATGTTATTGGTGGTAAGTCGTTGGAGGATAGACACTCAACCATTTTATGGAAACCTTAGACCTCATGCTTGAGGGTATAGGAACATTCAACTGGGTGAAAAAGGTTGTAGATCAGGCCAAGTTCATTAGCAAATACGTCTACAACCACACATGGAATTGAACTTGATGAAAACACAGAGGACATGGAGCCTGTTAAGACCCCCAACACTTGTGTAAGATGTTTTTTTCCCTAATGAGTGGATTAGATCTCATTAAAGTATCAAGGCTGCTGGAAAAGACAGCCATGAGAAATTTTGACACCATGTTTTGGTCTACAGCATCAAAGATTGTCAAAGTTGTCGAGCTTCTTGTTAAGGCGTCACAGATGGTGCATGCAGTATGGCCACAGGTTATATTTATAATGCCATGGATCAAGACAAAGAGCAAAAAGGTTGACCTACAATGATTAAAAAAAATATTGCATCTACCCATTTGGAAGATCATTAATAATGGATAGAACAACCAATTCCATCAGCTGCCAACTAGGTATTCCCTGGCCATGGGTTACATTCATGAGGCCATGGATCAAGGCAAAGGCCAAATTACCCACCATTTTGTGGGTGATATCCCTAGGAGAAATTTTTCCTCCAAGATGGTCCTCAACTGGTAGCCAGCAGCCCCTTGCAGCCACCAACTAGCTCGCTGTGCCATTTCTCCACCACCTAAGCCAGCCATGTCGTCCCCCACCCATTTGCCATGATCATATGTTTGAAGGTGGGCCTCTCTATTGGAAAATGTAACTAGGTTCGGTCTTCATGTAATGTATTTGAGTCATCATGTAATGTACTTGTCAAAGGAATAAAGAAAAGAATTATTATTATTATTGTGACTTATTAAAGCATCGGTTTCATGCTTGGGTCAATGGGTCACCATGTTTTAGGTCAAAGTCCCCATTGAGGACTTCTAGGATTTATTATGAGTCAATAGAGTCATTGTACTTTTAAGGAGACCTTTCTTGAACTTTTGAATCATGTAAAAAGGTTAAGTATTGAGTCAAATATGATTTATGTATCCTCCACACCAAATCAGCCTAAGGACACTTATTCGGCCCACAAGAAGCCCCTATAAATACAAGCTAGTCGAAGTCATTTGGAGCATCACTCTCTCACAAAAAGTTCGATATCTCTTGTAGCTAGGAAAAGTGCGAAGTCTGTTGCTGGGAAGCCGAAGTGAGTGCGAGTTTGGGGAAGTCTAAGAGAAAGGAAAAATCGAAAATTTGGTGCCTCTGTCTCTCTATTGCATGCCCTGGATTGGGAGATCAAAGAACTCCAAGTTTCACTATTGCCGGAAGTTGCTGCCTAGTCCAAGTTGCTGGAATGGGGTCGAAATTCTGGGAGGCTGACTTGGTGTGGAAGGAAGGTCTGGTCTTGGTCTAGGGTGAAGAGTCTCAAAGAATACTATTGAAAGGAAGAATTTCTTGACAGAGTTTTCCCCTCGAGGGGTTTTTGCCCTAGCATAGTGCCTACATCTGGTGTTTATTGTTTTATGTAATACTGCTTTGGTAATTGCTTCATGAACTAAAAGAAAGAAGATATAAAGAATGGTAATAACAAGAAACATCACAAGTAATTATCAAGAATAAGAAAATCTTTCTGCCTTTCTGATTTTCTAACATGGTTTCATAGCTTTGGTGAAGAAGGAAGAAAAAGGCAATCTCAAGCACTTGATCAAGGAACCATTCAAAAGGATTATCTCAGGGAAGGAGTCTACTATATTCAAGGAAGATGTCTAACACAATCAAGGGAAAGAACAAACTTGAAGGGGCCTCAAACTACAGGTCCTGGAAGAAGAGGATAAACCTCATCCTTGAAAAGAATAAGGTTCTAGACTTGGTCAAAGGAAAAGTAAAGAAGCCTATAGAGGATTCTAGTGATGCTGACAAAGTGAAATTCAGGGAACTAGAATTGGTGGCCATGACTCTAATGGTAGAAGGAATAAAGGACAACCTTGTCCCATTCATAGCTAACATCGATCATGCTCAGGAAATGTATGAAGCCTTGTCAAAGTTATTCACTATTAAGAACATTGGTTAAGTAGCAAGTTTGAAGAATGAGCTAAGGACCACAAAGATGACTAAAGAAGACACAGTGGCCTCTTTCTTTGTGAAGATAGCAAGAATCAGGGATGATCTTTTGGCCATTGATGAAATTGTTCCAGACAAAGAACTCGTGATCACTGCCCTATTAGGGTTACCACCTTCTTGAGGTGCATTTGCTCCGGGACTTAACAGTAAGAAGGTAACTCCAATCTTTGAAGAACCATGGACTGCCTGCAGTCAGGAAGAAATAAGGATCTCATTCGCTGCCAATCCTGAAGGAGTATCAAATGCCTACATTTCTCAACATAAAGGAAAGAAATCGAAAGGACCAAGGAAGAAGGTTGACATGTCCAAGATAGAATGCTATCAATGCTATAAGAAGGGTCACTACAAGAGTGATTGTCCCGACAATCCAAAGAATAAGAAGAGATAGAGATCATGCTAACTTTGCTGAGGAAGGAGACCCAAAGAAAGCCAAGCCCGAAGAATTTGACAGTAGGGACTTACACTACTAAGTCCTTTGCTTGTAGCTTTAGATATCTTGTTTTATAGGTTTTAGAATTTATAGGTTTTTAACATATTTTGGAAAAGACATTTTTATTGTTCTTATAGTTTGTAGGTATCCCTCAAGCTTTGGAGGGAGCCCCCAACAACTCCCAAAGATAAGAATCTCGTCTCTTTTCAGTTTTTGGTTGCATGTACTTGTTTAAGTTTTGATTATATTAATACTAATCACCATTCTCCCTCTATTGTCTTGATTAGGAGAACATCTGATATATCCTCAAGGAGTTTGAAGAGAGCCACCCAAGAAAAGGTTGGTCTAGAAACAAAGGTATGCCTTAAACTATAATACATTGATTTCTTTATATTAAAGGTTTATTCATTTGACAATCTATTACCAACATTCTTATGTCTAGCTATATTGAATCATAATGATTCTTGTTTTGGGTGATTCATCTCTTGATAAATTTACCCACCCCCCTCATATTCTTAACTGATTTTGTAGAACCCTAGACAAGTTCTGGAAAACCCTAACTAAAGGGTATACAAATGTGAATGTCTGAAACCCTACACTGCTTAGGGATATTATGAAATGTTGTTTGAAGTTTTTATTGATGATGTCATGTTTGGGATTTTGGTATAATCTGGAAAACCTAACTTGTTAGGGTTGAATGATAAGGTCTAAATTCTCAATCCTTTGAAGTTTTGGTAATGTTAGGTTTGCTATGTTCCTATGTTGAAACCCTAACTCATTAGGGTTTGGTTGAATGTGTAAGCAAGACCCTTATAATGTCTTAGAAATGATTTCCTTGGTATGTATGTGTTTGTCTGATCAAACCCTAGTCCAATCAAGCTTGTTATATGTCTAACTTCTATTGATTTTTGTGAAAGTTGGGTTTGACTAACACATGACATGAAATACCTTTGCATGATGATGAAACCCTAGGCATATATAGATATGTCCTTTTGGTCAAAACCCTAGTTTGGTCTAGCTCATATGTATTAATGTTGTCGGGCATGATATGGTAGATATGTGTGTTGACCTGGTTGTTGATAGTCATAAGTCTTAGGATTTAATATAAGTCCTTGTATGAGATTCTAGGATGATGATATTTGGAAATCTAGGGTTTTGCAGCTAAACCCTAGTAGGAAGTAAATTCTCTAGTATGTGTAATATAACAATCTGAGATCTGTTTAATGATTGTTGAGATTGTGAAAATGGAATCCTAGGGTTTTGGAGTTGAACCTTAGTAAAAGTAAAAATCTCTGATGTATGATGACTATATGATAATTTGAGATTTGTGTAAGATTGTTGAAATTTGAGTTTTGGTTGAGATTGATGGTTGATCAGAAATCTAGGGTTTGTAACTAACCCTAGTGGAAGCTAGTCATGTTAATGACTAAGCTGTGATTGAAATCTAGGATTTGTATGAAACCCTAGTGGAAAATCTAACATATGAATTCTGAAAGTTGTTAGATGCTTTGATGATCTATATTTGTTTGAATTGTTTCTAAGGTTTGCTATGAGGAAAGGTATGTCATACCTTTGGAAGAAACATTGAAACCCTAGATGGAATGTAAATTGTCATGAAGTGGTCTAGGTTTTATGACAAAGTCCCTAGCAAGATGTTGAAGAGTATTTATCTCTTGTTTTGGTATCTAATATATGTAAGGTTGAAATGCTTCTGTGATTCTGTAATGGATAACTTCATGCTTCTATAGTTTTGGTTATACTTGCTATCTAAGTTGTGCCAGTACACAATCTTCAATATGGTAAATATGTTTGTTGATGTGATAAGCATGATGAGGATGATAATAACTCTGATGAAATGCTTGGAAACCACGAAAGATTCTCCAATGAAGAATAGAAGAAGTTGACCTCCCTAAGGAAGCCTAAGATCTCCCTAAGATTACGAGGGAGTTTGGATAAAGAGATGCTCCCTGGTTGAGAGGGAGGGCATAGCTTGGTTTTGATTGATGAATGAATTTCGGAGGATATGTTGCTACAAGAGAAGTAGGAAAGGAAAGTGTATGATTGAGGAATCTTCTGTCAAAGATTCAGTTGATAGTCCTATTGAGTTAAGGTGCAACATCTAAAATGACCCTAGAGGTTTGTATTTGATTATTATTGATAGGGGTTGTGTTTTTACAGGTGAATCTCTCGAAGTTTTTGATAGCATGTTGGTCACCAATCAGTTTGATTGGGAGAGATTGGTCATCCTTGATCTGTTGGATCAAGGGGTGTTGAGGCTTTGTGAGTAAAGCATTGCCTGGGAGGACATCTGGCCAACACTTTGTGTTGATATCCCGAAGTTGGAAAGGTGGTGTTGGTTATTGAGCTCTGTTTTTGGATACACACCTGGATCTTTGGGTTGGTGATTAGCAAGTAAACCTGATCATACCTAGAGGGGCTGAAAGCTTGAGTCCACCTTATTCCCACTTGGATAGATTTCCCTGGTTAGGAAACTAGTCCATGGCATTGTGGTGCCTAAATTGTTGAGAGACCAATGGATAGATTGCCTTGGTCAGGAATCTAGTCCATGGCATTGCAGTGCCTAAAGTTCATCACGGTTCATATAGTTTGAGATCTTCCATTGTACTTGTATATGATGAATACCTCCCTGGTTAAGAGGGAGTGTTGGAAAATGTAACTAGGTTTGGTCTTCATTAAATCTATTTGAGTCATCATGTAATGTACTTGTCAAAATAATAAAGAAAAGAATTTTCATTATTATTATTGTGACTTATTAAAGCATGGGTTGCATGATTGGGTCACCATGTTTTAGGTCAAAGTCTCCATTGAGGACTTCTAGGATTTATTCTGAGTCAATAGAGTCATTGTACTCTTGGGCTTTTGAATCATGTAAAAAGGTTAAGTATTGAGTCAAATATGATTTATGTATCCTCCACACCAAGTCGGCCTAGAAGAAGATCAAGTCGACCTAAGGACACTTATTCGACCCACAAGAAGCCTATAAATACAAGCTAGTCGAAGTCATTTGGAGCATGACTCTCTCACAAGAAGTTCATTATCTCTTGTAGCTGGAAAGTGTGAAGTCTGTTGTCGGGAAGCTGAAGTGAGTGCAAGTTTGGGAAGTCTAAGGAGAAAGGAAAAATCAAAATTTTGGTGCCTCTCTCTCTCTCTGTTTCGTGCCCTGGATTGGGAGATCGAAGTATTCCAAGTTTCACTGTTACTGGAAGTTGTTGCCTAGTCGAAGTTGTTGGAAAGGGGTCAAAAATCTGGGAGGCTGACTTGGTGTGGAGGGAAGGTCTGGTCTTGGTCTAGGGTGAAGAATCTCAAAAATTACTATTGAAAGGAAGAATTTCTTGACTGGGTTTTCCCCTCGAGGGGGGTATTGCCCTGGCATAGTACCTACATCTGGTCTCTATTGTTTTATTTGATGTTGTTTTGGTAATTGTTTGATGAAAAAAAAGAAAGAAGATATAAAGAATCGTAATAACAAGAAACATCACAAGTAATTATCAAGAACAAGAAAATCTTTCTACCTTTCTAATTTTCTAACACTCCCGAACCTAAAGGTGTGCCTTGTCATTTGCTAATTGAGTATTATAGTCTGTTTATCATGGATAAATGTATTAAGAGGGGGATTCGGTGGAAAGAATGGTCTAGGTTTGTGCTCTTGTCCCCTAGACCCCTTTTTGGATGTTAACCTTGGATTTTAGTCCTGTGGGATCTCTTTTATTGACCATTTGGCTTTAGGGATGGTAATTCATGGGAAACCATGATTTTGATTGCGTGGTCCTGCTCCCTCATCCACATATGTTGCCCCCTTTCCACTCATTATAACCCCATTCATCATTTCTCCCACCTGGGTCCATATAGGGTTAGCTCTCCCCTTCCCCTTGCCCACACCTTTGATGCCGCGGAGGTTGATGCAGCTAAAAAAAAAGTAAAAACATAATTGGCCACATTCAACAAGAAATGTACCACAAAATGCAAAAGATGGACAGGACAAACACATTTAGCACGTGGGCAAAAGCCAATACATAAGCTCTACCCCGTCATCATGGCCATCACCCTCGTTCCTACAAGCTCTATGAGCCTCCTTCATCATATAGGAACCCACGATTGTCCCAACTCCTAGGACAATCATATAGGAACCCAAGATTGTCCCAATCCACTGATATATCTCATACATCATGCTCTTACCCCTTGAGCCCCGAGCAGTTAATTAAAGAAAAATCATAAAAAGGCAAAAGGCATATAAAGAAGGGTGGAAAAATCAAGGTCGGGGCACCTCATGTACCACGATTGCTCCCTCCTATACATTATATACCCAAGTGTGGGCTTCCCCTTTACTAGCTACCCTTGAGGCTTGTACCCTAGCATGTGGCCCAAGGTTGCCCCTTTTCATTGCCCCTTTTCATTCCCTACTCCATTCATCCCTCTACCACATGCCACCACCTTTTGAAGGATGTACCTTGGACATATTATCCCCTTTAGAAGTAGAAACCACTTAATAGGATACTTGGTTAACCCCATTTGGAGCTTGTAGACATTAGCATGTCAAAACCCATTATGGAAAGGCATGCCATTATGAAGTCCCCACCTGTTGTCCATGATTTGTAATATTTTTTACTCGACTTCCTTGATGACTTGTTGTACTAGAAGGCTAGAGGACGCATTAGATCTTATGCCAGATTGCAGGTGGTCTCCATCTTGGGTTTGGTCTCCCTATACGTGGTCCCATCCCTCTAGAGGGCTACATTAGCACATGTAGGGTGTGTGTTGAGAGCCATGGGCCTCCACAATAGTAGACAGCACTCCATGGATCCCCATAGATGTTCAGAGATTGCTCAAGACTCACCTATTGGACAAAGAAGATGCGCATGGTTCACCTTTGCCTAGCCAGCCCCACAGATGTACCATGCACTTGGCAAATGACCCAAGATTTGTATATTGATGTGGCATCACTTACACCATCATCTGAGCCCTTACATATGGTCTACAGGCATCTTCGACTTACTTGGAGACCCATGAGGTCACTTGTATGCCCTCACAGCCATTGGGAGCACCACAGGTTTATTATGTGGAGAGCAAGGGGCCAACCCATTGTCCATTACTTTTGGAAGTCCAACTCATCATTTTGGCACTTATGGACTTCATCGGGCCTCTTAGAGAGCCCGATGACATGCATCATTGATTATTCAACCTCTTGGGAGGCTTATTACTTTATTTATGAGCTAGTTTGGTGAGCTTGTCACCAATAGATAGTAATTTGCACATTATTTTAGTTGTTGGGCTAATGTAGGCTCAAATTAGGTAATTTGAACTCCTAATGAGTTTATAAATAGGAGAAACATGAATTCATTTGTATCATCACTTGGATTGGATCATTCTCTCTCTAGAGAATTTCGTGTTTCTTTCTTGGAGGACAAATCGGAGCATGGATGAATTTTGATGTTTGGATTGGATTTTCTTATCTTGGATCTTCTTTATTGGCAAATGTATTGATGTTTGGATATATTCTCTTACATGTAAGTACAACTTTGATGTTATTTTCTTTTACTGTCACATACATTGATCATGGGATTTTTGCTATTTTACGGCCAATTGTTGCATGCATTTACTACTTCATTGTGGAATTATGTTTCTATATAACATATCTCTATGTATGGGCCATGTTTGTTGAACGAATTATCATAGAGATTGAAGTTATCTTGATAAGCCATCTTCATCTGCAAGCAAAGTATAAACGCTTTAAGGTCACCTTCTCTTTCTGCCCTAACATTGGACGAAGTTGCCCTTAAAGCCTCCTTGAGCTAGAAACGAGATCCTTCTTCATAATTCTTTCTGACTCCATATCCCCAAAAGGAATTAGGCAGTAGTCCACCATAAGGTGATCACCTTAAACCCTTCTCTTTACCTTTTTCCCTCCTTTTCTAGGTCTAGCCACACTGGGCCACCTAGGGCATCACTTTCCCGCCAAAGTAGCCATAGAAAAAATTCGATCTCCCAGCCTCTATTGCGTTGGTGTGTCCTCAGGGTCTCCTCCAAATTTGAAAAATTCTGATGGTGGGAGTGTGAGATATCCCAAGCCCTAGCTCTGAGATCAAACTTTTCCCTGGTGTTCCCTAGGCTAGTACCTCATAGGATCAATTTGACACCTTTAAGTGGAAATTCTTGTTTTGATCCTTTCCCCTTCCTTGTTTAGGTTAAGATCATCATCGGTTGCTAAACTCCCTCCCCTTAACCTAACCTAGGTCCACTTGGTCACGTGTGGTCCCATACCTTTGAAAAGTCAATTCTTCAGGAACCACTTGGGAAACCAAGTTCAATAAGGATTATAGGGATTGGGAAACTCCTTTACAAGGCATATTCCTTAAACCTAGCCCTTAAATCCTCACCTCCTCTCCTAGAAAGCTTTGTACCTTGCTTGAAGAGCAAGCAAGCTCCATTCTTAACCTCCTTCTAGGAAAAGGATCATTAAGGTCACTTCACATCCATTTGTTGGTTCATCCTTCACAAGTGACTTTCTATATACCGGGTCTCCTCCCATCGGTGAAAGTCCGTAAAGAGTAGGGAGTCTTAATTGAGGTGATAGTGGGCTAAGTCTCCATCGTTTCCCTTGACCTAGCAGTTGTCCCTTTAGGAGTCCCTTTTAGGCCCCCTACTAGTTTGAGCAGTAACAGGCAGCATACAACAATTTAAACAAAAAACAAAAACTACCTACCTATCTAGAAGATCGTTGAGAACAAATGGAACAATCAACTCCCACAGCCATACATGCAACTAGAATTTCATGAACACAACATACCATTACACATCCAACTTTGTAGTAGATGCAATGGGTAGTTCAAATATTGATTGTACACATGTATAGAGTGCATGTTAATGCCATGGATCAGGCCAAAGACAAAATAAGAATAGTATAATCCATAACGATTGGGAAGGTCAAGATAAATTGTACATATGTATAAAGTGTCTAGTCCTAGATTTGAAAGTCATGTAGAGGTACCTTTGGCAAACAAGTCGTTGTCCATGCAAACAATAGAGACCAAACAGGTAAGCAATTCCAAAGGTTTTTAAGTTCAAGAAAATCATTGTTCTAATCAATGAAAATTTCTAGCCAAAAGTTTTATTTATTTTCTTTTGGTGAAAAATGCATCTTATATTTATTGGAAAATATCTGCAAACAGTAAAGCAAAAAATGAGAGGGTATATGCTATGGACATCATAACCTCTTCCATAATGCTACTAATACTGAGAAAAAAATAGAATAAGCTACAAAATCTAGAGATTGGGCATCTTTGATCAACATAGTTCCCTTAACCAGGAGCTAATAGAATACCCCATCCCACCACATGGATTTAAAAAAAAAATTGTGACCTAATCTTGCAATAAAAAATGGACTTAGCCTTGAACTTCCATAGAAAGAATAATGGCAAAATCCACAAGCATTAACATGTCCAAGAAAATTTAGCACAAAATAGAGAATGGCAATCCCCAAATAACGCAGCGAACCAATGAACCCTTGTGAAATAGAACCAAATGCCAGTTCTCTAAATAACTGCATCATCTTTTGGCAAATCGACACTCCCAAAAGATGTGCTTCAAGTTCATATTCCTTGAATGATGACCAACAAGACAAATGCCATTAGAGAAGCAACTCTTGGCCAACTAGGCATTAGATCGGATCTCCTTATAAATCACTAACCAAGCAAAACCCTTACACTTACAAGAACATTGAATGAACCAAAACTTTCCACTTATAAGAACATTGAATGAACCAAACATTGTGGAGTTTATGCATCCATCTATCCTCTAGATCTGTAGACACACATCTCGCATTGAGGACCAAAAAGAATGGATGTCTCTGATGAAGCACCAAATATAGATGATGGGAGTCATATTGGGGAAGCAATTGACCAAAGCTCCACCCCCAATCCCTCCAAAAGGCCCAGGCATCCCAATATTCATATTGAATAAATCAAAAACTAAAATAATCCCTCTCAAATCCATAATTAACGGATAGTCAAGGGCAATCATCCATAATCATGAGCTAGAGTCCCACATATTCCCCCAGAAAAGAAAATTCCCTTCTTGCTCAGCCTATGTGCCTAAAAGCAAGGCATCTCCATAACATGTACCTTGAACCCTTAGGCTACAAATGGGACGACAAGCTAAATCCCATCCCAGCCTACCCTGGTGCCCTCTCAATGCCAACAAACCAAACCTACAATAGTTTTCCAAGCTGACCAAATGCTTCTAAAAATTAATAAGCTCAATACCTAAAACAAATTAGGCAAGGAAATTATATCACATAACCTAAAGGCCCCTCACACCATACATATATGCTAAGCAAACTCAACCAATGGAAAAGCAAAACCTACCAAAGCTAACCCTCTAGACATCTCAACACCCATTTTGGCAGTGAGAATACCGCCCTAGGTGGCAATATCAATCAAGCCAAGTCCTCCCTTGTCCTCGAGCATGTTGGAAAATGTAACTAGGTTCGGTTTTCACAATATGCTTAAAGAAGACATTTATTGGTTAAAACTTAAAAGAAATTGATTTTGTAATATGTCCCATTTGGACATTTGAAAGAAAAATAAATTTGAATTTTTGAAATTATATTAAGTTGTCCAAGTAGCCAAGTCAGACCTCCTAGATGACAAGTCAGCCGAGCTTGAAAAGACATGACTTTTCCCATGAACAAACAACTATATATTGGCTAGTGTACTCCTCCATTTGGCAAGAAGATTTGGGGACTTCTGTGGTGATTTTCGGATACCTGTAGAAAAATTATTTCAAACCTTTCACTGTGATTTGGACGAGTTAATAAGAGGCTTCTCTCTGTGGTTAGACGTGCTGGGCATGACACATATCTTCTGTGATATATGCGAACTTTTGAGGTGATTTCTCTGTGATAGATGCGAGTTCCTGTGCTGCTCTCTTCTGTGGTATATGTGAGCTTATATAGTGCTTTGTTCTGTAGCATATGCGAGTTTCTATGATGTCATCTTCTGTGACTCCGTGAGATATGCAAGCTTTTGTGGTGCAGTTTCTGTGACTATATATGAGCTACTGTAAGATTGAGGTACCTATGACGTGAGGCTAGTTTGATGTCATATTTATGGACAGATCTATAAAGGATGTTAAACAGACCTATGAATAGACTTATGAAGGACGTTGGACAGACCTATGGACAGATCTATGAAGGATGTTGTGAAGGTAGATGTTGCCTGGTGGAGCGCTGACTTGGCACTTGAGATAATGATTGTTTGACTTGGATTTTTCTATGACTCTATAAGGAAAGGATTGTTGGGTTTTCCCCCTTGGTGGGGTTTTGCCCTGGCCTCTAACCTATCTCTGGTGTCTCTCGTCTCTTGTATTTACTTTCTTGCATTCTAATGGTAATTGCTTGATGAAGAAGATTAATAAAATAAGAAGAAACAAAAAATAATGTTTGCAAGTAATTATCATGTTAAAGAATTTCATTTTACATTGGAATTCCAACATGGTATCAGAGCTATGGTGAACCGTGAAAGAACAAACCTTCTAAAGGAAGTGATCTCTAGGGTTTGGTTTTGTCAGCTCAAGATGAAAACCTAGCATGGTGAAAGGAGGAGCACTAAGCCAGTATATCTATAATCAAGACATGTTCAATCCAACTCTATTTTCTGTGGAAGGCCAGTCCATGACAATGGAAAAGTTAGATATCTTTTGCTCTACCACAGTCCAATAAGCCTCAAGGGTCTAAAACAATAAAAGGACATCTGATCTAATCCATAGTGCGAGCTAATTCTAAGATGTGACCCGAACTGTCTGAGGCATATCACTCTAAGATGAACACTGAAGCTACTTTGTGAACCAAAGTTAACAAGATCCAAGCCTTGAGATATGATTCAAGTCAAAATGAGAGTTGTCAAAGAATATTTCTAAGACAAGACCGAGAGTTCTATGGCATGGTACCAGCATCATTGAAGATCATTTCAGGGGTATAATTCAAGCATCTTTAAGGTACAATCCTGTGGTATGAAATAAGCATCCTTAAGTAACAGTATTGTTGGAATTTCTAAGTCTAACTATTAGAAACCTTCATGTACTTTTCTGATTTATTTCTGCCTACTTGTTCTGATTAATTAACAAGTTATTTACCATGTATATACTGAAAATAAATACAAGTACATGCTCAACACATTACAGATCATCAACTGAAGGAAACAAAACAAGCACACAAGTGACACCGTTGTTTTTGGACCAATGTCCCCGAAAAAATCCAATGCGGGAAAATTGGTGCAGCGATTTGAGGGTTTTATTATTATGCAATTTCTTAATACAATCTGGATGCCAAAACCGGCTCACCCAACAGAGAATAATCTTGTCAATAGTACCTCTCTACTCGGAAGCAAATATTCCGGCTGAAACCCCAGATAACAGTCTGACAGCTCCCAGCTCCAATCTGCCCCACGAAAACCCCAACGTCAGCCTCTAGGGCCTGTGTTAGCCCTTTTTGGTCCAGCGTCACCCTAGCTCACCCTACGTCAGCCTCAGGAGGCATTGCGTCAGCCCTTAGAGCCTCTATGTCACCCACTCTGGCTCTCTGAGGCACTGCGCAGCTCCTGGTTACCTCTGCGTGAGCCCTGGCTAGCTCTACGTACCTTTCTCCTGGCTTCTGCGTTGATCCTCCTGATACTATCTCTGCCTCCCTACTTCTATATTCACTGCCCCTCAACTGCAACTCTGATCACTCTTTCGACTTCCTTAGCAAACCTTGCCCCAAAAAATCAAAATCTTGATCAACTCGGTGTGTTCTCCGAGTGACCCTCAAGCCTCCTCTTATATTTTTCTCACTGACAATTCAACAACCGAGATTAAGTCCCTAATCAATAGCTAAGATTAACTCTGGCTTGATCCATGACTTTTGAACCCTTCTAACACGGTTTTATTTAATTCACATTAATATTTTATTTTCCCTAAGTTTATACTTAGGGGCTCCATTAAAAATATTAATTATTTTAATATCTCCCAAATTGTTTAGAATCTGCCCAAACCATTTCTGGGTATTGGAGATCTCATGTGCCTTAGCCTCTCCACCAAGTTTTGAGGCTAGAGCACATCCAATGCTACCCCAAAGCAACACTCCCTCTTAGCGAGGACTGTGCTCTAGTAATACTCCTCACTGAGGATCACCCTAATCATTCGGAATCGGTCCTTATGCTGATGCTAGGCCTACTGCCCAACATCCTCTGACGCTGCTACATCATGTATTGCTACCCATGGCCCTGCCACTACCACTGTTGCATCTATACAGCAACTCCCTCTGCATCCGTACTGCTGCCCATGGTTCTGCCACTGCCACTGTTGCATTTGCACTGCAATCCTTCTCATCATGTTGCATCGTGCTGCCCATAGCACTGCCACTGCTAACTACTGCACTGCAACTCAATTACTGAGAAGTAAGTAACTGATCTCCCAACTCTGACATCTTTGTTAGGCTAGAAACACTCCCGATGTTAAAGCTCCCTCTGTCACTGACAAGTGTTCCCTCTCTAACCTCTGCGCTGCCACAACAACTATGTGCATCTCGCACTGTTGCCTCATGCTGTCCTGGGACTCCTACACTGTAGCTCCCTCTGTCGCTCCATCCGCATCCGTCTCCACTAACATCTGCCAGCACTGCTACTCCTCTTCGGGGCTCCCGTAGCCAAGTATAATTCGAGAGGTTGGGTATCTCAAGGATCCTGCCCCTCATCCCCTATAGTCCATCTGACTACAGCTCGATGTCTCCCCACTTCCACTCAAGTGGCGTGTGAGCACACATGGCACAGTCATCATCTGTCTCCACTTCCTTCTCCGCCCTTGCTAGCGCAGCCTTGGTCTCAAAAGCCTCTCCCTTGCTCTTCTTCCTTGGACACTGGCTCGCATAGTGACCCAGTTCCCCACAGTTGAAGCATTTGACCTGGGAGAGGTCCTTCTTCTTCCGTTTCTCATGCTTTCCCTCAGATGCTAGGGCAGCATCCTCCTCTTCCTCCTTCTTGATTCTAATCCCCTTGTCGCTGCTTCCCGCCTTGCTCAGCCTTCTAATCTCTTCTTGGCGAAGAGTCGCCCACATTTCCTCCCAATCTGGACGGGTTGCCCTGCCTAGTATGCTCTGGACAAACACCTCCCAGTCTTCAGAGACTGCGTTCAAGGTTGTTCTCACCATCAATTCTTGATCCAGCGTGGCCCCTATGGAAGTCAGCTGATCCTGAATCTCCTTCAATCGACCGAGGAAGGTGTTGGTCTGTTCTCCCTTCTGCATCTGGTATGATCGCAACTGATTTTCTATTAGCATCTTCCTCTACACAGAAGTATGTTGATACAACTTCTTTAGGGCCTCCCACATCTCATTTGTCATATTCTTCTCAGCAATGTGTGGTACTACATGGTCCTTGACCCTGTCAAGGATGATGCTCTTGGCCCTCGCCATTGCATCTTCATACTTATAGTTATCAGTCGGCCGGGTCAACTGGGACTGTTATTGTCCTCAAGGCGAAGTGCTTGAGACATTTCCTGTCTACAACGAATAAGATTTTGGCCTTCCAGACTACGAAGTTTGAGGCTTCGTCCAGTCTGTCTTGATCTCTTACCCCGTTCACTGCCATCTTGCTGCTCCTTTACTTCCCTTTTGGAAGTTCTCGGTGTGACTCCCTCTGAGCCTCGGTTTCCCTCCTGGTAACTCCTGCCAATCGTCAAGTCGCACCTCTCCGATCTTCTGTGCACCTGCAACACTGATCCGGATTCCTTGGCTAGAAACCCACCTCGGTAGCGACTCCCTCTACCTTGGTCTTGCCATGTTCGGTATTGTTCTGACTACAATACCCCACCAACTTCACTCTGCAACTTACCCACAGCCTCCTAAGCCCCAGCAAACTGAAGCTTAGAGCTTCTAGGCTCTGTGCAATCCCGGCACCAGCAAAATCCGCACCTCCTAGCCACAAGCGTCAATCATTCTTGACTGAGAAAGATGATCGGGTACTACATAGGTCAAGTCTGCTCCCCTCTGCCACTGTGTTGATCCTCTTCCCAACTCAAACTTGATGATGCAGGCACTGCATCATCCCTTGCTGCATCTCTGCTAGGAACAGCTTCTGTCACTCGGGATCCCTGTTTTTTGTTGTTGTTGCTCTGCTTGACTGATGTCCTCTGTTCTCTTATGATCTGCAACCACACTCTGATACCATGTTGGAATTTCTAAGTCTAACTATTAGAAACCCTTCATGTACTTTTCTGATTTATTTTTGCCTACATGTTCTGATTAATTAACAAGTTATTTACCATGTAAATACTGAAAATAAATACAAGTACATGCTCAACACATTACAGATCATAAACTGAAGGAAACAAAACAAGCACACAAGTGACACCGTTGTTTTTGGACCAATGTCCCCAGAAAAACCCAATGCGAGAAAACCGATGCAACTATCTGAGGGTTTTGTTATTAAGTAGTTTCTGAATACAATCTGGGTGCCTAAATCGGCTCACCCAACAGAGAATAATCTTGGCAGTAGTACCTCTCTACTCGGAAGTAGATATTCAAGCTGAAACCCCGGATAAACACTCCGACAGTTCCCAGCTCCAACCTGCCCCACAAAAACCCCAGCGTTAGCCTCTAGGACCTGCATCAACCAGCGTTTGCCCAGCATCACCCTAGCTCGCCCTACGTCAGCCTTTGGAGGCACTGCGTCAACCCTTAGAGCCTATGCGTCACCCACGTTGGCTCTCTAAGGTACTGCGCAGCTCCTGGCTACCTCTGCGTGAGCCTTGGTTGGCTCTACATGAACCTCTAGCTGGCTCTGCGTCCCTTTCTCCCGACTTTTGTGCTGATCCTCCTGGTACTATATTTGCCTCTCTGCTTCTATATTCACTGCCCCTCAGCTGCAACTCTAATCACTCTTTCGACTTCCTCAGCGAACCCTGCCCCAAAAAATCGAAATCTTGATCAACTCGGTGTGTTCTCCAAGTGACCCTCAAGCCTCCTCTTATACTTTTCTCATTGACAATTCAACAACCGAAATTAAGTCCCTAATCAATGGCTAAGATTAACTCTGGCTTGATCCATGACTTTTGGACCCTTCTAACACAGTTTTATATTAATTCACATTAATATTTTATTTTCCCTAAGTTTATACTTAGGGACTCCATTAAAAATATTAATTATTTTAATATCTCCCAAACTATTTAGAATCTGCCCAAACCATTTCTGGGTATTGGAGATCTCATGTGCCTTAGCCACTCCACCAAGTTTCGAGGCTAGAGCACATCTGATGCTACCCCAAATCAACAAGTACTGAAGTATAGTCCAAGCATCATTGAAGTATAGCTCTAGAACAAGCCCAAGAACCTTCTGTTGTATGATTCAAGACTCTTGTGTGGTGAAGAATTGTTATTGAGACTGAACTACCTTGAGAAAGTTGCTATGTAGTGGTGAATCCTTTTGAGGAGCACTGTACAAAATTTTGAGCTTAAAAGAAGAGGTCGAAATCTGAAGCAATCTATAACATATTTCAGTGATGTCACAGAGTCTATTCAAGTTTTGTGTTCCACAAATATGATCTGCATTCTGTAAGTATAATCCAGATTCCAGGCACAGTAATCTAAGTCCAGTATGATGACCCAAACGCAGTAATGGATCCGAAATAAAAATCTAAGTTCCTTGAATAAATCTCGAAGTTCTATTTACTATTACAATGTCTGCAAAATGATCCTTAGATGGAGTCCAAAGTGGATCCTAAGATGGAGTGAATTCATGGTTCTTCTGTGAAGTTTGGCCTAAGACATTTTCATGATCCAGAGTTGCTAAGAATTTTTGAAAGAGACAAGGATGATTTGGAGTCTTGATATGAAGTATTCTAAAGTCTTGACCTGGAGTATTGATCTGCTCTTAATTTAGAGTTTGGTAAATTTTCTAGGGTTTTTCAGACAAAACCTTAGAATAATCTATCCCTTGTGTAAAAAGTACATTTAGGGTTTTTACTTTTTTATTTCTAGGGTTTGCAAACCTATAAAGGCTTGATAAGAAAATGCCTAGGGTTTTGGACAAAACCCTAGGATGAGTTGCTTCTGCTAAAAGAAGAAACCCTAGGTCCTGATAATGATGTCTAAAATAAGAATGTTGATCTATTGGATAGCTGCAAGAAGTATAAGATCAAGAGGGAGTTGTTACTCTTCATAAAAGATAAGTACTCTATCTCTCTTCCTTTACTATTATTAATTTCTCTAGTAATCTAGTATCTTGTCTTATTTTCATTGCTATGATTGTAAGTATTCTTTCGTGAACTCCAAGAGAGGATTGCAGGAACAAGTTGAAGACTGTCTAAGGTTGGCAGAAGTTTCTAACAAGTCTTGGATTCAGAGGGAGCTTTGAATCTTGAAAGGGTTGTGGATTCAGAAGGAGCTTTAGATCCAGAAAGAACTATGAATTTAAAAGAATCTTTGATTTAGAGGAAGCAGTTTCACTCTCAAGTTTTGAAGTATGTCTTTAAGTATTATCTTTAAATTATATTTAATGGATAAAGATGTGATAGGCCTTTGACAAGCCTATGTCCTAAATGAAGTGCTTGCACTTCAGGAACAAGCTTGGACTTGTTTAGATAGGTTTTCTCAGTAAAAGGATGGGCATCTTCCCTATGTGTCATGTTTGACCAGATTAGGGAATATGGTTCAATAACATCATGGATAGACATTCTACCTTAGGGAGAGTGGTCCAGTATGGGACAATCATTCTACCCTAGGAGAATGGTCCAGTAAAGGACAATCATTCTTCATGTATCAAGGAAGAATGGTCCTTTAGGCCCAGTTACTCAAAAGAGTGGGTGCCTTTGCTAGGCTTGGATACTTTTTGAGTGTCATTTGGCCTAGAGTGAGGCTTGTCATTTTAAGGTTTGTCCAAGATAATGGCAACCCTGTGATGTAAGGATCCTTAAGGGTTTTGACCCTGTGGTGTGAGGAGTTGAATGTCCTCTAGCGTTTGGCCAACTCCATATAGTTGGAACATGGATGTTCTTGGAGGTTTGACCTTAGTGATGGAAAACCTGCACTAGTCTATATATCATGAGGTTGAGTCATTGGTTGGATCATGGTGACTAGTTTTTGTAACTTAGGATGAATAGCCTGTATGATGGTACATAAGGTTGGTACCTTGGAAGTAGCCTAGATGGTACCTAGATCCCTGAAAAAATGTTGGGTTGGTACCTTGCCAGTAGCCTAGATGGTACCTACATCCCCATAAGATGTTGGGTTGGTACCTTGGTAGTAGCCTAGATAGTACCCAAATCCCTGAAAAATGTTGGGTTGGTACCTTGGCAGTAGCCTAGATGGTACCTAGATCCCTAGAAGATGTTGGGTCGATACCTTGGTAATAGCCTAGATGGTATCTAGATCCCTAAAATAGTATGTGTTAGTTTGATGCGTTGGTAATAGCCTAGATGGTACCAAGATCCCTAGATCAGTGTGTCTTTTGGATTGGTGTCTTGGCAGTAGCCTGGATAGCACCTAGAGCCCTATAGAAGCATGTTTGTTGGGTTGACACCTTGGTTGTATTATTAATTTGGATCCTTTCTTATAGATTAGAATATAAGGATGAGTCATTATGAATACCTCCCTAGTTAAGAGGGAGTGTTGGAAAATGTAACTAGGTTTGGTCTTCATAATATGCTTAAAGAAGACATTTATTGGTTAAAAGAAATTGATTTTGTAATATGTCCCATTTGGGCATTTGAAAGAAAAAGAAATTTAAATTTTTGAAATTATATTTAGTTGTCCAAGTAGCCAAGTCGGCCCTCCTAGATGACAGGTCATCCCAGCTTGAAAAGACGTGACTTTTCACATGAACAAACAACTATATATTGGCTAGCGTACTCCTCCATTTGGCAAGAAGATTTGGGGACTTCTGTGGTGATTTTAGGATACCTTAGCAGAAATATTTTGGACCTTTCTCAGTGAATTGGACGAGTAAATAAGAGGCTTCTCTCTGTGGTTAGACATGTTGGGCATGACACATATATTATGTGATCTATGCGAACTTTTGAGGTGATTTCCCTATGACAGATGTGAGTTCCTGTGTTACTCTCTTTTGTGGTATATGCAAGCTTCTGTAGTACTTTCTTTTGTAGCATATGCGAGCTTATGTGATGTCATCTTCTGTGAGATATGCAAACTTATGTGGTGCAGTTTTTGTGACTATATAGGAGCTACTGTAAGATTGAGGTACTTGTGATGTGAGGTTGGTTTGATGTCATTTTTATGAACAGACCTATGGACAAATCTACAAAGGATGTTGAATAGATCTATAGACAGACCTATGAAGGACGTTGGACAGACCTATGGACGGATCTATGAAGGATGTTGTGAAGGCAGATGTTGCCTAGTGGAGGGTTGTTAATTTTAGGTATGTTCTATGCTAAGAGCAATTTACTTCAATTTTTCACATTAACTCAATATCAATTCCAAATTAGAAATCACATTTAGCATGATAGTAAAAAGCAGATGGAACATAAACATAAATCGCAGAAGACAATCCAAGACAAGTGGACACAAGATGTGGCGCCAGCCAGAGAAAAACCCCAATGTGGGGAAACCCTTGATCAATTCTTCTTATGTTCTTCAATAGTTCAGCAGAAAGAGATAGTACATATACATTAGAAGTCAACATTTTGACTTGTCAAAATAAGAGCTGAGATCTTCTCTAGGAAGATGACACATGAGGTAGCAAATCTGAACACAGGTGATTCCATCACCATGTTGTACCCATCATTGTGGTGCACCCATCACTGTGTTGCACCATTCATGTTGCACTTCACTACACTATGTTGCACCATGCTGCACTTTGCTGCAACATTCATGCTGCACTTCATTACACCATGCTGCACCATGCTGCACTTTGCTGCACCATTCATGCTGCACTTCATTACACTATGCTGCACTTCATTATGACTATGTTGCACCATGTTGCATAGTGCACTTCATTATGACTGTGTTGCACCACGCTGCACTTTCATGCTATACTTCATTATGACTATGCTACACCATGCTACACTTTCATGTTGTACTTCATTATGACTATGTTGCACCATGTTGCACTTTCATTATTGTTGACATCATAGTTCCTTTATTATCATAACAATTATTGTCATCACTGCTTCCTCATCTTGCACCACTTGACACATCTGGAAACCCTCATCATGGTTACGATACCGAAACTACTACAGAGATATCATTTTGGATCTCCTTCATTGTCGGTATGTCGAGACTCTAGTACAACTCCTTATTGTAAATAGACTGTAATACCTGCTTCTTCTCCATATGCCGAGACAGTGGGATTGTGACTCTGTCTTATCTTGAGATTATCGAGATGCATACATGGAGGTCTGAATCTCACTATGATATATTCAAGATTCTGTCACAATTATGCTAAGACTGTTAGGGCTAGAGTAGGATTCGTAAATCCCTTTCTACCATCAAAAGATAATCACTACCATCAAAAGATAATCATCGTGCTAGAGTAGGATTCGGAGATCCCTTTCTACCATCAAAAGATAATCATCATGCTTCCTTTCTTTGAGATATGCACCACCGACGAGGAGATCACTACCCTCTATATCACTGTGATCATCGCTGAGACTATGTAATTTATCAATGTGATGATCATCCTCTATTAGGACAGCATTTATATAGCTCCTTTCTTGACAGCGAAGAGCCCTCATTATTATCTACGGGCTAGGGTATATCCTCTCATTAGGACTATTTATGGAAGCCTTTCTAGAACAGTGAATAGGTCTCTTATAGACCAGCGTTTAGGCTTCTCCTATTGCGTTGAGGAGGCCTCCTTCATAACAGTGTTAAAGTCATGACTGCGCTCAGGGCTCTCTCTTCATGACAGCGTTCAGGGCTCTCTCTTCATGACAGCGTTAGGATCTAGGGCATCCTCTAGGGCAGCATAACATCTTAAGATCTCTCCTCCCACCAAAACCCAAAGACAAGTGGAGAGGAAGAGATCACAAGAGGTGTGTTTAAAATTACTTGCAAGGCACCTCTATTTATACTAAAACGTGGAGGACAAGTGGGGATAGTTTGGTTGTTAGCCGACCTTGACGAATTGTCACATAACACAAATAAATTTATATCTCCATGAATACTTGTCGGAATCGGATGATCTTTAGATCAATCCTACACCTCTCGACGAGAACGAGAGGAATCCAAGAAAAATATCAGCTGCCATGAATAAGAAGACCCACATGGAGTTTGGACCTAGTCGCTAATTTTAACACTCCCTCACAACTAGGGAGAACTCCATCTGCTAATCCATCTGCCAGACTGTACTATCTCTACCATCAGTGCCCTGCACTGCTCTACTCTGCTCTATTGGACTATGAAGAAGAAGAAGTGATCGAGAATGTATCATACCATCCTCTACTGACCCGAAGTCAATCCCATATAAAAGAAAGTCTCTCATACCACTCTTACTGACTCGAAGTCGGTTCCAATAAAGAGAGTGTGTCATACCATTCTTACTGATTCGAAATCAATTCCAAATAAAGAAAGTGTATCATACCACTCTTACTGATTCGAGATCAGTTCCAAATAAATAGAGTGTATCATACCACTCTTACTGACCCGAAGTTAGTTCCAATTGATCCCAGATCAATATCATCCCAGCATAGGGAGTACGGTAGTAACACGATGCGTCCATCGATACTACTATGGTCCCTATCCTCATTTCCCTACTCATTGGCCAGATGAGAGGTACTTCCCATGAGTCCCAGACTAAATGGGTAGGATGTCTTAGCAAGAGAAGGATGAACCACTCATCCTGCCTACATGTCGCCAGGGTTATCCCAGGGGAAGGCTAAACCACTCACCCTGTACACAACAAATCACTAGGGGAATGCTGAACCACTCACCCTATGACTGTGTCCCAACAAGAGAAGGATGAACCACTCATCCTGCCTACATAGCAGACCCCCAGGGGAAGGCTGAACACTCACCCTATGGTTGCTCATCGCTCCAAGATGTACCCCCAAGCCCCCCGGAGCTCCCAGAGCTCAATGTCCATATCATACAGGACCATTAGGAGAGAGTTTCTCAACGACTCCTAGTCGTTCTTGGAAAGTCGAGAATTTGACCTTTCCTAGGGGCTTTGACAGAATATCAGTGACCTGCACATCAGTCCCAATGTGATGGACCCTTCTTGCTCCTCTATGTACCATATCCCAGATAAAGTGGTACCTGATGTCTATAGGCTTGGAGCGATCATAGCACAGGGGATTCCTCAAAATTGAATCCCCCTCTGGTTGTCACAGAAGATCACAATGGTATCCAGCACATGTCTAAACAGCGCACTGAAGAGCTTCCTCAACCAAGCAGCTTCACACGAGGTCATACTCGTAACTATGTATTTGGCCTCAACGGTGCTCAAAGCAACCGACTTCTGCATCTTGCTCATCCAGGATATCAAAGCAGAACCCAAAGAGAACCAGCACCAAGAAGTGCTCTTGCGATCCTCCACACTGCCTGCCTAATCAACATCATAATAATCATGCAGCGTCACCATTTTCGGCAGTGTATCTCAATCCATGAGAGATTGTGCCCTGAAGATATCTCAAATGATTCTTGGCAACAATCTAGTGAGCCTCAATCATGTATGAGCTCAACATGCTAACTGCAAAACATACCTCTGGACAGGAGTTCACTAACAACATCAATGCTAGTATGAGTTTATGAAACTGAAAGGCATTTCACAAATCAGGTCCGGCATCACTACTGCATAATTTTTTAAAGTTAGGCTTCATCGAGGTAGTCACAGGTATGCAGTTCATCATTCCAAATTTGAAATCCAACTCCCTCTTACTTTTGAAAATGAGAGGGTTTGTACCTGCCAAAAAGAGATTGTCCACATAAGGTACTAGTATGAGAGGTCTATCATCCACAACCTTAAAGCAATGGTTTGGATCTGCTTCACTCCTAGTGAATCTCAACTTCATCAGATAGTTGTCAATCCTATCATAACAAGCTCGAAGTGTTAGCTCTAAATCATAGAGAGTTTTCTTCAACCTGCATACATGAGATTCCTGATCATGAATCTCAAACCCCTCGGGTTGTTCCAAATCTGTGGTCTTGCTTTTACATAAGGGGAATGGTCCCCTTGTAAGATTTCCTTTGGTACATCTCGAGCATGTACCCTCATGCTCTTCTTGAATTCAGGCATCCCTATCACCATCTGTCTCACATCAGGTAGGGCCCCAAAATGAAGATGGGTAGACCTCCGGTGCTATAGAAGAGATGTGTCAATCGACATTGTCTCCAATGGACTTCCTGCAGCTAGATACAAATGCCAACCCTAAACTCAAGAGTATCTTGAAAAATTCCTTTTTCAAACACATACCTTTCCATCGATGAATGCCACCTTGAAACTTTTGACTTCCATTTTTGAAATGGGCACCAAGTTCCTTTTGAGATCAGGGACATTCTCGCGAGTTACCCTGATCCATTTGAAGAGAAACATTCCCTGCACCCTTTCCGGGATAGGTGGCATTGTCTCCAAGAATAATCTCCATGATTGTTTCCTTCTTTATCAAATTAGAGAGAGCTTCCTTGAATCCAGTGAAGTGCCTTGAGGCACCACTATCAATTTTCCCAACGAATCTAGTGGAGAGGGCCGACATAAGATAATACTCAGAAACAACATTTGATTCTTCATACTTGGAGTTTCGTGCTTTCCTTGAAGAGTCGGCCATTTCCTTGATGACCTACATTCCTTTTATTCCTTTGCCTTTGTACTTGTCATTCCTTTGATCATTGAAGATGCCCCTGGAATGATTGTTATCATCATCAAGTGATGTATCCCTTCTATTTGGACATTTCCTCGCATAATGGCCAAACTTATTGCAAGAAAGGCATCTGCCTTTCCTTCCATTCTTAGATCCGGACTTCCCATTTAAGTGACCTGTAGGTAGGCCACCAGATGCTTCCGTTGTGCCATTTTGATAATCTTCTTTACTTCGACTTCACCCTTGGTGAATTTGAAGAGGGATGAGGAACCCATTGAGCCTTTTTGTCCTTTCCAACTATCTTCGGCGATTGCTATTTCACTCTTGCTTGGGCTTTGTCTTGACCTCAGCTCTGATACCATGTTAATTTTAGTAATGTTCTATGCTGAGAGCAATTTACTTCAATTTTTCACATTAACTCAATATGAATTCCAAATTAGCAATCACATTTAGCACAATAGTAAAATGCAGATAGAACATAAACATAAATCACAGAAGACAGGCCAAGACAAGAGGACACAAGATGTGGCGCCAGTCAGGGACAAACCCCAATGTGGGGAAACCCTTGATCAATTCTTCTTATGTTCTTCAATATTTCAACAAAGAGAGATAGTATAAATACATCAGAAGTCAACATTTTGACTTGTCAAAATAAGAGCAGAGTTTTTCTCTAGGAAGATGACACATGAGGTAGCAGATCTGAACACAGGTTATTCCATCACCATGTTGTACCCATCACCATGTTGCACCCATCACTGTGTTGCACTTCATTACACTATGTTGCACTCATCATACCGCATCCATCATCACTATGTTGCACCCGTCGTGCTGCACTTCATCATCACTAAGCTCCACCATAATGCTCTTTGTTGCACCATTCATGTTGCACTTCATTACACTATGTTGCACCATGTTGCACTTTGCTACACCATTCATGTTGCACTTCATTACACAATGTTGCACCATTCATGATGCACTTCATTATGACTATGATGCACCATGCTGCACTTCATTATGGCTATGTTGCACCTTCATGTTGTACTTCATTATGACTATGTTGCACCATGTTGTACTTCATTATGACTATGTTGCACCATGCTGCACTTTCATTACTGTTGACATCATAGTTTCCTTTATTATCATAATAGTTATTGTCATTACTGCTTCCTCATCTTGCACCACTTGACACATCTGGAAACCCTCATCATTGTTATGATACCGAAACTACTACAAAGATATCATTTTGGATCTCCTTCATTGTCAGTATGTCGAGACTCTAATACAACTCCTTATTATAAATAGACTGTAATACTGCTTCTTCTCCTTATGTCGAGACAGTGGGATTGTGACTGTGTCTTATTTTTAGATTACCGAGATGCATACATACAGGTCCGAATCTCACTATGATATATTCAAGATTTTGTCACAGTTGTGCCGAGACTGTTAGGGCTAGAGTAGGATTCAGAGATCCCTTTCTACGATCAAAAGATAATCATTGTGCTTCGTTTCATTGAGATATGCACCACCAAGGCAGAGAGCACTACCCTCTATATCACTGTGATCATCACCAAGACTTTATGTAATTTATCAATGTGATGATCATCCTCTATTAGGACAGCGTTTATATAACTCCTTCCTTGACAGTGAAGAGCCCTCATTATTATCTACGGGCTAGGGTCTATCCTCTCATTAGGACTATTTATGGAAGCCTTTCTAGAATAGCAAATAGGTCTCTTATAGACCAGTGTTTAGGCTTCTCCTGCTGCGTTGAGAAGGCCTCCTTCATAACAGTGTTAAGGTCATGACTGCGTTGAGGACTCTCTCTTCATGACAGCGTTGAGGGCTCTCTCTTCATGACAGCGTTAGGATCTAGGGCAGTGTTAACATCTTAAGATCTCTCCTCCCACCAAAACCCAAAGACAAGTGCAGAGGAAGAGATCACAAGAGGTGTGTCTAAAATGACTTGCAAGGCACCTCTATTTATACTAAAACGTGGAGGACAAGGGGCAATTTGGTTGCTAGCTGACCCTGACGAATTGTCACATAACACAAATAGATTCATATCTCCATGAATACTTGTCGGAATCGGATGATCTTTAGATCAATCCTACACCTCTCGACGAGAGGAATCCAAGAAAAATATCAGTTGTCATGAATAAGAAGACCCACATGGAGTTTAGCCCTACTTGCCAATTTTAACACTCCCTCACAACTAGGGAGAACTCCATCTGCTAATCCATCTGCCAGACTGTACTCTCTCTACCATCAGTGCCCTGCATTGCTCTGCTTTGCTCTGTTGAACTATGAAGAAGAAGAAGTGATCGAGAATGTATCATACCATCCTCCACTGACCCGAAGTCAGTGCCATATAAAAGAGAGTGTCTCATACCACTCTTACTGACCCGAAATCAATTCCAATAAAGAGAGTGTGTCATACCATTCTTACTGATCTGAAATCAATTCCAAATAAAGAGAGTGTATCATACCACTCTTACTGACCCGAAGTCAGTTCCAATTGATCCCAGATCAATATCATCCTAGCATAGGGAGTACGACAGTAACACGATGCGTCCATCGGTACTACTATGGTCCCTATCCTCATTTCCCTACTCATTGGCCAGATGAGAAATACTTCCCATGAGTCCCAGATTGCATGGGTAGGATGTCTCAGCAAGAGAAGGATGAACCACTCATCCTGCCTACATGTCGCCAGGGGTATCCCAGGGGAAGGTTGAACCACTCACCCTATACACAACAAATCACTAGGGAAAGGCTGAATCACTCACCCTATGACTATGTCTCAGCAGGAGAAGGATGAACCACTCATCCTGCCTACATAGCAGACCCCCAGGGGAAGACTGAACCACCCACCATATGGTTGCTCATCACTCCAAGATGTACCCCCAAGCCCCCCAGAGCTCCCAGAGCTCAATGTCAATATCATACAGGACCCTTAGGAGAGAGTCTCTCCACGACTGCTAGTCGTTCTTGGAAAGTCAAGAATTTGACCTTTCCTAGGGGCTTTGACGGAATATCAGCGACTTGCACATCAGTCCCAAATTCCAATGCAATGGACCCTTCTTGCTCCTCGATGTACCATATCCCAGATAAAGTGGTACATGATGTCTATATGCTTGGAGTGATCATAAAACACAAGATTCCTCAACAATCAAATGCCCTCTGGTTGTCACAGAAGATCACGATGGTATCTAGCACGTGTCCAAACAGCGCACTGAAGAGCTTCCTCAACCAAGCAGCTTCACACGGGATCATACTCGTAACTATGTATTCGGCCTCAACGGTGCTCAAAGCAACCGACTTTTGCTTCCTGCTCATCCAGGATATCAAAGCAGAACCCGAAGAGAAACAGCACCAAGAAGTGCTCTTGTGATCCTCCACACTACCTACCTAATCAACATCAGAATAATCATGCAACATCACATTTTCGACAGTGTATCTCAATCCATGAGAGATTGTGCCCTGAAGATATCTCAAAAGATTCTTGGCACCAATCTAGTGAGGCTCAACCATATATGAGCTCAACATGTTAACTGCAAAACATATCTCCGGATGGGAGTTGACCAAGAACATCAATGCTAGTATGAGTTTATGAAACTCAGAAGCATTTCACAAATCAGGGCTGGCATCACTACTGCATAACTTTTTAAAGTTAGGCTTCATCGAGGTAGTCACGGGCGTGCATTTCATCTTTCCAAATTTGGAATCCAACTCCCTCTTACTTTTGTAAATGAGAGGGTTTGTACCTGCCAGAAAGAGATCATCCACATAAGGTACAAGTATGAGAGGTCTATCATCCACAATCTTAAAGCAATGGTTTGGATCCGCTTCACTCCAAGTGAATCTCAGCTTCATCAGATAGTTGTCAATCCTATCATACCAAGCTCGAGGTGTTATCTCTAAATCATAGAGAGCTTTCTTCAACCTACATACATGAGATTCCTGATCATGAATTTCAAACCCCTCGAATTGTTCCAAATTTGTGGTCTTGCTTTTACATGAGGGGAATGGTCCCCTTGTAAGATTTCCTTTGGTACATCTCGGGCATGTACCCTCATGCTCTTCTTGAATTCAGGCATCCCTGTCACCATCTGCCTCACATCGGGTAGGGCCCCACAATGAATATGGGCAGACCTCCAGTGCTATAGAAGAGGTGTCAACCCAACATTGTCCCCAATGGACTTCCTACAACTAGATACAAATTGTCAACCCTAAACTCAAGAGTATCTTGAAAAATTCCTTTTTCAAACACATACCTTTCCATCGATGAATGCCACCTTGAAACTTTTGACTTCCATTTCTGAAATGGACACCAGGTTCCTTTTGAGATCAAGTACATAAAGAACTTCTCGCGAGTTACCCTGATCCATTTGAATAGAAACATTCCCTGCACCCTTTCCAGGATAGGTGGCATTGTCTCCAAGAATAAATTCCATGATTGTTTCCTTCTCTATCAAATTAGAGAGAGCTTCCTTGAATCCAGTGAAGTGCCTTGAGGCACCACTATCAATTCAACCAACGAGTCTAGTGGAGAGGGCCGACATAAGATAAAACTAAGAAACAACATTTGATTCTTCATACCTGGAGTTCCTTGCTTTCCTTGAAGAGTCGACCATTTCCTTGATGACCTGCATTCCTTTTATTCCTTTGCCATTGTACTTGTTATTCCTTTGATCATTGAAGATGCCCTTGGAATGATTGTTATCATTATGAAGTGATGTGTCCCTTCTATTTGTACATTTCCTCGCATAATGGCCAAACTTATTGCAAGCAAGGCATCTGCCTTTCCTTCCATTCTTAGATCCAAACTTCCCATTTAAGCGACCTATAGGTAGGCCACCAGATGCTTCCACTGCACCACTTTGATAATCTTCTTTGCTTTGACTTCACCCTTGGTGAATTTGAAGAGGGATGAGGAACCCATTGAGCCTTTTTGTCCTTTCCAACTGTCTTCGGTGATTGCTCTTTCACTCTTGCTTACACTTTGTCTTCACCTCAGCTCTGATACCATGTTAATTTTAGATATGTTCTATGCTAAGAGAAATTTACTTCAATTTTTCACATTAACTCAATATCAATTCCAAATTAGCAATCACATTTAGCATGATAGTAAAATCCAGATAGAACATAAACATAAATCGCAGAAGACAAGCCAAGACAAGAGGACACAAGATGTGGCGCCAGCCAGGGACAAACCCCAATGTGGGGAAACCCTTGATCAATTCTTCTTATGTTCTTCAATAGTTCAACAGAGAGAGAGTACATATACATCGGAAGTCAACATTTTGTCTTGTCAAAATAAGAGTAGAGATCTTCTCTAGGAATATGACACATGAGGTAGCAAATCTAAACACAGATGATTCCATCACCATGTTGTACCCATCACTGTGTTGCACCCATCACTGTGTTGCACTTCATTACACTATGTTGCACTCATCATACTGCATCCATCATCACTGTGTTGCACCCATCATGCTACACTTCATCATCACTAAGCTGCACCATGCTGCTCTTTGTTGCACCATTCATGTTGCACTTCATTACACTATGTTGCACCATGTTGCACTTTGTTGCACCATTCATGTTGCACTTCATTACACTTTGTTGCAGTTTGCTACACCATTCATGTTGCACTTCATTATGACTATGTTGCACCATGCTACACTTCATTATGATTATGTTGCACCATGTTGCACTTTCATGTTGTACTTCATTATGACTATGCTGCACCATGCTGCACTTTCATGTTGTACTCATTATGACTATGCTGCACCATGCTGCACTTTCATTACTGTTGACATCATAGTTTCCTTTATTAGAATAACAATTATTGTCATTATTGCTTCCTCATCTTGCACCGCTTGACACATCTTGAAACCGTCATCATTTTTATGATAACGAAACTATTACAGAGATATCATTTTGGATCTCCTTCATTGTCAGTATGTCGAGACTCTAGTGCAACTCCTTATTATAAATAGATTGCAATACTGCTTCTTCTCCTTATGCCGAGACAGTGGGATTGTGATTGTGTCTTATTTTGAGATTACCGAGATGCATACATACAGGTCCGAATCTCACTATGATATATTCAAGATTTTGTCACAGTTATGCTGAGACTATTAGGGCTAGAGTAGGATTCGGAGATCCCTTTCTACCATCAAAAGATAATCATCGTGCTTCCTTTCGTTGAGATATGCACCACCGAGGAGAGCACTACCCTCTATATCACTGTGATCATCACCGAGACTTTATGTAATTTAACAATGTGATGATCATCCTCTATTAGGACAACATTTATATAGCTCCTTTCTTAACAGCGAAGAGGCCTCATTATTATCTACGGGCTAGGGTATATCCTCTCATTAGGAATGTTTATGGAATCCTTTCTAGAAGAGCGAATAGGTCTCTTATAGACCAACGTTTAGGCTTCTCCTGCTGCGTTGAGGAGGCCTCCTTCATAACAGTGTTAAGGTCATGACTGCGTTCAAGGCTCTCTCTTGATGACAGCATTGAGGGCTCTCTCTTCATGACAGTGTTAGGATCTAGGGCATCCTCTAAGGCAACGTAACATCTTAAGATCTCTCCTCCCACCAAAACCCAAAAACAAGTGGAGAGGAAGAGATCACAAGAGGTGTGTCTAAAATGACTTGTAAGGCACCTCTATTTATACTAAAACATGGAGGACAAGTGGGGGTAATTTGGTCGCTGGCTAACCTTGACGAATTGTCACATAACACAAATAAATTCATATCTCCATGAATCCTTGTCGGAATAGGATGATCTTTAGATTGATCCTACACCTCTCAACGAGAGGAATCCAAGAAAAAAATCAGTTGCCATGAATAAGAAGACCCACATGGAGTTTGGCCCTAGTTTCCAACAAGAGTTGATTTGGCACTTGAGATAATGATTGTTTGACTTGGATTTTCTATGACTCTATAAGGAAAGGTAGCGTTTTTCCCTAGCCTCTGGCCTATCTCTGGAATCTCTCATCTCTTATATTTACTTTCTTGCATTCTAATCGTAATTTCCTGATGAAGAAGATTAATAAAATAAGAAGAAACAAAAAAAAATGTTCACAAGTAATTATCATGTTAACTAATTCCTTTTACATTGGAATTCCAACAGGGCATAACGTTAACATCCCATTGAACCAAACAAAGGCCCCACTCTCCACCATACTTGGATGTAATATCCAAGGGGATTTTTGTCCCTTAGGGTTTTATTTTTTACTAGGGTTTTCAATAAATCAGAAAGGATTATACAACTGCAATGCACATTCATCCATTTATCTAACAATAGGTATCCATCTATTTAATGCACAAAAAATTTAAAAGATTTTCAACAGCAATATGATTCTTCAACAAACCATAATGTGTTAAAACTTACCTCCCAATGAACAGTAGATGTATTCAACCAATGATCCACCAATAAAATTATGATTGCAATGTCAATATTCAGTAGACCAACATTCCAATTGTAACTCACATTAGCACTATCCAATACCATTGTTACTAAGCTAATTAACTCGTTGTCTATTGTGCTACCACCAAAGTTGTCTATTGTGCTACAACCATAGGACGAATTCATACTATCTATCTTTTGTTCACTTTGATAAAACCCTAATCTTTAGGGTTCACTATAAAAACACTAGCCTTTTAGGGTTTGTTGATGATATCTAGAACATATGATGAAGCCCTAGCTCTTTAATGTTGGATAAATTAGGGTTTACGACAAAACCTTATTATAGTCAATATATTATCCTAGGAATGAAACCATAGGTATATGGTTTTGTATGGTTGGAACCCTAACTTGGTCTAGATGTTGTATATCTAATATTAAGGTTTTGATGATTGTATCTAGGGTTTACGATGAAAACACTAGTAGAGATTGATATAAGATTCTAGAAACCCTAGATGCAAAATGTTTTTGCTATGATTGAAATATGTTGTTGATATCTAAAGTTTAGTTTTGATAATGGAAGCTAGAGTTTGTGACACAGTCGGAGCAAAGATTGTTGTATAGAGCATGAAAAGTGTAACCCTTGTTGGTTGTAAACCTAACTAGGTTTAGGTTTTGGATATCTAAAGATTGATTTCTTATTCAAAAGTTTTGATAACCCTAGATGCTCCCATTGTGTATGTGTATATATATATATATTTACATATTTGTGCTTAGTTGTACTTGTTGAAGATTTGCAAGTACATAATCTTCAGGATGTTAAAGATGCTTACCTACATCATACTTGATGATGACTTGATGATGATGTTGAGAATGATGGAAAGAGGAAGCTGTAAGAATCTTGATGATTGATAGATGACCTTGTTATGTTGAAGAATGTAACTAGTGTCGATCTTCATAATTGTATTTAAGTCATGATGTAATGTATTTGTCAAAAGAAAGAAAAAGAAATTTTATTGTAAATAAAATTGACTTATTAAAGCATGGGTTTCATGCTTAGGTCAATTGTTTATAGGTCAAAGCCTACATTGCAGGTTTCTAGGGTTTATGTCAAGTGTCCATGTCATATTGTAAAAGACCCTTCTTGGAATTTATTTGTCAAGAAAGAAATTTATTTTATGTAAAATTAGGTCTCCTAGGGCTCCTCCACCAAGTCGGTCTCAAAGGACAAGTCAGCCTAACGGAGGGGTAGAATCACCTATATAAAGGCAACAACTCAACCTCATTTGGTGCATCAACTGATCTCCAACTTTTGGGCAAGAAAAAGGTGCGAAATTCAAGGAACAAGAAGGAAAAGTCTAGCAAAGAAGAAGGTCATTATCTTGCAAAAGAAATCGAAATTTCTCTTTCCTATCCCACACGTGCGAAGTTCTAAAGTGTTGTAGGAAGCCGAAATTCTGCAGTAGCTGGGAGGTCGAAAATCTGAAGCTGGGCCGAAATTTTGCAATAGCTGGGAGGTCAAAAATCTAGCTGAAATTCTGGTGAAGCTGGGACCGAAATTTCTGGGTTGATGTTGGGTTGTAGCTGTTGAACAAGGAGAGACTATTGAAGGTTGTCATATCTTATTGGAAGGTTGACTTGGTGGAGGAGGAAGGTCTTTGGTCTAAGGTCTTGGTCTATCTCATTTTGAATCTACTGAAGGAAGAGTTTTTGACTGGGTTTTCCCCTATAGAGAGGTTTTAGCCCTGGCAGAGTGCCTACATCTGGTGTACTTGATCTTTGTGTTTTGCTTTTGGTAATTGCTTGATGAAACTAAGATAAAAGAAGAACATAAGAAAGATAATAAGAACTCAAAGATATCACAAGTAATTATCAACAAGAGAAAATATTTCTGCCTTTCTGATTTTCTAACATGGAATCAAAGCTAAGGTGAAGAAGGAAGAAAAAGGCAGGTTGAAGATCTATCGGGGAAAAGGAGATCAAAGGAAGGTCATTAAAGAAAAAGGATCATATAAAGTGATAAGCCTGCTATCCAAAAGGTACTATGTCAAACTCAATGAAAGGAGAAAACAAACTAGAAGGATCCTCCAACTACAGGGCTTGGAAAAAGAGGATAGATCTCATCCTCAAAAAGAACAAAGTTTTGGATCTCGTTCAAGGAAAAATCAAGAAGCCTATAGATGAAGAAAAGAAAGCAAAGTTCAGAGAAACGAAAATCTTGGCCATGAACCTAATAGTGGATGGAGTTAAAGACAACCTAGTTCCATACATATCCAACATAGATTTTTGTTCAAGAAATGTATAAGGCTCTCTCCAAATTATTCACCATCAAGAACATTGGTCAAATAGCAAGCCTCAAGAATGAATTAAGAACTATTAAGATGATGAAAGACGATATTGTTTCATCCTGCTTTATAAGGATATCTAGAATCAGAAATGAACTCCAAGCAATAGATGAAATTGTACCAGAAAAAGAGCTCGTAATTACTGCTCTTCTAGGACTACCAAAACCTTGGAGTGCTTTTGCATCAAGAGTTAACAGTTGGAAGGATACTCCAACATTTGAATAGATGTGGAATGCTTACAGTCAAGAAGAAGCTCGAATATCATTAAACAACAAGAAGGAAGATGAAAAAGAAAATACCTCTAATGCCTATTATGCCCATCACAAGAAAAAGGGAACCTTCAAGAAGTTCGAAGGACCAAAGAAGAAAGTTGTCCTATCCAAAATTAAATGTTACAATTGTCATAAGATGGGTCATTACAAGAATCAATGTCTTGAGAATCCAAGGAATAAGAAGAGAGATAGGGAACAGGCAAATATTACTGATAAAACTCCACTGAAGAAGAATAAGACTGAAGAATCGGAAGTCGAGGACTTATACTACTAAGTCCTCTCTTACTAATCCTTCTTAGTCTTGTATTGTCTTCCTTTATATTTTGATTTCTAGAATTTGTAGGTCTAACATGTCTTGTTAGAACATTTTTGAATTATTTTGATAAGTTATAGGTATCCCTCAAGATTGGATTAAGAGAGAGCCCTCACCATTTTACCAAAGATAATTATCTTGTTCTTTGTCTTCTCTTTTATGTTTGTATTGTATGCTAAGAACCTTTTTCTTTATTTTCCTTCGTTAGGAAAGATTGTTGAATGCTCAAAGGTTATGGAGGAGACTTCAAAGGATAGACTTGAAGCATGGAAGAAGTTTTGCTGCAAAGGAAGCCTTTCAAGAACTGAAGTTCTATAAGGTTTGTTAAAGAACAACTCAAGGTATGTCTTAGATTACAAGTTTTGTAGAAAAGGTATGTTCATTTTCTTTTGAAATTTGCTTTATTACTAACATCATTATGTCTAAGGTTTTGAATATTAAGGATTCTTGTTAGGGTGATTAATCATTAGATTGAATCTACCCTCATCATACTATCATTTTGATCATTCTTGTGAAACCTTAACCTTTAGGGTTCACTATAAAACCCTAGCCTCTTGATGCTAAGGGTATGTCTATAATGTTGAAACCCTAGTCCTCTTAGGGTTGTTGATAAAGTCTGAAAATCCTATTCCTTTGATGTTTAGGTTTTTGGTATTGTTATGATAGAAACCCTAGTTCTTTAGGGTTAGCTGTTAATGTCTAAGTTATGTATTGAAACCCTAGATCTTTAAGGTTTGGTGAATTAGGGTTCATGAACAAAACCCCTATAACATTTATAGTAAGATCCTAGGAATGAAACCCTAGGTGTATATTCTTCTATCTAATCAAAACCCTAGTCTGGCCAGAATTGTTGTCTATCTAACTGTTGTCGCACAGAGTGTCTAGGCGGCGCGACAACGCTCAGAGTAAGGGTTGCCACTCTTAAATCCTTACTCCGTTTAGACTCTCTCCTAGACAAGTCAAGGGGGGTAGTCCCTAGGTGAATAGATGAGGATAGCCTGTGAAAAACAGACTCTAGGAGATTTTAATGATGGATAACTTGATGGATTGATAGATTAAACGCCAAGGTAAACAAAACACAACCACAAGATAGAAATAATTTTAGACCAGTGCCTTCAATATCTGAATTAACCATCAATAAAACAAGCTATCCAGAACGATTTTTAATATGTGACAAAAAGTGACAATCACAAATAATCCACGAAAACGCCCAACACTGTCACATGCAAAAGGTTCCAGATTTAAAACAATTATCGTTAATGACCAAGATCTAGATTCAATTAGTTTTATCCAAAAGTCAACGTAATTCAAAACATTTATTGCACTTTGACCATCATACAAAAGGAAAAAAAAAAGAAAAAAAACATCTAATGACAAATGACACTAAGGAACTTTAGGTTAAACTTTTTAAATTATTCCTTAGGCAATAATTTTTAATGGTCACTGAAAAATTTTAAATCTTTTAATGCGACGGAAAAATAAAAAGGGCCTAAAATAAAAATTTTAATGGGCCATAGGCCACATTTAAATTTTCTTAACGTCAAAGCACAAACCCTTTTTATTTTATTTTAAAATTCTTAGTCACCAAAGTTATAAAAAAATTTATGATTTTTTAAATGTTTAGGATTTTAAAAGTTTTTAGATTTTTTTATTTTTTTAATTTTTAGATTTTTATATTTTTTAACCCCAATTAAAATTAAAAAAATAAAAATCAAATCAAATCAAATCAAAACAAAATCGATTTTATTTTTTTTATTTTTATATTATGATTTATTAATTGTGAAAATTTTAAATTTTAAAATAAAATGGAAATCATAAAAAAAAAACTAAACAAAGATTAAAATAAAAATGAACTAAAATAAACACAACCCTAACCTAACTCAACGTATACATAGAAAATCAAAACAAAAACGAGTTTATTTGATGTGTTTGTAGGTTTGAAGAAGGGTCGACGGCATGGAGAAGGGACGAGGTATGGAGCTGCGGGTGAGGCAGTGGGCTCAATACATCGGCGCGGAGGGGTATTGCAGGTTGAGGACAACGGAATAAAGGAATAGCAATGGCAGCGTGGAGAGGGTTTGATAAGGGAGAAACCCACGCAGGCAACAAAAAGGGGAGCGGACGTGAGGTTTTTGAAGGAAATACGCAGGTGATGAAGGAACTGCATAAAGGTGTGGAGAGAAACAGCGGATGGAGCTGGCAGAACACGAAGGGAAGGGAGGCCTGCGTGAGGGAGAGGGTTTTGATGGGAGAGTTTGCAGATAATGGAGGTCACGCAGGAAGCAAGGGAGGAGCACGCAGAGGGATAATGAGGAAAGGGTTGAAACCGCAGCAAGAGGGAGGAGATTATGGCTGCGTACAGCTGGAATGGAGTTGCGATGGGTGAGGGAGCAGCGTAAAGCAGAATGGCAGCTTGAGAAGATGCGTGCAGATCTGGCAGCAATGGGAGGTTTGGAGCTGCATGATTTTTTTTTTTGTGTTTGCAGATTGGACAGAGAAAAGCAGATAGCTGAGGGAGCGTAGGTGCAGCTACGAGGAAAGGAAGGGAACGCAGGGTTTTTGCAGGGTATGGCAGCGAAGAAAGGTAAGAAGATCCACAGGAGATGGTGGGACTGTGTGACGGAAAGAGGGCTAAATGCTAGATGATGGGTAGTAATAGGGAAAATGGAGCAGCGTACAGCGAAAATTGATGGATTTGATGCAATACGCAAGGAGATCTGGATGAGAAGCATGATGGAGCATAAAAGAAAAGGATTTTTTGAAGAGTTTGATGGATGTTGCGAGCAAAAATGGATGGGGACAACAGACGAGGGTCTTAAACAGTTTGCCTTAAAAAAAATTGAAATTTTTCTGCAACAAAAATGAAACCCCAGGCAGCAGCAGACAGATGGCCCAGAAAACCCTCAAAATTCTCCAGAAATCTTGATAAAAATTTTAAATCCTTTTGCTTCAGATTTGCCTGACGAACCCCACAAAAAATTTCCAGATCTGAAATAAATACCCCTGCAAGAGGTGATTCTGAGGCCAGATCTTACCCTTTAGGGCCTAGATCTGGCTTCAAACAGGAATTCCCCTACAGATCTGCACCCTGCGATAACAAAAACAAAACACCCAGAAACAAAATATACAATGATGAAATTGAAAACCCCGAAAAACCTAGTTAAATAATTACAGTAATTACAATCCAAAGGCTCAAAATAGCCAGATCTATCATTATGCCACACATATTTTTTATTTTTTTTTAATTTAAGGTGAGGTGCTTCAGAGAAAACCCTTCATGCATCAACAATGGAAGTTCTAATGATAAGCCCGGGATTAAATCCAGCTGGGCTCTTCAGAAAATGCTATTCGGGAGTTGGCTGGTCCAACTGAAAACTTCCCCGAACGCCCGATGATCTCAAAATCAAGAATTTCCTGCACAACTTAATTCAACCATTAACATAGAGAGAGAAAACGACAATAAAATTTAGATTTAATGGAGATACCTGCCATTATATTCAGAATTTAAACTACCATTCAAACCCTAGTGATCAAACAAGATACATGTGCTTAAATCACTCTTCATAAAGCTATCATCAATGGCTGAAAGGAAATTTATGCATGAAAATAAAACATCTTACAGCATTTCCACGAAGAGTAACACCAGCAGAAATTAACCCCAAAATCTTTCTTTATTGCACATGAAAAACGATTATAAAAGAGCTTTCACTTAGCACACGACTCCAACATCTAATCATCTCAACTGAAAACTGACCTACTATTTAAAGACAAATCTTCCAACAGCTAATTCGAGTGATCCTTGTCAAAGCGATCTCGACCTTTGATGAGGATCAAAATTTATTTCAATCTCATCCGTCAAAATTTTAAATATTGAGGAAATTTCGAAATTATCAATTAAATGCATTTTAATTAATTCAAAAATTAAATTTTTGAATTAATTTCCTTAAAATTTTGACTTTGACTTAACCCTAGGGACCAAGGGCATATAATTTAGGAAAATAATCAATTAACTAGTCCCCTGGACCTTTTAAAATTTAATTTTTTAAAGGACCCACGAAACTTGCCTTTAGAAAATTTAAATTTACCTAAGACCTAGGACTCATGAGGGGATAAATTATTTTTCTAACCCTCAAAACATTTTGCATCATGATTTTTACATTTTTACATCTCAAGGAGGAAAACCCATTTGATATAGACTCTCATAGACTACCAGTTCTGCGACACAAATATAATCTAGCAGATCAAGCGATTTGTAATAAAATAACCTAACCAAATAGTTAGGATTATTCCCAAATCGCTTTTACCTAGACTCAATCTAGCACACTAAGACTCCCTTAACATTCTGGTGACAAAATTCCTTCCGGCTTTGGGGTAAGGCTGAAGGACAACTCTGTCAATCATGGATCAGTGAGACAAAAAACCTTCCAGAATGTAGATCGTCATCAAAAATTAGGTTTACCTAGGCAATTACATACACGACACAGATCTGCTGAGATTATTTACAATTTACACATGCAGAAAGGGTTTACAATATAACATGATCAGGCTGATGATGATAGTCGAACGGCACGAACACATTGATAAAGTGTTATCCCTTTTGTGAAAAAAGGGGGTGTACTGCTATGGGTCGTTGACACGTAGTGATCAACACTAACTTTGATGTATTAATATTTGTGTATTGGGTTTTGTTGTGAGATGCTAGTGCATGGTTATGAAATCTTAGATTTATGCGAGTATGCTAACTTAATTGTTGATACTCATGTCTTGATTTGTAAAATCTAAGATTTGTAACAAAGCCCTAGTAAACACTAATATTCTAGGACTAGATGATATTAGTGATATGGTTTTGATGATGAAAATCTAGGGTTTGGAACAAACCCTAGTAAACTCTGTCATAGAGTTTATTGTTGAAACCATAGATGTATAGTAGAATTGTTTTTCGATTGAATTATTGATATCTAAGGCCTTTGTGTCTCGAAGATGGAATCTAGAGTTTATGATAAGATGTGACTCTTATCGATTATGAACCTAACTAGGCTTAGGTATTTGGAGTCAAAAGTTTGAATGTTTGAATGCTTCCATTATAGTAATATGATTTAATGAACTTCATGCTTTTGTATATTTGTACTCTGTTGTACTTGCTATTAAGGTTTTGCACATACATGATCTTCAAGATGTTGAATATGTTTGTAATTGAAGATAAGCAAGATGAAGCAAGCTATAAGAATGATGATGATCAAGATAACCTTGATGCCATGAGAAAGAATGAAGCATTGAAAGGCTGAAGAAGGAAGCTATTGATCTCCCCAAGTTGAGAGGGAGCTTGGATAGAAAGGGTACATCTCCCCAATTGAGAGGGAGGGCATAGTGAATACCTTGAAGAAGAGAATGAAACCAAAGATTGAATAAAGTACTACATATGGATTTGCAAAGTATTGAGGTTGTATTTGGTGCTACTAAAGAAATAAAAGAAAAGCTTCCAACAAGATGTATATGGATAACTTGATGATGATATAAGTGGCCCTGAAGGTTTGTGTTTACTTGTATATATATATATATATAAGTTTATTACTGATTGGGGTTGTGTTTGTACAGGTAAATCTCTCCATAAGAAGGTTGAACACTTTGGAAGCATGCTTGGACAAATGGATATATCTGGTTTAGTTTATAGGAGAGATGAAGCATCTAATGGCAAGATGCTTGGGAGGACATATGGTCGGCCTATGTGTTGATGTCTAGATCCCGAAGAGGGAGGGTGGCGTTGGTCATGGAGCTCTGACCTTGGATACGCACCTAGATCCTTGGGTTGGTGGTAGAGCTTAGAAGCCTGATGGTACCTAGATTGGATAAAGCTTAAGTCCCCTTAGTCCCAATCGAATAGAATACGCTGGTTAGGTTTCTAGTTCGCATCACTGAGTGTGCTATAACTCTTCGTAGTTCATTTTTAGATATTCCATGTACCTCTATATATATATATATGAATACCTCCCTAGTTAAGAGGGAGTGTTGAAGAATGTAACTAGTGTCGGTCTTCATAATTGTATTTAAGTCATGATGTAATGTATTTGTCAAAATAAGAAAAAGAAATTTTATTATAAATAAAATTGACTTATTAAAGCATGGGTTTCATGCTTGGGTCAATTGTTTATAGGTCAAAGCCTCCATTGCAGGCTTCTAGGGTTTATGTCAAGTGTCCTTGTCCATGTCACATTGTAAAAGACCCTTCTTGGGATTTATTTGTCAAGAAAGAAATTTATTTTATGTAAAATTAGGTCTCCTAGGCCTCCTCCACCAAGTCGTCCTCAAAGAAGGACAAGTCGGCCTAACTGAGGGGCAGAATCACCTATATAAAGGTAGCAACTCGACCTCATTTGATGCATCAACTCATCAAGTTCAATTTGCAACTTATGGGCTAGAAAAAGGTGTGAAATTCAAGGAACAAGAAGGAAAAGTCTAGCGAAGATGAAGGAGGTCATCATCTTGCAAAAAAAACCGGAATTTCTATCTCCTATCCCACATGTGCAAAGTTCTGGAGTGTTGTGTTAGAAAATCAGAAAGGCAGAAAGATTTTCTTATTCTTGAAAATTACTTGTGATGTTCTAGACTTCTTATTAGGTTTCTTTATATCTTCTTTCTTTTAGTTCATCAAGCAATTACCAAAGCAAAAGCACATAAAACAATGGACACCAGATATAGGCTCATAGCCAGGGAAAAACCCCTCTCTAGGGGAAAACCCAATCAGTAATTCTTCCTTCAATAGTTTTCCAGAGATATTCCCAGACTCTAGACCTTGACACAAGCTTTCCTCCACACCAAGTCAGCCTTCCTCTTCTCTTGCAGATGATCCTACTTGACCTGGCAGCAGCAGTAGCAACACTTTCTTCAACCCAGCAACTTTGACCTTGCTATGGAGACTTCGATCTTCACTGAAAGACTTTGATCTTCACATAGAAACTTCGATTTTGGCCCAATACAACTTCCTAAGGCAGCAACACCCAACACCAACAACTTCGATCTATACTTTGATCTGGCAGCAACAACATACAGCGACTGGCTATGGCATCAACAAGAGAATTTCAATCTTCCAAACCAGGGCATGAGAGAGAGAGATAGAAGCACCAAAATTTCAATTTTCCTCTTTTCCTTCTCCTAGACCAAACTTGCATTTCCTTTTCCTCATATTTCGCACTTTTTCCAGCTTCAAGAGATATCAAACTAGCTTGTTGAGAGTGAGTGCTTCAAATGGAATTCGAACTGCGTCTTTTATAGTCCTTTGGTGAGGTTGAATAGCCCTCTTTGAAGCCGACTTGAATCTTGATCATATTAAAGCCAACTTGATGTGGAGGCAACATAATTCATATTTGACTCAATACTTAACCTTTTTACATGATTCAAAAGCCCAAAAAGGGTCTCTTTAAAAGTACAATGACTCTATTGACTCAAAATAAATCCTAGAAGTCTTCAATGGGGACTTTGACCTAAAACATGATGACCCAAGCATGAAACCCATGCTTTAATAAGTCATAATAATAATAATAATAATTCTTTTCTTTATTCTTTTGACAAGTACATTACATGATGACTCAAATACATTAATGAAGACCGAACCTAGTTACATTTTCCAACACTCCCTCTTAACTAGGGAGGTATTCATCATATACAAGTACAAGGAAGATCTCAACTATATGAACCATGAAGAACTTTAGGCACCGCAATGCCATGGACTAGATTCCTGACCAAGGCAATCTATCCAAGTGGGACTAAGATGGACTCAAGCTTTCAGCCTCTCTAGGTACCATCAGGCTTACTTACTAACCATCAACCCAGGGATCTAGGTGTGTATCCAAAAATAAAGCTCTATAATCAACACCACCTTTCCAACTTCAGGACCTAGACAAGTTGCCGGCCAGATGTCCTCCTAGGCAATGCTTCACTCACAAAGCCTCAACACTCCTTGATCCAGCAAATCAAGGATAACCAATCTCTCCCAATCAAACTGATTGGTAACCAGCATGCTATCAAAACCTTCGAGAGATTCACCTGTACAAACACAATCCCAATCAATAATATACTTTCACATGTACATAATCAAATACAAACCTCCGAGGTCTTTTAGACAATAGATGTTGCTCCTCAACATAGTAGAATTATCGACTGAATCTTTTAACAAAAGATTCCTTTTCCTTTCATACTTTATATATAGCAACATATCTTTCAAAAAGCATTCTCCAATCAAAACTACGCTATGTCCTCCCTCTCAACCAGGGAGCTTCCCTTTATCCAGGCCCCATCTTAATCTCAGGGAGATCTTTCTTATTTAGGCTCCCTCTCAACCTAGGGAGATCAACTTCTTTACTTCGACATCGGAAAATCTTTTGTGGCTTCCAACCATTTCATTAGAGTTATCATTTCCATCACTATTCACATCATGCTTATCAATGAACATCTTCACCATATTGAAGATTGTGTACCTGCACAACTTAGATAGCAAGTACAACCAAATCTCTAGAAGCATGAAGTTACCCATATTAGAATTACGGAGACATTTCAACCTTAAATATCATATACCCAAACTTACTTATAAACAAGAGACACATACTCTTCAACATGCTAGGGACTTTGTCATAAACCCTAAACTACTTCATAACAACTTTCATCACATCTAGGGTTTCAATGTTTCTTCTTAAGGTATGACATACCTTACTACAACATATAGCAAACCATAGAAACAATTCAAACAAATCTACAAGGCATCTAACAACTTTCAAAATTCATGTTAGACTTCCCACTAGGGTTCCATACAAATCCTAGATTTCATACAAGAGAATTAATCAATCAAAACCAATCCCAGCTTAGTCATCAATATGACCAGCTTCTACTAGGGTTGGTTGCAAACCCTAGATATTTCAATCAAACATCAATCGCAACTAAAACTCAGTTTTCAACAATCTTACACAAATCTCAAATTGTCACATTGTTATCATACATCAAAGATTTTCACTTTTACTATGGTTTAACTCCAAAACCCTAGAATTTCACAAATACTATCATCCTAGAGACAAACTTTGACTAGGGAAAACCCTAGGATTTATGATCACCGATAAACAAGTCAACTCATACATCTAGGACTTCATCATCATGCATAGGCATTTCATATTATGTGGTAGTCAAACCCAACTTCACAAATATCAATAAGAGTTAGAAATAGAACAAACTTGATTAGACAAGGGTTTGAATGGACAAACACGCATTCCAAGGAAATCAATTTTAAGACATAATAAGGGTCTTGCTTACACATTCCACCAAACCCTAATGAATTAGGGTTTCAATATAAGAACATAGCAAACCCGAAATCACCAATACTTCAAAGGTTCGGGATTTTGGACTTTTACCATTCAACCCTAACAAGTTAGGTTTTCATGACCATACCAAAATCCCAAACATGACATCATCAATAAAAACTTCAAATAGCATTTCTCAATAACCCTAAGCAGTTTAGGGTTTCAGACATTAACATTAGCATACCCTTAGGTTAGGGTTTTCCAGAGAACCTGTCTAGGGTTCCATAAAGTCAGTTAAGAATATGAGTGGGGTAGACTTATCAAGTGATGAATCACCAAAAACAAGAATCAGTATGATTCAATATAGCTAAACATAACAATGTTAGTAATAGATTGTCAAATGAATAAACATTTATTATAAAGAAATCAATGTTTTGTAGTTTAAGGCATGCCTTTGTTCCTTGAAAAATATTATCTTGGGTGGCTCTCTTCCTTGAGGATATAACAGAGGTTTTCCTAATCAAGCCAATAGAGGGAAAATGGTGATTAGTATTTAATATAATCAAAACTTAAATAAGTACATGAAACCAAAAACTAAAAGGAGATGAGATACTTATCCTTGAGAGATGTTGGGGGCTCCCTCCAAAGCTTGAGGGATACCTATAAACTTATAAAAACAAAAAGAATGTCTTTTCCAGAAACATGTCAAAAACCTATAAATTCTAAAACATCAAAAATACAAAATAGGATATCTAAGACTACAAGCAAAGGACTTAGTAGTGTAAGTCCCTTATGTCAGATACTTCAGGTTTGGCTTTCTTTGGATCTTCTTCTTTAGCAATGTTAGCATGATCTCTATCTCTCTTCTTGTTCTTTGGATTGTCAGGACAATCATTCTTGTAGTGACCCTTCTTATGACATTGATAGCATTCTACCTTGGACATGTCTACTTTCTTCCTTGGTCCTTTCAATTTCTTTCCTTTGTGTTGAGCAGTGTAGGCATTTGAAACTCCTTCAGGATTGGCAACTAGAGAGATCCTTAATTCTTCTTGACTGCAGGCAGTCCATAGTTCTTCAAAAGTGGGAGCTTCCTTCCAACTGTTAAGTCTTGCAGCAAATGCACCCCAAGTTGGTGGCAATCCTAATAGAGCAATGATAACGAGTTCTTTATCTGGAACAATTTCATCAATGGCCAAAAGATCATCTCTAATTCTTGCTATCTTCACAAAGAAGGGGGACACTATATCTTCTTTAGTCATTTTTGTGGTCCTTAGTTCATTCTTCAAACTTGCTACTTGACTAATGTTCTTAATAGTGAATAACTTTGATAGGGCCTCATACATTTCTTGAGCATGATTAATGTTGGCTATAAACGGGACAAGGTTGTCCTCTATTCCTTCTACCATTAGGGTCATGGCCACTAATTCTAGTTCTCTGAACTTCACTTTATCAGCATCAATGGAGTCATCTATAGGCTTCTTTACTTTTCCTTTGACCAAGTCTAGAACCTTGTTCTTTACAAGGATGAGGTCAATCCTCTTCTTCCAAGACCTGTAGTTAGAGGCTCCTTCAAGTTTGTTCTCTCCCTTGATTGTGTTAGACATTGTCCTTTAATATAGTAGACTTCTTTCTTTGAATAATCCTTTTGAATGATTCCTTGATCAAGTGCTTGAGACTGCCTTTTCTTCTTTCTTCACCAAATCTTTGATACCATGTTAGAAAATCAGAAAGGCAAAAAGATTTTCTTATACTTGATAATTACTTGTGATGTTCTTGACTTCTTATTAGATTTCTTTATATCTTCTTTCTTTTAGTTCATTAGGAAATTACCAAAGCAAAAGCACATAAAACAATGGACACCAGATATAGGCTCATAGCCAGGGCAAAACCCCTCTCTAGGGGAAAACCCTGTCAGTAATTCTTCCTTCAATAGTTTTCCGGAGATATTCCCGGACTCTAGACCTTGACACAAACTTTCCTCCACACCAAGTTAGCCTTCCTCTTCTCTTGCAGATGATCCTACTTGACCTGGCAGCAGTAGCAGAACTTTCTTCAACCTAGCAACTTCGACCTTGCTATGGAGAGTTCGATCTTCACATGGAAACTGTGATTTTGGCCGAATACAACTTCCTGAGGCAGCAGCACCCAACACCAACAACTTCAATCTATACTTTGATCTGGCAGCAGCAACATAAGGCAACTAGCTACGACATCAACAAGAGAACTTCGATCTTCCAAACCAGGGCACAAGAGAGAGAGATAGAAGCACCAAAGTTTCAATTTTCCTCTTTTCCTTTTCCTAGACCAAACTCGCACTTCCTTTTCCTCGTCCTATTTCGCACTTTTTCCAACTTCAAGAGATATCGAACTAGCTTGTTGAGAGTGAGTGCTTCAAATGGAATTCGAACTGCTTCTTTTATAGTCCTTTGGTCAAGTCGAATAGCCCTCTTTGAGGCCGACTTGATGTGGAGGAAACATAATTCATATTTGACTCAATACTTGACCTTTTACATGATTCAAAAGCCTAAGGGTCTCTTTAAAAGTACAACGACTCTATTGACTCAGAATAATTCCTAATTTCCTAGAAGTCCTTAATGGGGACTTTGACCTAAAACATGATGACCCAAGCATGAAACCCATGCTTTAATAAGTGATAATAATAATAATAATAAAGCTTTTATTTATTCTTTTGACAAGTACATTACATGATGACTCAAATACATTAATGAAGTCCGAACCTAGTTACATTTTCCAACATGTTGCAGGGAGTCGAAATTCTACAATAGCTGGGAGGTCGAAAATCTAAAGTTGGGCCAAAATTCTGGTGAATTTGGGACCGAAATTTTTGGGTTGATGCTAAGTTGTAGTTGTTGATCAAGAAGAGACTTTTGAAGGTTGTTGTATCATATTGGAAGGCTGACTTGGTGGAGGAGGAAGGTCTTTGGTCTAAGGTCTTGGTCTATCTCATTTTGAATCTACTGAAGGAAGAGTTTTTCACTGATTTTTCCCTATAGTGGGGTTTTTGTCGTGGCAGAGTGCCTACATCTAATGTACTTGATGTTCGTGTTTTTCTTTTGGTAATTGCTTGATGAAACTAAGATAAAAGAACATAAGAAAGATAATAAGAACTCAAAGATATCACAAGTAATTATCAACAAGAGAAAATCTTTCTGCCTTTTCGATTTTCTAACAGATAAAAGGAATAAGGTTATGAAGGTTGAAGTTCTTCGATGAAATGACAATACGAAAGAAAGAGCATGTGTGATTGAATTGTTGATGGATTTATCCCCTAATAGAGAAGGAGCTTGGATAAAGAAAGTGTATACTCCCCAATTAAAGAAGAAGGGCATATTGAATAAGATCGGAGAAAGGCTAAAAGCACTACAGATGGTTATTTGTGATTGATGGAGTTGTAAATAAGAATTAGATGTTTCAAAAAGTGTTGAGGTTGAATTTGGTGTCGCTGGAGAAGTTGAAGAAGGAAGCTTTCGTCAAGATGTGCTTGGATACTGTGATGACCTAAGCAACCTCAGAATAGTTGAAGACCTCGAAGTTTTGTGCTAGCATATAAGAACATATATATATTGGAAGTTTGATACTGGTTGGGGTAGTGAAGCTACTAGATGTTCTAATAGTTGAACAGGTATTTGATGTGTAGATCTCTCCCTGAGAAGTTTGAATAAGTGAGAAGCATACTTGGATTGATGGGTATATCTATTTTGGTTGAGAGGCAGAGATGAGTACCATAAAAACTGCCTATATGATGGTACTCGAGAGGACATCTTGGCCTAGTTAGTATTGAGATCTTAGTTGTTGTTTGGCCTTGATGATGACTAGATCCCAATAAGTGAGAGTATCTTGGTCTTGTGGAGCTCCGTTTGCGTTGACCTTGTTGAGATACCCGAATCCCTGTAAGGGTTGGTGTCAGTACATGGAGGCCTAGATGGTATCTATATTGATACCATGGTTGTAGCCTGATGGTATCTATAGTGGCAGTTGCCTTGATGACACCTTAGTCCCTAATGGATGGATACCTTGGCAGTAAGGGTATCCCTAGCATTGTGTATGTTGTTGTACTCTTCTTAGAACATTTCCAATTGAGGTTGACCTTGTACCGATTGAACAATTATGAATACCTCCCTAGTTAACAGGGAGTGTTGAGAAATGTAACTAGTATCGGTCTTCATAATTGAGTCATGATGTAATCTATTTGTCAAAAGAAAGAAAAGAAAAATTATTTAGAAGCATGGGTTTCATGCATTATTTATTTTTTATTCTAGATCAAAGCACCCATTGAGTGCTTCTAGGGTTTATGTCATCAGTCTTAGTCCTTGTCATCATGTAATAGGCCCTTCTTGGGCTTTGTATATCAAGAAAGAAAATTGTAATTGAGTCAAAAATGTCATTTATGCCTCCCCCACCAAGTCTGCCACAAGAGAAGACAAGTCGGCCTTGTTACCACTCAAACCAACAAGGGGCCTAAAGGGGTTCTTGAGAGGGCAACTGCTAGGTTAAGGGCAACAGTGGAGGCTTCGCCCACTATCACCACAGCTAAGTCTCCCTGCTCTTTACGGACTTTCACTGATGGGAGGAGTCCTAGTAGTGTAAGGATTCACTTGTAAAGCATATATCAATGGATAGGTGAGAAGTGACCCTGAAAACCCTTTCCCAAGTATGGAGTGAAGAATGGAGCTTGCTTGCTCTTTAAGCAAGGGACTTGGTCCACCAGGGATAAGGGCTGAGAATTGGAGGGTTGGGGGGGAGGATAGGCTTATGAACAAGTTTCTCAATCCCTATAATCTTTGGGAAACTTGGATTCCCAAATGGTCCTTGACAAATAGTCTTTATTGAAAAGTGGAACCACACGGGGCCAAGTGGACCCAACCCAGGTTCGGAGATGGAATGTGGCAACCAATGATGTTCCTATCCTGGACAAGGTGAAGGGAAAGGACCAAACAAGAATGTTTACTTCAAAAGGTTGAAATGATCCTTTTGAGGTCTAGCCTTGGGGATGCCTTGTTGAAATTTGGTACCGGAGGACAGGTGGTTCCCTTAGGCTTTGATCTTTGGCCTAGGGAAAAGTGTCCAAAAGAATTTAATTTTTCTCCTAAAGTGACTTTATAATTTTATAGAGTTAAATCTAATTTAAAAGTGACTTTAAGTGATAAAGTTACTAAGTCTAATTTTAAAGTGACTTTTATAAAGTCAATGAAAAATTAGAAAGGAAAAGTGACTTTGGAAATAAATGACTAAGTGGGTCTTTATTAAAGTGGAGTGAATTAAAAAAAATAAAAAGTGAGATTTAAATGAGCATTTAATCTCAGCCATTGATCTAAATCTATTTCAGCCATTGGATTTAGAGATCACCCAAAAGTCATTTGGAGTTATATTAAGGGAGGAAAAGGAGGAAAAGATCACATTCGATTCAATTCTTTCATGAGCAGATTGGGAGAAGGAGAGCAAGAGAGCAAGAGAGATTTCTGAGCAGGGAGGAGAAGGAGACAGCAGCTTGGCACACATTCCAAGGCAGCAGTTGAGCAGATTTGTACAGCTGATTCAGCACACAGTGAAAGGCAGATTTTGGCACGATTTTCGAGGAGAGGTTTGCACAAAAATCGAGGAGCAGTTTGCTGGTTTTTCTGCACGCAAAACGAGGGCCATACAGCAGCATTTAATGCTGAAAGTGGGCACGAAAATCGAGGAGACCGTACAGCATTTATTGCTGTCCTGTTTGCTGTAATTTCCAGTTTGCTGTGAAGCATGGGAAAAGAGATAAGTTGTGAATTTGCTTGCTGATTTTTTGCTGAAAATCTCACTGTAAAAAGGCAATTTTCAGAAATAAAGAAGAGCTCTCAAACTGGTTTTCCCCAAGAGTTGTAGGGGGCTTTTCCAGGGTCACATTGACCAAAAATCTCAGTGTTTAAATGTGTTTTAATGGCTGTTTATTACTGCTGATTTTTATTTCTGCAATTTCCAGCATTCTGTAAAATTTCCAGAATTTGTGTTTTCAGCAAATTTATTTTTTTCAGCTTGTTAAATGTATGGTTATGGGAAAGGGCATTTAACTATATGGGAGAAATAAGGAGAAACTGAAAACCAGGGTGGGAAAACAGAAATTTCTACATGCCTAGGCAAAATTTGATCCTAGAGCTAGGGCTTGGGATTCTCGAAGATTCCACCGATAGAATTGCCTCAAATTTGGAGGAGGGGGCCAACCAGCGCAGTAGCCTGTAGGAGATCGAAGTTTTTCCTTGGGTCAATTCCCAGGAAATTGATGCCCTAGGTGACCTCATGGTACTAGACTTGGGGGAAAGGGGGGAAATGGTTAAAAGAAGGTTGAGATGATCACCCTTTTTGAGGGATCAGTGCCTAGTTCACTTGGGGATATGGAGTCATGGATAATGATGATTAATAACTTGGTTTCTTGATCAAGGAGTCATGGATAATGATGAGTAACAACTTGGTTTCTTGATCAAGGAGACCCAGAAAGTCAACTTCATCCAATGTGCAGAGAAAGAAAAGAAAAGTGACCTTCAAGCATTTATTCAAAGCATGATGAAAGCTTCTCGAGATAGATAAATCTCTAGGACATTTCATTCATATAACATTGGCCCAAACATTAAATTAGCTAAAACATGCTCAATTCCACATTTCGATAATGCAGCCACTAACCCTAATTTTAGCAGTATGCAGCAACAAGAATAATAACATCAAAATTTGCTTACAACATTATAGAGTATATCCAACCAGCATTTCGTTTGCTCAATAAAGCTCCAAGACGAGAAATAGCCCAAATCCATACATCAAAATTCATCCATCTCCAAAAATACCCACCAAGGAAAAAGTGCGAAAATTCTCTATGATTAGAGAGATCCCAAGTCAAGTGATGATCTAAATGAATGTATCTAACATCAGTATATAGCCTCCTAAGGAGTTTGAATTAGCCTATGGGTTTACATTAGCCCTTAATAATAAAATAACGTGCAAATAAAACCACTATTGGTGACTAGCCCACCAAACTAGCTCATAAGGGCCAAATAATAATATGTGCATGTCGTGGGGCCCTCCAAAGGCCTAATAATGGCCGGAAGTGCCATACTGAGAAATAAATTCCTCAGAATATGATGGACAAGGGGGTGGCCCCTTGTTCTCCAAGTAGTAGACTTGTGGTGCTCCCAGTGGGTTTGAGGGCACATAAATGACCCCATGGGTCTCCATATGAATCGGAGATGCCTGTAGATCCTCTGCAAGGGTCCGAGCGGTGGAATAAATGTTGCCATGACATTGCACAAGTCCTAGGACACCTGTCAAGAGTGTGGGGCTCCTGTGGGGGCCTGCTGGGCAAAATGTACCAAGCATATCACCATCATCCCAAAAGTGGATCACTGGTAGTCTCTGAGTATCGATGAAGATTGGTGGAGTGTTGTCTGTTGTTGTGGAGGCCAATGGCTCTCTATGCACACCCTATATGTGCCAATGTAGACCTCTGGGGATTAGGATTCTGTATAGGGAGACCAAACCCAAATGGAAACCACCTGTAATCCTACATAAGATCCAATGCATCCACTGGGCTTCCAGTATAGCTAGTCATTAAAATAATCGAGTAAAAGAATTTACAAATCATGGATAACAAAGTGGGCACTTCATAATGGCATGCCCTTCCATAGTGGGCTTTGGCATGTGCTAGTGTCTCCAAGCTCCAAAGGGGGTTAACCAAGTACCTTATTAGGTGGTTTCAGCCCTTAAAGGGGATAGTATGTCCAAGGTACATCCCTCTAATGGGGGTGGCAAGTGATAAATAAGTGGAATGGAATAGGGAATGAGAGGGGCAACCCTGGGCCACATATTGGGGCATAGGGGTAGTTGGATAAGGGGAAGCCCACACCTAAGTATGTAATGTGTAGAAGAGAGCAATCGTGGTACACGAGGTGCCCTGGCCTTCATTTTTCTACCCTTCTTTATATGCCTTTTGCCTTTTATGAATTTTCTTTCATTAACTGCTCGGGGCTCAAAGGACAAGAGCATGATGTGTAAGATATAGCAGTGATTACCCCCTTTTAGGTAGGGCGGTTCATTGCCCTCCAGGGGTTGGGACAATCATGGGTTCCTAAATGATAAAGGAGGCTCATCTAGGGCCTATGGAACCAGGGTGATGACCATGGATTGGGGTAGAACTCATGTATTGGCTTTTGCCCACGTGCTAATTACTTTTTGCCCGGCCACCTTTTGCATTTTGTGGTACAATTTCGTGTTAAATGCGGCCAATTATGCTTTTTTCTTTTTTTTTTAGCTGCTTCAACCTCCGAGGCATCATTCTAGGCGATACCCAAAAGTATCCATGAGAAGTAAACCCAATACTCAATTACCAAATGACAAGACATACCTTTAGATTCGGGAGGCCCACCTTCAAACATACGATCAATACAAGTGGGTGAGGTACCACATGGCTGGCTTAGGTGGCAGAGAAATGGCACAACGAGCTAGTAGGAGGTTGCAAGGGACTATTGGCTGCTGGCTAAGGTTCATCATGGAGAAAAAATTCTCCTGGGGGCATCACCCACGAAGTGGTGGGTAAGAGGCCTCATTGAAGGGATTTGACCACCTTGAAGAGACTATAAATAGAAGTGCATTCAACCTATTTGAGAATCCAATCATCTAAGAGTTCGATTTGCAATTAGAAGAAAGTTTGAAAACAGGAAGAGAAGGTGGAAAAGGCTTAAAGGAGAAGTAGAATCCCTAGCGAAGAAGAAAAACTATTTTTTCTCTCTTTTCCTCACACGTGTGAAGAATCTAAAGCTGCAGGAGGGCCACAGTTGCAAAGCTACAGTAGGGCCAAAAATCTAAAGTAGGAAGGCCAAAATTTGAGTTTGATGCAGTGTTGAAGGAGTTTGACTTGAGTTGACTTTTGGAGTTTGGCTAATCATCTTGGGAAGCTGACTTGGTGGATTGGAGGAGGTCTTTGTCTTGGTCAAAAGGCCTTGGTTATCTCATTTGATTTGGTTCGAGTTGCTTGTTGCACTTCACTACTTGAGATGTGATCTTATGTGGATTTTGGCTATTGGAAACTAGATTTTGTTGTGGAGATGTCATTTTACGATTGAAAAAAGGCATGTTCTTGGATACATTGTGAATATTTTTGTTGAATATCTTTAATGGTTTTGCATGTAATGGAATATTGCTAGGGTTTCTATTTTCTTTTTCTAAACGTGTATGTTTATATGAAATTCTTGGTAATTATTGCATGCTTAATCTTTTATCCTTGAACTCCCTAGAAAACCACCTAAAGAGCCTTTTTTAGTGAATTTCTCCCCTCATAAAATGATAGCTAGGGTTAGGAAGTGAAAACTAGGGTTTTCCCCCTTACTTCCTTCAAATATTTGATATTTCCATGGTTAAAGTTCCTAAGACTCCATCACCCAAGTAAGGAAAAGGCATCGGCATCCCTCTTGATGATCGAAACCTCAAGAAATCTACCTTTTCTCTCTTTTTCTTATTTTCATCCCTAGGCAAGCCCCTAGGGCTAGGGCAAGGGTCGAATTCAACTAAGGCTTGCTCTAGGAAAACGTTAGAGCTAATTTGGTTGATTTCCACCTTGCTTGACCTTCCTAACTCAAAATCTAGCCTTTTCTTTGGTGGAAATTGCCTAATTAGGGATGACATTATCAACCCTAGCAATTTAGGTCTCTTGAAACCCTAGTTTAGGATAAAGACTTCAACTTAGGGTTATTTGAAGGTTTGTCACTCCATTGGTTGATCATATTTTCAAAGCAAAGCTTTTCTCTATGCTAGTATGCCTAGATGTACCATTGTTGAACTACATCTTGAAACCATAGGCTCCAAATGCTATTTCCTAGGTTTCTTCATAGGTACTATTTTCCTTTATACAATGAATTGTGCCTGGTTCCAAGTGAGAAGCACCTAGACAAGCCTCTTAAACATCACCTTGATCCTATCAACATAGAATATCTTTAGGCGATCCATATTGGGAAGCCTCCCATGTGGTGGAATTCCACTAAAGAGCGGGAGGGAGTGTTAAGGTGACAGTGGTAGCCACCTCATTGTTGCATTAGGGTCTAGCACTTGCCTTATGAGGCATCTCACAAGGCTTGCTAGATTTTGAGGCAACATCTTTGGCACCATTACTGAGGAGGAGTTAAGGCAGCCTCCTTGTAATGCGAAATCTAAGCTTCATTTTCTTGATTGAGCTTATCCCATAGACAAGGATAAATATGTTCATCTGGAAACTCCATTAGAAGAACGAAGACCTAGTTTTTCATTGAGCTTCGAAGTTTCAATGCTTGTAGGGTGAAGCAAGCATCTCTTAAATTCCCATTTGGTTGTTATTCAAGACTCAAGGGAAATGGCTCCTTGGGATCTGCATTTGATGTACCGTGCTTTGGATGTCAAGGATATCATTGGATATCCTAATCATTGCAATACAAATTCTATGATAAACGTTTTGAAATTTGATGGTGATCCTTCTTTAGCAATTGATCACATAGTAAAATTCATCAAATATGCTTCAAAGGTCAACGTGGTTCATGAGGATGCTCTCATAAGGTTATTCATTGACTCTCTTGGGACTGATAAACATGAATGGATTAAATATTCTTATGAACCTAGAAGCATTCCCTCTATTAAGGTATTTATTGAAAAGTTTCTTAAGTATTGGGGGCCAATGTTTCAAAGTGGTGAAGATGCCCTTCAAGATTTGGCCATAGTCATCCAAAGGGAATGCCTTCTTCATCCCTTTGAAGATGTAGAAGTTGAAGAAGAATATCATTGTCGTTTGAAAGAGAACATCACCCATGATTATCAAGAAAATCCTAATCATTATGCTGATGAAGGAAATCAAGGTCGTAATGAAAAGGAAGAGCCCCTTTTGGATCATCAAGATGAATATATTGAAAGTGAACTTGAAGATGATCCAAGAGATAAGCATGGCGTTAATAAAGAGAACCCAACTGAAAAAGATGCTCTGACAAATTAAGTTGAGGCAAGCTCTACCCTTTTTATGGATATTAAGTTTGATGATACACTTTGTCAAGACCTTGAAAAGGTTGATCACATTAATTCCCTCAAGATTAGAATTAATGAGTTTTTACATGTGGAAAAAGGGAAGTGGGATATGAGTGGCCATCATTTTGACAAGGATTTGATTTATGACATTGATGATGATGTTAACAATGACTTTGTCTTGCCTTGTACTCCATATGATGGTGAGGAGCAGTGTTGCAAACATCGCGATTTTATCGCAGTGTTGCAAACATCGCGATTTTATCGCGATGTTTTCAAAAAAAACGTGCTTTTTTCATTATCCCAATTTTATTGTCCGATAACATCGGGAATTTATTCTAACTTGAAAAAATCGGGATAAAATCGCAATTTTCATCAAAAAATCGCAAGTTGAGTAGTAAAAATCGTCGAAGGCAGAGTTTTTAAAGGCAATTTGAAGTGTTTTTTTGGTTCATTTTGCAGACAGAGGGTAAGAGTGAGAGCTAAGGAGGAGAATAACTCATCCACAAGGGCACAAGAGGAGAAAAGTGAAGGAATTTAGCATCCCAACCAAAAAAAATCAAGTTTGGACCATGTTTCTTCAGCAAAGCGTGGTTTTCAGATATGGGCATCAAATTTGGCCTTTTTCTGTTTTTTTCTTGTTTTTCCGTGGGTTTCTATCACCCATTTATTTTCCATGATTTTTGTTTGGATTTGAGTGTGTTTGTTTTGTCACTTTTGTTGCATTTAGTGGAGAGGGTTTTTTTTGTCAAAAGTGCAAAATCTTGATTGTTAGTTTTATTTGTTTAATTTCTTCTTGTTCCCTAGTTTTTTTCCATCATTTTTGCTTGGGTTTGAATGTGTATTTTTTGCCATTATTGTTTACAACATTGAGTTGAAGGGGGTTTTTTGTCAAAAATTCAAAATGTTGTATGTAAATTTTAATTTCGTTTGTTTAACTTGCAATTCTTCTTGTGCCCTAGATTCAAACTTCAAACTTCAATCTTACATTAAAACTCAAGATTCAACAAAGTTACAAACATGCCAAGAAAATTGGACCCTCTGTGGGAATTTGGTGAACTTGATGGAGGGTTTGACAGATCAAATTTGACTTGCAAGTTATGTGGGCATCATATGACAGGGGGGTATACAGATTGAAGTATCACCTTGCACAAATTCCTGGACATGAGGTAGGGCCTTGCTCAAATACAAATCCAGAAATCATCCAAAGAGCCCTCAAATCATTGGAAGAAATAGAGACAACCAAATTGTCCAAGGCAACTCTGAAGAGTCAAATAGCAGGGAGTAGAGTGTCAGGATTGGGAGGTGACCGTGAGAGTGGTACTGGTTCTACTTCACCATCAGCATCTACACCCAACCCTGTAGCTACCTCATCATTTTTTGTTCCTAGAACCACACCTAGTGCACAACCATCTATCTCGTCAATTATTAAAAAAAGGGAGAAGGAAGAAGCTGACAAGTTGTTGGGCAAGTTTCTTCTTTGGAGTGATATTCCTTTCAGCGTTGCCAGGAACAATCCATTTTTCTAGCCCGCAGTTGATGTTATTGCTATTGTTGGCCCAGGGTACAAAGTCCCTTCATATGATGACTTTAGAGGGCGCATTCTTCAAAATGAAAAGGTTGACTGCACTAAGAGATTGGAGGAGTTTAGGGGATCATGGGCACACACAGGATGCATTGTGATGTCAGATGGTTGGACCAATCAAAAGGGTAGAAGCCTTATTAACTTCTTGGTTAATTGTCCCAAGGGGACAATGTTTATGAAATCTGTTGATGCATCTGCAGATATAAAAGATGCACAGTTATTATGTGATTTGTTGGACGTGCTCATTCAGGAGGTGAGTCCACAACAAGTTGTCCGAGTCATAACGGAAAATGTTGCAAATTCTGTCGTTGCTGGCAAGACGCTTATGGAGAGGCATCCTAACTTATTTTGGACACCTTGTGTTGCACACTGCATTGATTTGATGTTAGAGGGCATAGGAAAAATTCCTTTTGTCAAGGATATTGTTGAGTCATCAAAAAGCAATAGAAACTTTATATATAATCATGCATACGTGCTTCATTCGATGAACAAATTCACCAACAACAAGGAGTTGGTGCACCCTGCCATTACACAGTTTGCCACCAGTTTCATATCTCTTCAATCCCTCGTGAATTCTATGTGGGATGTGAAGAGAATGTTTCTTTCATAGTGGCGTGCTTTGTCATATAGCCGCAAACCAGAGGGAGAGGCCATATGCAAGTTAGGTTCATACCAGGAAAACTTCTGGGCAGGAGTGCAAGAGGTGTGTAGCATTATTGAACTTTTGGTAAAGGTTCTTCGATTAGTTGATAGAGACAAGCCCGCAATGGGCTACTTTTATGAGGCCATGGATAGAGCCAAAGAATCCATTCAGAGCTACTATGATGATAAGGGGCATGAGGGGTTTGAGAAACAACTCCTATGGGAAGTGATTGATGAGCGATGGAACAATACACTCCATCGTACCATTCATGTTGCAGGAATCTACTTGAACCCTGCATTTTCTTACTCCTGTGGTTTCTTATTTTATGTTGAGGTCATGTATGTATTCTTCACTTGTGTTCAGAGGATGGTGCCATCTCTAGCAGAACGTACAGAAATCCCCAAAGAAATGAAGATATACAAGATGGCAGGTGGCATATTTAGCTTTGATATGGCTATTGTGAATAGGAAGACTAATGCCAGGTAAGCTTTAGTTTGTTTCAAATTTCATTCTCTTCAAGTTCATACTTTGCTTCAACTTTCAAATTTCATTTTTTTCTTATGTTTATCTTATTTGTTGTAGATGCATGGTGGAGAAGCTATGGTGGCTAAGTACCCAATCTCCAAAGGCTTGTCATCCGAGTGCTCAATCAAACATGTAGCTCCTCGGGATGCGAACGCAACTGGGGTGTATTTGAAAAAATACACACCAAGAAGCGCAACATGTTAAAATATTCCAAATTTTCAATTAATTTTTTGAATTTATTAAATAATATTTTTTATAATTATTAATTTATGACCCTTGTATAGGTTGGAGTCCCAGCGACTTTGACATGGTCTACGTCTACTACAATCTTAGATTGTGGGTAAGCCAACTTGAGAAGACACCTGATGTGGAAGCCATCTCATTGGATGGGATTGACACCACTGCTGCATGAAGGGTTGAGGCCGAGAGGCCTATCATGGAGTCGGCCCCTGATTGGTTAGAGCAGGAGGTAGTGGAGGGGGTAGAGGAGGAGGAGGAGCAACAGGACGAGGAGGTGACACCACCTACCCCTATTGCCAATAAAGGACGTGGTCTACCTCCTATAGCTCCTAGTTCTTTAGCTTCTAGAGCATAGCAGAGTCCACTGCTAGCCCCACCACCTTCTTCATCTAGAGGGAAAGTTGTTACATTTTCTCACAAGAGGGGCAAAGGAAATCAATAGTATTAGTTATTTGGTTCATTTCATTGTATATGACATTATGACTCATGATATGAGATACATTATTATATTTTTTGTTGATATTTTGAGTCTGAGTTGGGACTCGGGACTTACTATTCGGGACATGATTCACTGTTATGTGTGATGTAGCACTAGACATGATATTACACATCTTATATATTAGTTCTCTTTTCATATTTATGTGTCAATGCATTTATTTTATGTTGTGGATGCTTTAGATATTAAAAAAATTGAAAAAAAAAATGAATATTTTTGTATTTGCTGATTTTTACCGATTTTTTCCCAATTTTTACAATTTTTTCCGATTTTGGACCCTCGCTGATTTAATCCCGATCATGATGTTCGCAACATTAGTTAGGAGGATACAATTATTAATTTGTTTCAATCATTTTCGCTTCCTCCTAGTATCATTCTTGTTCATATTCAAATTCTATAGATAATATACACAATTAGCCAATTTTGGTTGCCCCTTTTGAATCTGATTTTCATGTTGAGCACCCTGTTTATCGAGACCTTGCCCCTTAGTCATCTCCATCCCCATGCAACTCACGAGATGTCTCGAGGGATGTCAATGAGAATTGTATGCCTGGGATGGCTATTGGAGAAGAGTTCCTGAAATTGGTCATTGACTACTCCATATTCAGGCAGCATGAAAGGATTCATGTGTAGGAAAATTTTGGTTTATCCCTTTCCATCCTTTGTTCCTCCTCATGGTAGCAAGATTGGTCTATGGTCCTTTTATTTTCCCACCTCACACCCTTATGATTTAAATCTAGCATTTGAGTATTATGTTAAGGCTAATTGTGATGTTTCCATGTTCTATCTCAGGATTAATCATAGGGGTATGTTAATTTTAGTTATGTTCTATGCTGAGAGCAAATTTACTTCAATTTTCCATATTAGCTCAATATCAATTCCAAATTAGCAATCACATTTAGCATGATAGTAAAATGCAAATCGAACATAAACATAGATCACAGAAACAAAGCCAAGACAAGAGGGCACAAGATGTGGCTCCAGCCAAGGACAAACCCCAATGTGGGGAAACCCTTGATCAATTCTTCTTATATGTTCTTCAATAGCTCAGCAAAGAGAGAGAGATAGTACATATACATTAGAAGTCAACATTTTGACTTATCTAAATAAGAGCAGAGATCTTCACCATGAAGATAACATAATGAGGTAACTGATCTGATCTCAGGTGAAGGCATACTGCTTCAACTGATCCTCCAAGGTGACTCCATCACCATGTTGCACCCATCGTAGTGCTACAATTCATCATCATGTTGCACATGTCACTGTGCTGCACCCAATTACTAAGCTGCTCTCATCATTGTGCTACTCCCATCACAGAGCAGTACCTCATCATCATGTTGTACAAATCATCAACAAGCTGCTGCAATGCATCGTCGCTGCTATACATGCCTATCATCACCATGCTGTACCATTGTGTTGCACCATACTGCACCGCGTTGCACCCATCCTTACTGTCACCTATAAGCTGCTCCACTATCATTGTGCACTATGTTCCACCATTCATCATGTTGCACTAATCATTGTTGCAACTAAACATGTTGTCTCTAACACCATGTTGCATCCAACATACACTCATCCATGCTTGTTGTAATATATATCATTATGTTGCACATACAGCATCCAATATGCTGCAACCTATTTACACTTATCAGCCTTAGCTGCTTGCTATGGCTTGCAGCCTAGCAAAGCAGCTAGGCTATGGTTGTTTAGGCTTCTTTCATATTCAAGAAGCAGAGAGCTTCTCTAGGACAGCAACCAAGTCTCTAACAGTCCTCCTTAACTGCCTCTAACAGACCTCCTTAATCTAACAGTCCTCCTTATGGACTGCGTCTAGGGCACCAACATGACACATAAGACTGTAGTTAGAAGCACAAATGGACAATTGTTATAGTCCTCTATTTTGGTGACTGTAACCTTCTCCTTTTACTACGGCTAGGGCAGACTTTCGACTGCAGATTAGGAATCATTCAAGCAGCGTATTGTAGCTCTAGAAATCCCCTAGGACTGCGGCCAGATCTTGTCCTTTACTGTGGCTAGGGTAAGACTATAGTCCACCCATTAGGACTACGGCTAGGGCTAGCACTGACAACAGTTAGGGCACATGAAAACCCTCCTCAACCTACGGCCTAGAACAACCTATTAGGGATCTCTTTTAGGGTCTACATAAGGCAACGTGTAAAGCGTTGAGGTCTTCACCATGACAGTGTTTAGATCTGCATTTATTCACCATGACAGCGTTTATGTCCTAGGGCATCCATCAAGGGTAGAGACCCTTTTCTAGGCTACGTTGAGGGCTTACACCACTGCCCTTCTTACCTGCGTATTAGACCTATGTTAGGGCTTCTCCATAGGGCAGCGTTAGGGCTTCTTGTGGCTGAGATAAGGGTTGTCCTCCATGACAACGTAGAGCTTTCCACAACTTCTAAGGCATCTCCTATGATAGCGTAGAGCCTTCTCCATTAGGGCAGCGTTGACTCTTAGGATCTCTCCTCCCACCAAAACCCAAAGACAAGTGGAGAGGAAGAGATCACAAGAAGAGTGTGTCCAAATGACTTGCAAGCCACCTCTTTTTATACTAAAATGTTGAGCACAAGTGGGGGCAATTTGGTTGTTGGCCGACCTTGACAAATTGTCCCATAACACAAATAAATTCATATCTCCATGAATACATGTCGGAATCGGATGATCTTTAGATCAATACTACACCTCTCGACAAGAAGAATCCAAGAAAAATATCAGCTGCCATAAATAAGATGACCCATATGGAGTTTGGCCCTAGTTGCCAATTTTAACAGGGTAAGAGGTATGATATTGATCTAATGACATGTTGGCTACATTGGTTATATGACTATACTTAGTTGATGTGTTGTATGCTAGTATAGATTAGAGTAAGTAATACATTGCATTTGTGTGTTGCATTTTGAGTGAGCATCCTACTTGTTGTATTTATCATGTTGTTGTGTTGCATATTACAAAATATTGCACTTAGTTTTTCTTTTCTCTATGGATTTTATTATATCATATAAAAAACAAGGGTAACAATCAGCACCTCGCGCACATGCTTCCAAACAAGTTGATTTCAGTGTGTAGGTAACAGGTCTGTGAGCCCAGGGATTGATGGGGTTCTCATGAACTCCCCTTTTGGGCCTATGGATCATGTGCCCAACATGTCCCTTAGTTGGAGCCAAATGTTACCCACCAAAATGGGTAACCCTCTAAGAGAAAAAATTATCCTATCTTGAACAACCAGCCAACCAACAAGCCTACACATGTTCTCATTGATGATGATATGTCAATTTCCTCTGCCATCTACAACATACACCTCTCACCATCCAACATTCCTCTTGGATGAAGGTGGGCTACCACTCAACAAGTACTTTGACAATTTTTCAATCGAGTACTTTTTGGTTAATGTTTTGAGCATTTAGTATGGATAAAGAGGTGATTTGGATGATTGATTGATCTTGACTATAAACTTATTCTCTCACCTTACCAGGGGGACTAATCTTTAACGCTACTCTAGTGGGACCTCCCCTAAGGCCTTAGGGTTATAGGAAGGGCACTACTTGGAAAGTTTGGATTGTAGTGTGTCTATTCCACTTTTCCATGCTTAACCTTTTCCATGCCACATTATTTCCTTTGATATCATCTCCATTCTTTGGGTTAAATGTCATTGGTTCACTTGGATTTGGCACGCACATATCCACATCTTTGAGTTGGGCCAAAAAACATTGCCCTAAAGTTTGACACAACTAAAAGAACGAAAAGCATGGGATGGCCACAATTGAACCAAAAAAAAAAGATGGTCGAGACATAAGTTATTGGGTGGGAAAAAGCCTAGCATGAGCTCTACCCCCCTCATTAACAATCACCTGATTCCCAAGCACTTGATGCTCTATCTCATCAAAAGGAACCCTTGCATATCCCAACCCTAATGAGCAATAAACTACCTCATCTTAAGGGATAAAACAAATGATACATCATAAAGAGCTAGCTTTGATCCTTGAGCTATGCACCAAATAAAAGCATTATCAAAAAGAAGTAAAAGGTACACCAGAGTGGTGGAATCAGCAGGCCGAGAAGGGTAATTCATGCCTCCACGATTGCTCCCTTCATTACATCAATACACTCAAAAGACCCCTGACCATGGTACTTGACCATGAAGTCCTTCCCCTCCACTGCTGCCAATTTTCACTAACACCTATGGATTGAAGGGTTATCCTTGGAAATGCAACCTCCCCTTGGGGGCTCGAAGCACCTAATAGGGTTGACTACTTAGCCACACCTACAAAGGTACGGAACAGTTTTACGAGACTTGGTCTAATTGGATATTTGAAGGTGATCCCAGTTTGAATTATTAATATGCCCTTAACAATTAAGAATAATTCGCTTAGATGCACTTATTATCTCAATCTCTAATGAATGGCTACTTTCACTTGAGTTTGAGATGGTTTTGCCAAGTGGTCCAAAGCAGCTAAGGCTTTGAGGGCGCCCTACTCCACATGATGCCCAGGCCGTATTACACTCCTAGAGAGCATGATGATCTGGTAGATGCAACATTACCCCTTTATGGCCAAGCATTGGCCACTTTGATGATATGAGCAGTTGATGGATATCCCAAAGCACCACCAGATGCCAAAACACTGAGCTTCTCTTGCTTAGCATGGAGGATTCTTGATGATGTACTAGTGGACCCAGCATGACCCCACACTGGTCTTGACACTACTGTTGAAATTTGTAACTAGGTTCAGTCTTCATAAATGTATTTGAAATGTACTTATCAAAAGAATGAAGAAAATATTTTTACTATTCTTATTATTATGACTTATTAAAGCATGGGTTTCATGCTTGGGTCATCATGTTTTAAGTCAAATTCCCCATTGAGGACTTATAGGATTTATTCTAAGTCATTAGAGTCATTGTACATTAAAAGACACCCTTCTTGGGCTTTCGAATCATGTAAAAAGAATTATTTTTGAGTCAAAAATGAATTTAGTCTCCTCCACACCAAGTCGGCCTCAAGAAGAGTAATTCGACCTCCCAGGAAGGCTCTATATACAAGGTAGTTTGAATTCATTTGGAGCATCTCACTCTCTCACACATAGTTTGACATCTGAAGTTGGAAGCTAAGAAGTGCGAAATTGAGAAAGGGTTGGAAGGAGAGCTGGAAAGGAGTATGAGTTTCTAGAGGAAGATAGAAGACCTCAAGATCGAAATTTTGGGACAACTCTCACTCACTTCTGAGGTGTATCAAGGGAGATCGAAGTTTTCTTAGTCTGGTCGAAGTTGCTGTTGCTACTGCTACTGGGTCGAAGCTGTTGCTGATGCTGCTAGGTCGAAGTTGCTTTTGAAGGGTTATCATCTGCAAGAAGGATTGAGGGTTGACTTGGTGTGGAGGAAGTCTTTGTTTGGGTCTAGAGTCTTGGATTATCTCGAGAAACTATTGAAGGAAGAATTGTTGACTGGGTTTTCCCCTAGATAGGGGTTTTGCCCTGGCTGTCCGCCTACATCTGTTGTCCTTGTGTCATTGTTTTGGTAATTGCTTGATGAACTAAAAGATAAAAGAAGAACATAAAGATAAAAGAATCACAAGTAATTATCTATATAAGAAAATCTTTATGCCTTTCTGATTTTCTAACATGGTATCAGAGCTAAGGTGAAGGAGGAAAAAGGTAATTTTGAATATCTACTAGAAGGAATCTAAAGGATTGATCAAGGGATCATATAAGGAGCTATTATAAGAGAAGAAGCTCACTATCTTCAAGGACAATGTCTAACACAATAAAGAGTGAGAACAAATTGGAAGGAGCATCAAACTACAGATCTTGGAAGAAGAGAATTGACCTCATTCTTGAAAAGAACAAGGTCTTGGATTTGGTCAAAGGAAAGGTGAAGAAACCTACCGAAGAATCCAGTGATGCAGACAAAGTGAAGTATAGAGAATTGGAGATATTGGCTATGACACTAATGGTAGAAAGCATAAAGGACAATCTTGTCCCATACATTTCCAATATAGACCATGCTCAAGAAAAGTATGAAGCTTTGTCATAATTATTCGCTACCAAGAACATCAGTCAAGTATCAAGTTTGAAGAATGAGTTAAGGACTACAAAGATGACAAAGGATGATACTGTGGCTTCCTTCTTTATGAGGATATCTAGAATTAGAGATGAACTTCAAGCCATAAATGAAATTGTACCGGAAAAGGAGCTAGTAATCACTGCACTATTGGGATTACCACCTACTTGGAGTTCTTTTGCTTCAGGTCTCAATAGTTGGAAAGAAGCTCCTACCTTTGAGCAATTGTGGAATGCTTGCACCCAAGAAGAAATGAGAATTTCTTTAGTATCCAACAACAAAGAAGAAAAAGCCTCAAATGCATACTCTGCTTCTCACAAGAAAGGACACTCCAAGAAGTCAAGAGGGCCAAGAAGGAAGGTTGATATGTCTAAGATAGAATGCTACCAATGCCACAAAATGGGTCACTATAGAAGTGATTGTCCTGATAACCCAAAGAACAAGAAAAGAGGCAGAGATCAAGCCAATGTTGTTGAAGAACGATCTCCAAAGAAGACTAAGCCCAAAGAACTGGATATAAGGGATTTACACTACTAAGTCTTTTGATCTAAGCTTTAGTCATTTTATTTTTTATTTTTAGTATTTGTAGGTTTAACACATTTTGGAAAAACATTTTTATTTGTTCTTAAGGTTACAGGTATCCCTCAAGCTTGGAGGGAGCCCTCACCAACCTCCAAAGATAAGTTTCTTACTACTATTTTCTTTCTTAGTCTTCCTTACCTATCTAGTTTTGTTTGCATTAAATACTAATCATATTTTCCTTGTTTAGGAAAACTTACTGAAGGCTCAAGGAAGACGGCCTCACCAAACAAAGCATTGGAATTACAAGGTTTGTTAAGAAACAAGAGGTATGTTTTGAATTACAAGTTTTTGCTCTCTCCATATTCATTCTTGATAAACTACTACTAACATCATTATGTCTAAGCTTCTTGAATCCTAAAGATTCTTGATTGGGTGATTCATCATAAGATAAATCTACCCTCCTCATATCTTTGATTATTCTTGTAGAACCCTAGAAAGGTTCGTTGTGAAAACCCTAACCTAAGGGTATATTGATAATTATGTGTGGAACCCTAGCCTACTTAGGGTTATTGATGAAGTCTAAAGTAACTCACTGATACTTTGATGATGTCATGTTTGGGATTTTGGTATGGGTATGGAAACACTAACTTGTTAGGGTTGAATGGTAATGTCTAAAATCCCAAACCTTTGAAGTATTGATAATTTAGGGTTTGTTATGTTTTGTATTGAAACCCTAGATCATTAGGGTTTGGTAGGGTGTATAAGCAAGACCCTTATAATTTCTTAGAAATGAAATCCTTGGCATGTGTGTGTTTGTCCGATCAAACCCTAGTTTGATCAAGTTTGTTATATGTCTAACTCTTATTGATATTTGTGTAGTTGGGTTTGACTAACACATGTTATGATATGCTTGTGCATGATGATGGAATCCTAGATATATGAGTTGACCTAATTGTTGATGGTCATGAGTCCTAGGGTTTGGAACTAAGCCCTAGTCGAAGTTTGATTCTCTAGGATGATAGTATTTGTGAATTCTAGGGTTTTGTAATTAAACCTTAGTAGAAGTCCAAATCTCTAATATATGATGACAATGTGATAATTTGAGATTTGTGTAAGATTGTTGAAATCTGAATTTGAGTTATGATTGTTGGGAATAAGTAAAATCTAGGGTTTACAACAAACCCTAGTGGAAGCTAGTCATGTTGAGTTGCGATTGGTTTTGATTGTTGAATCTCATGTATGAAATCTAGGGTTTGTATGAAACCCTAGTAGGAAGTCTAACATATGAATCCTAAAAGTTGTTAGATACATTGTAGATCTATATTTGCTTGAATTGTTTCTGGGGTTTGCTATATGATGTAGTAGGGTATGTCATACCCTGGAGGCTGGAAGAAGCATTGAAACACTAGATGGAATAAAAGTTATTATGAAATGCTCAAAATCTTGATGTAGTCTAGGGTTTATGACAAAAACCCTAGCAAGAAGTCGAAGAGTATGTGTCTCGTGTTTGTAACCAAGTGTGAGTATTTAATGTCTAAAGTTGAAAGCTTCCATGATTTTGATGTGCTTAACTTCATGCTTCTATAGATTTGGTTGTACTTGCTAGCTAAGTTTTGTAGATACATAATCTTCAAAATGGTGAAGATGTTCATTGACAAGCATGAAGAAGAAAGTTATATGAATAATGATGGTCATGATAACTTTGATGAGAAGGATGGAGCCATGAAAGATTCTTTGATGTCATAGAAAATAAGTTGAGCCCCCTATGTTAAGAGGGAGCTTGAATAAAAGAAATCTCCCTAAGTTGAGAGGGAGCTTGGATGAAAGGAATCTCCCTAGTTGAGAGGGAGGTCATATCATAGTCATGATGGACACCTTGATAGAAGAAATTGGAGAATGTATTTTGAAGTGCTGCTGAGGTAAGAAGAGTCGGATCTACTTGTAAAATATGTTGATGCATGAAAGGACGTTGTATGGTTGAGGAATCTTCTGTCAAGATTCATTTGGAAAGCTCTAAGTCCTACTGTGAAAAGTTGAGAAGCAACATCAAGTTGTCTGGAAGACCCCGGAGGTTTGTATCTATTTATGTACATTTGAAAGTTTGTTACTGATTGGGGTTGTGTTTGTACAGGTAAATCTCTCGAAGATTTGATAGCATGTTTTTCATGCTTAGGATTGTCAATCAGTTTGATCATGAGAGTTTTGTTGCCGATCTATTTGATCGGGGAGGATTTGTTACTGATTGGAATAACCAGGAAGTTGAGGCTTTGTGAGTGAGATATTGCCTGGGAAGACATCTAGCCGGCACTTTGTGTTGATGTCTAGTTCCAGAAGTAGGGAGGGTGGTGTTAGTCATGGAGCTCTGACCTCGAATATGGACCTAGATCCCTGGATTGATGGTTAGTAAGTAAGCCTGATGGTACCTAAAGAGGCTGAAAGATTTAGTCCATCTTAGTCCCACCTGGATAGATTGCCATGCTCAGGAATCTAGTCCATGGCATTGCGGTGCCTAAATTCTTCATGGTTCATGTGTTCTGAGATCTTCCTTGTACTTGTACTAATGAATACCTCCCTAGTTAAGAGGGAGTGTTGAAATTTGTAACTAGGTTCAGTCTTCATTAATGTATTTGAAATGTACTTATCAAAAGAATGAAGAAAATGTTTTTATTATTATTATTATGACTTATTAAAGCATGGGTTCCATGCTTGGGTCATCATGCTTTAGGTCAAAGTCCCCATTAAGGACTTTTAGGATTTATTCTGAGTCATTAGAGTCATTGTGCATTAAAAGAGACCCTTCTTGGGTTTTCGAATCATGTAAAAAGAATTATTTTTAAGTCAAAAATGAATTTAGTCTCCTCCGCACCAAGTCGGTCTCAAGAAGAGTAAGACCTCCCTAGAAGGCTACATATACAAGGCAATTTGAATTCATTTGGAGCATCTCGCTCTCTCACACATAGTTCGATATTTGAAGCTGGAAGTTGGGAAGTGCGAAATTGAGAAAGGGCCAGAAGGAGAGTTGGCAAGGAGTGCGAGTTTCTAGAGGAAGATAGAAGACCTCAAGATCGAAATTTTGGGACAACTCTCACTCACTTCTGAGGTGTATCAAGGGAGATCGAAGTTTTCTTAGTCCAGTCGAGGTTGTTGCTACTACTGCGACTGGGTCAAAGCTGTTGCTAATGCTGCTAGGTCGAAGTTGCTTTTGAAGGGTTATCATCTGCAAGAAGGACTGAGGGTTGACTTGGTGTGGAGGAAATCTTTGTTTGGGTCTAGAGTCTTGGATTATCTCGAGAAACTATTGAAGGAAGAATTGTTGACTGGGTTTTCCCCTGGTTGTCCGCCTACATTTGTTGTCCTTGTGTCATTGTTTTGGGAATTGCTTGATGAACTAAAAGATAAAAGAAGAACATAAAGATAAAAGAATCACAAGTAATTATCTATCTAAGAAAACATTTCTGCTTTTCTGATTTTCTAACAACTAGTTGATGAGCATACCTTGATCTAGAGCCCAGATGAGGATGGTCATTGTTATCACCCCAAGAAACTCTCCTAGGTTGTATATCAGAGATGCTCGGGAACATTACAAACTCAACAAAATGTTGGATAAATGGTGGATGAATGAAAGAAATGCTGCATATTCAAGCCAGATAACCACTTCTACTATGCTTAACCCCAGACATGGGTGAACACCCCCAGACTACAAGGCTTTAGACCACCAATTACTCACAGTTTTAAAGAAAATGTGAAGATGGAGAATACTGATCACACCAGCAGATGCACAGGACCCTGTGATGGCCAGTTGCAACCAGTTAAAAGGTCTGTAAATCTGTTTTCTAATACACAGACAGGATGACAGCTCTCTGGCATTAAAATAACAAAAACCTGCAAACAAATTCAATGATACATGCTAAATCCTAACACAGAGGTGGGATGACAGCCCCTCTAATGCTAAACATTAACAGCACATGAATAAATGCAAAACAAGCACAGCCTGGAACAAGAAGAAGAAGTGGACAGTGAGCAATTAACAGCAAAAGAAGCTTGCATTAGCTGAAAATGAAGACCAGACACTGCAGGTATCACAGCAGTTACAATCTCCAGAAGTTGAACCTTACAGCAAAATAACACTCATCAACCTATTACATTCTGTCTTCTGGATATATATTGAGGTTGGTTTACAAAAACAGCGTGCTAGACTATGCGTGGAGGAGTCAATAAATGACCACCAACCACATTACAATCTGAAATGGGCCTCTGTTGCGATTTGACTGTCTTAATGAACAAATCGACCTTTCTCTGTCATTCTGTGATCCTTCTCGGGCAGATGAAGTGAAAAATGAATGAAACCCATAACTATTCAATGCTTTTAACTGCTCGAGGCAGTCCTTTTTGTCGTCTCGGCCATGCTGTTGAAATCCGCAAGGTACTAGCTGTTGGCTTCGTCCTTTTCCGGCAGCAGAGAACAGTCAGGGGTAATACAGGCAGTATGGTGGGAGCAAACCGAATAGAAGAATCAATTTCAGCCGTCGGATCGCGAAAACGAACGGCGGAGATCACATCGGGAGGAGCTATCGGGAGGCAAGGCGGAAGAGAGTTGTGAGCCGTCGGACCATAAAAATCAACGGCGGAGACTTGATCAGAGAGGCTATCAGGAGATAGCGCGGACAGGGGAACGTGGATCATCAGATCATATGATGGACGATCGGACGGCTATCGCACGAGGAAGATGCACGATGTTTAAACAGAGGGGATGGCGGTTTTGCGCGGCAGGCAGTTTCCCCGCACCGCCTATCGGCCCAAGGCGGTTTCCGTATTCAACAGCGTGATCCAATGAAACAACACCGCATGGCAGCCCGAAACCGCCGCCCCCGCGGGCTATCGCGCGCACAAGTCGCGCAATCGGGGGATGCGTCGGCCATTGGATCTGCGACAAACGACCAGATCGAGAGGAATATGCGCAGGGTTTAACGCTCGGGCGGGAAAACACAAAGACCGTTGGATGATAAGGCAGGCACGATCGGACGGCGAGAAATTAAAACATGTGTTTTAATTAATATGACAGGTGAAAAGACATAAAAAAGGTTTGCAAAGGGTTAAAACAGGTTATCGGGTTTATAAAGGCAAACAACAATAATGAAGATAGGGAGAATAAAGAGAATGAAAGGGAAGGAAGAAACGGGGGTAATGGAGCAAAAGGAAGTGAGCGGGAAAATAGAGAGAGGCAAAGATAACCATTGTAAACCATCTCTGAGCCAGCAACCAAGGACCAAACCTATTCCTTCTCCTGGAAAATCAGCAGCATGTAGCAGAGCTAACAGTCATCCCCCGGAATGGTTGAATAGGGCTTGTTGAACCTAATGGAGCCCCAATTTTGGAGAGAGAGAGCACTATGTTACCTACTTAGCATCCATGGTTATGACAGAGGGCACCCATAGCTGAATTTAAGACACATGGAGATGCTTTGAGGGTTAATTTGAGGACTTTTCCACAAATACAGGATGATCATGATGCATGGAGACCTTTGTAGCCCTTCCAGTGCATTGATGGAGCATTTTGAGCCCTAAAAGGGCATGACATCATCCATTTTAGAGGCTTACGGCTCACACATGTGGGTTTCTATTGGCATATTTTGTTGTTGAGCTAGTGGGTTGGCTTGTAACCCAATTTTACTTTATGTCTACTCAAAAATCAAACTTGTGTAGGAGCTGTCGGTCAATATTTAGAGGTGACAGACCTCATATAAGTAGAGGATCACCTCTACCATTTGTTCTTCAACACATTTGTGGATTTCGGCCTCTCTAGAAGAAACTCGACTTGCTTGTTGTACTTCGCTACTTGTGGAGATGTGATCTTATGTGGATTTTGGAGACTAGTTTTTGTTGTGGAGACATCATTTTGGCATTAAAAAAAGGCATGTTCTTAGATATATTGTGAGTATTTTTGTTGAGTATATTTTATGGTTTTGCATGTAATGGAATATTGAGAGGGTTTCTATTAATATTGCTAGGGTTTCTATTTTCCTTATCTAAATGCATATGTTTATATGAAATTCTTGGTAATTATTGCATGCTTTATCATTTATGCTTGAACTCCCTAGAAAACCTCTCAAAGAGCCTTTTTCTAGTAAATTTTTGGCCCCATAAAATGATAGATAGGGTTAGGAAGTGAAAACTAGAGTTTTGGCCCTTACTACCTTCAAAGATTTGATATTTCCATGGTTAAAGTTCTCCTAAGACTCCATCATTCAAGTAGAGAAAAGGCACTAGCATCCCTCATGATGATGAAAACCTCAAGAAATCTATTTTTTATCTCTCTTTTCCTATTTTTGGCCCTTCAAGGTAAGCCACTAGGGCTAGGGCAAGGGCCAAATTCAAATAGGCATAGATAGGGTTAGGAAGTGAAAACTAGAGTTTTGCCCCTTACTACCATCAAAGATTTGATATTTCCATGGTTAAAGTTCTCCTAAGACTCCATCATTCGAGAAAAGGCACTGGCATCCATCCTGATGATGAAAACCTCAAGAAATCTATTTTTTATCTCTCTTTTCCTATTTTTGGCCCTTAAAGGTAAGCCACTAGGGCTAGGGCAAGGACCAAATTCAAATAGGCTTGCCCTTGCTAACCTTTCTAACTCAAAATCTAGCCTTTTCTTGGGTGGAAATTGCCTAACTAGGGCTGATATAATCAACCCTAGGCAATTTAGATCTCTTGAAACCCTAATTTAGCATAAAGGCTTCAACTTATGGCTATTTGAAGGTTTGTCACTCCATTGGTTGATCATATCTTTCAAAGCAAAGCTTTTCTCTGTGCTTGCAAAGCTTTTCTCTATGATTGTGTGCCTAGATGTACCATTGTTGAACTACATCTTGAAACCCTAGGCTCCAAGTGCTATTTCCTAGGCTTCTCATGGGTACGCTTTTCCTTTATACAAAGAATTGTGCTTGGTTCCAAGCGAGAAGCACCTTGATCAAGCCTCTTAAACACGACCTTGATCCTATTAACATAGAATATCTTTAGGCGATCCATACTAGGAAGCCTCCCATGTGGTGAAATTCCACTAAACAGCTGGAGGTAGAGTGCTAAGGTGGCAGTGGCAGCCACCTCATCGTTGCAGTATGGTCCAGCCCTTGCCTCATGAGGCCTCGTACAAGGCCTGCTAGATTTTGAGGCAACAGGCCTCACTCGATGTCCCTGTCAAATTAGGTCGCCAACAACCACAACCATCACCGGTTTGAGTGCTGTGAATTATGAGCAGGAGGTCGCAGTATCAAGTCCCTGTGCTGGCTGCCTCTGTGACTATTGTGGGCCTTACTCAATGTCCCCACTTGTGTTATGTTGGCAAAAAGTAGCAAATTTACCCTTGTTACCATCCTCAAAATGAGGGGAAGTACCCAGTGTATTTCCCCAGGATGTGCATTTCACTGGGGAAAAAACATAAACAGTTTATTGTGCCCCAACTCCCTCATACAATTACCAAGCAAACATGATCCAATCACCTCCAAAGATGTTAAATTAGTACACAAATGATGTCATATGCATACAGGCTAGTTATCACTTATCATCAATAAACACTTCGATATCTCTCGCCATTAATATCCTTTTAAGCATACCAAACACAGAGTACACATAAATGGTATCATATGCATACAGGCTAGCTATCACTTATCATCAATAAAAACTTTGATATCTCTCATCATTAGCATCCTTTTAAAATACCAAACACACAGTAGCTGGTAGAGTAACTACCACACAAATCTTCAGACTCCCTAATACAAAATTCATAGTCTATCATGCTCAGGTAAAGTCCAAGTCCAAGCATACATCTATGCACTGTGCAACTATGCCCAGGTAACAGAAGACTCCAATAAGGAAAAAAGAAATATAGGGCCATGCAAGGGCTTTAAATTTGAATTTCGCAATAAGTTACTGTGGAGAGGGGATGAAGGACAGGATTCGGCATTCGCCTTAGATGTAATAGACTAACATGAAGATAAGATATGATCTCATATGTTGGAAGAGAGCAAAAGTTTCTATCAAAATTCAAAATATGCTTTAAAAGCTGGATAATAACACCCAGAACACCACCAAAACTTGAAAAGTCATAGTGAAGATCATTAAATGTAACTTCAGTAATTCTCATCTGAAATGGCCTGTGTAACACAACATAGCTAAACCAATATAAATAGAAGACAGATCAATGCTTTGTAATATTTCATCTAAAACCTAAGAATACTGAAATCTCCAGACATACTGAATACATATCAGCTGTGCTAAATAGCTCTGCCAACTAGCTTTGGTTTACATATAACAAGCAAAAGAAATTCATAAAATAATACCCGAATATTCAAGAATGGTGATGGCAAATAATGAGATACCAAAAACTGGCTCCCAAGAATTTACAGATTATTCTTTGTACTACAATTTAGGAAACAGCATTCCCATGACTAGGCAAAAAAAAAAAAAAAAATCAATGGTGAGGAGAAGAATGTAATAAGATATTTTTAACCCAAACAAACTAATTGAATGTACCCAACACTCAATAGTAGTATTTAGGAAAGAATTCACCTTACGGTATGGCCATCTTGGAATGCCATTATCATGAGATATCTTCTTTAGAACTTTACTAGAAACACCTGTATGCATGAGTTGACATCAATCAGACACAATCCATCCAAAAGTGCATCTCACAAAGGAGCCATACAAAACCACAATGATGAAACTGGAAAGCTTCTGTTATGGGCCTATAGATAAAATGAATAGGTGCTAAAAGAAGGATAAAGCCTTTGATAACTGCATTTAAGAAATAATGATCAATAGAATCAACAGAAAAAACAAAGATTCCAAAGCTCAACTTGCATGAATTATAAAAAAAGAAGGTGCTTCTCAAAATGATATTTGCAAATAACAAGAACAACTAGTAGAACAGATCCAGATAACACCGAGCACATAGTCGAGTGTATTTGATCTGGGCACATATACATTATTCTTATGCAAAGTTCTGGGCTATTCTCTGTGGATATTCAAAGATTCTTTCTATGGTTATAAGGCACATTAATTCTGTAATCCTATGCACTGCTCTGAAGATGATACGAAGGTTCTGTGGCTGGTACAGAGGATAAAGTTCGAGCTTTTATTGAGGATAAACTTGTGGACAGTCCTGTAACATTGATGTGGCATCTTGTGAACAGTTCTATGGACATTCTTGCAGACAGACATATGGAGGGCTGACTTGGCATTTGGATAATTGGTTTACTGGTCTATGACTTGGATTTCTCTCTTGTTGACAATGATTCTATAAGGAAAGGATTGTTGGGTTTTCTACATTGTGGGTTTTCCCAGGGTAAAATTGTCTTTTATCTATTGTGCACTGTGATCTCTATTTCTTGAATTTGAATGGCTAAATTGTTAAAGTATGATTGCTTGATGAAGAACAAAGAAATGCTAAAAGGAACAATAACACCTTCAAAAGAAATTATCAAGATCAAAAATTCAACTTGCAATTGAATTTCAACATGGTACAATAGCTAGAATGAAGGACAATTTGGGATGAGAATCCTCCTCAAATAAACTTCTACTTATAATCACATCTCTGTCCTATGCAAAGTCCTGTGGAGATTACGCGAAATTCCTTGATCCGAAATTCTGAAGCTATGGAAGAGGCCCTCTTAAAGACCTGAAGAAGCTTGTCTTAAGGATTGAATTAGCACTTTCATATTGTTGGTCAGTTGTCTGTGTCTATGGTATCAAGCTTATCTCTGTGGTCTGAATTATTTCTGTGATCACAGGACCAATAATCCGAATTGAAGTTCGACCCTCTGTGGATAGTGATCAAGTTCTAACCTATTGTATTTATGAAACAAATCTTAATTATATCCATGTGGTACTGCTATGTTGCTGTGGTATTGCTTAGTGCATAATTATGATCCGGGGGGTAATAAGAATATGGTATAGGCCATTCATCTGAGATAGTCCAAGTCTCTTCTCTCTGTGGTTCAAGGTCCAAGCATTTAAGGAAGGAAAGGAAGTCCGAGCTATATTACTGTTGCAAATAATGAAAAGTTCATCATCTCTATGGTTTAGAAAGTAAACAAGTCCGAGCTACATTATGTTACAGTCCAAGTTTGTGGAAGAGTGAGAAGGTGACTATCCAAGCATTTATATCCCCGTGGAAAATTGAACAAATCTTAAGTCAACTATTTTTATGACAAATGTCTGAAGTTTGTGCAGAGACTGAGAGGACTGAGCCTCCTCTCTGTAAGATCTCTTTGGAAAACGTAAGTATGAATTCTGTGATCCAAACTAAACCTGAGAACCAAGACTAAGGTATAATCCATATCTGTGGCTTGATCTGCATCCTTTCTGCAGTGAAGATTTGAGTCCACTGTGTTGCAGACTAAGATCTTTGTAATATGAAGATATGTTCGAGATTGCTTGAGTTTACTGTCTATGGTCGAGGACCTGGATAGCTAAGACATTATCTCAATTCACTTACACAATTAATCTACTCTGAGAACTTATAAAGATATCTTCAGGACGACCAAAGCCTCAGCCCAAATTACCTCAAAAAACACATGATACTAAAATTTTGTGAAGAAGCAGAACACACAAAGCAATCTGATATCTATACATAATAGATGAAGACACTGCAAATATCTCTTTGAAGCAGCCTAAAGAAATTTTAAATTAGACACTGTACTCAATGGTAGAATTGGAGACAAGTGAGGTAGGAATATTAATCCTTAAACTCTTCAAACAAAGAACTATCATCAGAAATGTGTTGCTAGAAGAATGAGATATTGTTGACATCTGATGGAAAGGTCTGTAAAGATACATTGTATAAGAGGTCGTGCCCTCAATCCTCTCCTTGCACATGAAGACTAAGTTTTTGTGTTACAATCTAAGTTAGACAATCTGTGAACGAAACATCAATGATCTCCATATCAAGTATAAAAGGCATGTCTATGGCAATTCTAGGTTTTGCAGCAAGCACATGAATATACTTATAGAACTTGCAAATCCGGAAGATGGTAGGTCTTGAGGATTTTGAATAATGAAGCATCTAGGGTTTGTAAACCCTAGCTATGATATGAATAAGAAAATCCCTAGGGGCAAAACCCTAGGACTGATTGTTTCAGCTAAAATAAGAAGCTCCAACTCCTGGAATGAAAAACATGACATCATGTGAGGACAAGGATGGTGAAAATTACAAAAGGTCCAAGGTTAAGAGCGAGCTGACTTTTCTCAAAAAGATAAGTATTCTATAACTTTCCTCTTTGATTAAGACTATTGTTGTTGTATTTAATTTTCAGTTAGTTTATTGTCCATGTATCTTTTGCTTGGTTATAATCACTCTTCCATATCCTCCCAGTGAGGAAGAATGAAGCAAAGCATGAGGACTTTCAAGATGTGTACCAGAAGAAGAACCGAGGAGCTGGCAACTTAGAGTATGCCTGGATTGATTGTGCCTAAGAAAAGTCAAGATCTAGTATGCAGCTGATGGAAGCATAGAAGCAAGAAGGTTCTCCCAGTAAAAGGAAGAGGTTCATGATAAGACGTTTGCCTCAGTTGGAAGAGTTACCCCAGATTTTTGAAGGAGATGAAAAAGGAGTCTCATGATTGAAGAAGATATTGTACTTTGAGAATTAGAGCAAGAATGATCTCAATAATTTGCTTCTGACGAAATAGGGACTTATGAGTTAAGAGGAAAAGGTATGCCTTCAAAGGGAGCTGGAAGCAGAATTTGACATGAAGGATCTTGGATTGATACAGTACTTCTTGAGGCTTGAGGTTAAGCGGGAACTATGTAAAATCTCCTTTGGATAAGAGAAGCATGTGATCAAGATCCCCCTGGAGTTCGAACAATGGATTGTAAACCCATGGCAAACCAATTAGAAGAAGTTGAGGAATTCTGATTCAAATCTTGTTGATCCATCATTGTATCGGCATTTCATTGGTTCTCTAATGTATTTGATTCAATTACTAGGCTGGCAGTGTTGACGATGAGAAAAGTACTACCAATAGTTGTTTACGCTTAGGATCTGCTATGGTTTCTTGGAAGAGCAGGATGCAGGATTTCATTGCACTAAGCACTACAGATGCAGAATATATGGCAGCTTGTGCAGTCAGTTGTGAAGCAGTTTGATGTTTGATGGCGTAATGGATTCGACCATGATACTTTGTAATAAGTTGTATGAGGATTGACAAAAAACTCGGTTTTTCATGGAAGGTCGAAACACATTATGACGAAGTACCACTATTTGAGACATGGTGACGATGGGTACCGAGAAGCTACAATAGATTTCCGCGGATAAACAGGTAGCTAATGAAAAGGAAGCATGAGTACTTCCAAGACAAGCTTGGACTTGTGAATAACTCCTCCCAGATTGAGAGGGAGTGAGGATGGACACCTAGTTTCTCCCTATGTCATATACTGTCACTGATTAGGATTAACACCCTAAGTCAAGTACATGGACCCAGATAAGGAGAATGGTAAATTGGATAAGCATCATGGACTGACATTCTTGTGTTATATATTGTGACTGATTAGGACTAACATCCTAAGTCAAGTACATAGACCCAGTTTAAGAATGGTCCGGCAGACCGACATTTCCATGTGCCAAGTACTGTGACCCATCAGGACTAGCACTACTAAGTCAAGTACTATGACAGCGAATTAGAAAATGGTCCTGTGGAGGATATACTCTGAGGAACCTATGTGGAGTATGTACCTCAGAGAGGCAGTTGTGTGGTATCCTGTTGAAGGCCTCCCAGCATTGTGCTTTGATCTAGTGGAGAGGTAAAGCTTACTTGACAAGGCCTTGGTAATTTGACAATGTTGGTTATGACGATGTTATTGATGATGTTTATCAATTTGGATCATTTCTTATAGACTATTTCAACTTCAAAAAATCCCTATGAGTCATTATGAATACCTCCCTAATTAAGAGGGAGTGTTGAAATTATAACTAGGTTTGGTCTTCATAATTTATATTTTATCATTATGATTTTGTCAAAAGTCAAAAAGAATTTATTTAAGTCAAGAGAACAATTATTTTTGTCATGTCCCATTTGGACACTTAAAAGAAAAGGAAAAGTTAAATATTTAAGTGTCTTTTGGTCAAATCCCAACTACCAAGTCGACCCTCCAAGAAGACAAGTCGGCTCAAGTGGCACCCCTTCACGTGAACAGAAGACTATATATTTGGCCTACTCGCATTCCTCAAAGTGGAAAATCAAATCACACAATATCTAAGGCTTTATACGAAGCGATCTAAGACTCTTTCTCAAGCAAAGTTCTGGGCACATATACATTATTCTTATGTGAAGTTATGGGTTATTCTCTATCAATATTCAGAGCTTCTTTCTATGGTTATAAGGCACATTAATTCTGTAATCTTATGCACTGCTCTAAAGATGATACGAAGGTTCTGTGGCTGGTACAGAGGATAAAGTTTGAGCTTTTATTGAAGACAAACTTGTGGACAATCCTGTAATAGTGATGTGGCATCTTGTGAACAATTCTATGGGCATTCTTGTGAACAAACATATGGAGGGTTGACTTGGCATTTGGGTAATTGGTCTACCAGTTAGGTTGTCTATGACTTGGATTGCTCTCTTGTTGACAATTATTCTATAAGGAAATGATTGTTGGGTTTTTCCCATTGTGTGCTTTCCCAAGGTAAAAAATGTCTCTTGTCTATTGTGCACTGTGATCTCTATTTCTTGAATTTGAATGGCTAAATTGTTAAATTATAATTGCTAGATGAAAAACAAAGAAATTCTAAAAGGAACAATAACACCTTCAGAAGTAATTATCAAGATCAGAAATTCAACTTGCAATCCAATTTCAACACAAACTGCATTAGAAAACCCTTCCAATGTGTTAAAATTGGCAACTAGGGCCAAATTCCACCTTGGGACAGCTCATATGATGGAGATGACTATTGCATTGGATTCCTCTTTTCGAGAGGTCAAAGTTTGATATAAAGATAATCTCATTCGGACAAGCAGAAGTGTGATTTTGAATTTATTCTCTCACATGTACAAATTGTTAAGGTCAACCTCAGCTTAATATAGGCTCAAGAAGCCCAATAGATGTGTCTCTTCACCCACATCAAACTGTATAAATAGAAGAGACCTCTCTCGTCATTTGGACATCGATCACTCAACACTTCTTCTCTCTCTTCAACAAATTGGTTCATACTACTTGGGGATCTTTTCTCTCCCTTCAACAAATTGGTTCATACAGCTTGGGGATCTTTTCTCTCTCTCTCTCACACGTGTGGTTGAAGGACGAGTTTTCTTGGCTAATTACAGAGCGAAATTTCAGAGTTTCATAACAGGTTTGACCAGCGTTGACCGAGGCCTTATTGACCAGGTTTGATTGCGTTTTTTAGGGCAAAAGTTCGATCTCCTTAGGCCGCATTTCTTGGCACAAAAATTGAGGAGTTTTAGGCTAGTTGACCCGCGTTGACTTTAGGGTCAACTGTTGTTTGACCGTAGAAAATTACAGCAGATTTTTTCTCTCCTTTGACCGAGTTTGACCAAGTTGTTTTGGGCTAAAGTTGACCTCCTAAACAGGCCGAGTTTGACCAAGGAAGACCGAGATGCTTCAAGAAAGATTTGTTGTTGTTTTGACCAACATTGACTTTCTGGTTAGGACTAAAGGTTTACTACAATTGACTGCATAATTTGGCAAGGCTAATTTGACTTTGTATTGGGCTAATCTATTTGACTTTTGTACTCTCTCTCTCTACTAAACTATTGAATAATAATAAGAAGATTTGATCAAAGGGTTTCCCCCATTGGGGTTTTTTCCTAGCATCCACCAAATCTGGTGTCCTCTTGTCTTGGCTTGTCTTCTGCATATGTTTTTATGTTCTATCTGCATTTACTGCCAATGTGATTAATGGTTAATGTGATCACTACTGGAAATTATTGGAAATTGTCATTGGGTTGCTAAAGTAACATAGAAGTAAAATGTGCCCACGGGGCTTTGGATTGACGGTGAATGGGTGCCTTGCTAAGGCACTCCTTGCGATAGGTCACCGGTTCAAATCCCCCGTGGGTACTTAGGTTAGTCTTAACATAGAAAAAAAAAAACATAGAAGTAAAATGTGCTAAGCATAGAACATACCATTGTTATCTAAACTTAACATAGTATCGGAGCTCAGGTGAAGACAAAGCCCAAGCAAGAGTGAGGGAAAGCAATCATTAAGGGAAGTTGTTGGACAAGAACTTAGAACTAGTCTCAATGACAACTACATCTTACTTCAAATCTGAGGACAAGCTTAAGGACAAATCCGACTATCGCATGGAAGATGTCTCTAGATTTGACTTTGCAAGAAAATGATGTTATGGACTATGTCAAAGGAAGAGTGGTGGAGCCTCCTTCAAGTGCACCCGCTACTGCAAAAACAAAGTACAAGAAAGGTGAAGTCAAAGCTAAGAAAATTACTGTTGATTCTATTCACAAGCCTTTGGTTGCCTATATTTCTGATTTGGAAACATCTAAGCAGATGTATGACAAGCTGGTTGGGATGTTCAAAGTAAATAATGCAAATCATGTCCTCTTTCTCAAGAACAAGTTGAAAGACATCTAGATGGATAGAGGAGAATCCATTCAATCCTACTTCATGAGGATTACCGAAATCAAGAATGATCTCCTATCTACTGGAGAAGTTGTTGGTGACAAGGAGCTCACTCTTATTGCACTTGGAGGCCTTACAAGAGAATGGGATGTGTTTAACACTACGATCCTCGAACCTCAATAATGACAGGATTCTGGGATTTGATGAATTATTGGCTAGATGCACTCAAGATGAAATAAGGATGATGGAAAGAGACAAGCCCTCAAATGGAAACAATCCTACCGCCTTCTCCACTCATGCTAAAAGGAAAAACAATGTTGGTCCTAGAAGACAAGGTCGAGGGTTTAAGCTTGGATTCAAAGAAGGAAGAAAAGGTAGATGCTTCAATTGCAACAGGTTTGGCCACTTTGCTAGAGAGTGTCCTCACAAAAAGGATACTCCAAGGGATGATGACAACAACAACAACAACAACAACAAGGGCAATGGCAATCAAAGGAACAACAGGTTCAACAACAAAGGAAAGAGGAATGCTCCTGCTGCTCGATATGGAAATGTTCGTCCTCCCAAGAAGTCGAGAAACTCCAAGTATAAAGAAACTACTGTTGTAGATAAGCAAAAAGAATTTTATCTTATTTTTGCCCTCACCACTGCCTCTCCTCTAGATACATTGGATCATTGGTTGATTGATAGTGGTGCCTCAAGGCACTTCACTGGGTACAAGGAGGCCCTCTCAAACTTAGTTGAAAAGAAGACAAATATGGAGATTATACTTGGGGATAATGCCACTTATCCTGTGAAAGGAATTGGGACTGTCACTCTTCACTTAAATCAAGGTCAAACCCTTCATTTACAAGAAGTGTTGTATGTACTTGATCTAAAAAAGAACCTGGTCTCTATTTCTGTGATGGAAGATAAAGGTTTCAAGGTGACATTCATTGATGGGAAGGTACGTATTTGGCAAAGGAACCTGAAAGATGTATTTACACTTGGATTTAGGGTTGAAGATCTTTATTAGGTTAGAGGAAGTCCATTGGGAGCAATGACTTGCGATACTTCTCTCCAATCTGAATTATGGCACCGAAGGTTTGCTCACCTTCATTACAAAGCCTTACCTAATGTAAGGAAGATGGTCACAGGTATGCCCAAATTCAACATAGATCATGAAGGAGTTTGTCAGGGTTGTGCAGCTGGAAAACATACAAGGGGACCATTCCCCTCAAGTGAAAGTCAAACTACTAATATTCTTCAACTGATCCATTCTGATCTATCAGGTTTGTTGCCCGTAACATCTTTGGGAGGTTATTTGTAATATGCAATTTTTGTGGATGACTTCTCTCGCAAAACATGGATCTATTTCTTAAAGAAGAAGGACGAAGTGTTCAAATGGTTCCAATTTTTCGAAGGACCATTAATGGAACCAAATATGAGTCAAGTGAATTCAATGACTATTGTAGAGAAGCTGGCATTAAGAGGGAGACCACTATTGCATATACTCCTGAGCAAAATGGTGTTGCCGAAAGGAAGAATCGAACTATCATAGAAGCCACCCGTGCCATGCTTCATGACCAAAGCTTACCAAAGTTCTTATGGGGAGAAGTTGCCAACACCGCTGTGTATGTTCAAAATAGATGCCCGCATCAAGCATTGGACTTCAAGACACCTAAAGAAGTTTTCATCGGTAAGAAATCTGATGTTTCTCATTTTAGAATTTTTGGTTGGCCAGTGTATTTTCATGTGCCGAAGGAGAAAAGAAACAAGTTAGATGCATCTGGGAAGAAAGGAACATTTGTGGGCTATAGTGAAACTTCGAAGGCATATAGAATCTATGTGTCTGGCCAAAGAGAACTAGAAATAAGTCGTGATGTTACTTTCGATGAAGATTCTACCCTTGGGAAACTCTGAGATCTTCATATCCCTAGGAATGATGATGATGCAGGAAAGCAGGATTAATCTCCAATAGATGATTTGATGCCCAATGTTGAAGGTCCAATGGATCCCATTGATCCACCTCCTAGTGAGCCCTCTACATCAAGAAAAAGACCTTTGTGGCTCAAAGATACTCTTGAAGATGCCGAGAGACATGTTGCACCAAGGGGGGCATTTTGTGAAAGCAAGAAGCCGAACAGGTACCAAGGGTACTTAGTTGCCATGAGTACCATAGTACAATCTGAACCATGTACATTCGAAGAAGTCATGAAGCACCAAGTTTGGAAGGATGTGATGAACGAGGAATATGAGTCGATCATGAAGAATGGTGTCTGGGATGTGGTCCCTAGACCCAAGGACAAGTCAATGGTCACTTCAAAATGGCCTTACAAAATCAAACATGGAGCTGATGGGAGTGTTGAAAAGTTTAAAGCCAAGTTCGTTGCTGGAGGCTTCTCTCAAAAGGAAGGAGTGGACTATGATGAGTTATTTTCACCGGTTGCCTGATATATCACTATCCGTTCGATCATAGCCCTTATTGCCTCTCAAGGATGGAGCCTACACCAAATGGATGTCAAAATTGTGTTCTTGCATGGCTCGCTTAAGGAGGAAGTCTATGTAGAACAACCCGAGGGGTTCGAAGTTCAAGACCATAAGACACATGTATGTCGGTTGAAGAAAGCCCTCTATGGCTTGAAGCAAGCCCTCGGGGCTTGGCATGAGAGGATAGATAGCTATCTTATGAAACTGGGTTTTACAAGGAGTGTAGTTGACCCAAACCTATACTTCAAGGTTGAAAAGGACAGGCCTTTCATTCTGGTCTTTTATGTGGATGATCTATTTCTAACAGGTGATGACCCTCTCATTCATCAATGTAGGAGGGAGTTGGCTTTTGAATTCGAGATGAAGGGCCTAGGACTGATGCACTGCTTCCTAGGGCTGGAGATTTGGCAAAAGCCAAGTGAGATTTTCCCTTACATTGTGAAGCTACTTAAGAGATGTGGGATGGTGGATTGCAAGTCTGTGTCTACTCCGATGGAATTCAACTAGTTTCTTTTCATATAGACACAGAATTTCTCTACTTATATTGCAATGGAATAGGAACAAAATTAAATACACAACCACACAATTCAACAACACAATTTTTATAGGGAACCCAACTGGGAAAACCCTTTGCTTGATTGAGAATCTTATTGAAAAAGAATGAGCAATAGATCTCTTATAATACAATTTAGTTTCAATAGAGAATACAATGATCTCCCTGCTTGAACTAAACTTGAAACAATCTGCAAGATCCCTAATCTGCTTGCCTTCTTGCCTTGCCTAGATGAGCTCTGAAATCCTCGCGCAAATCCTAGGAAATAAGCCCCTATTTCCTAGCACATGAGCTACTCCTATTTCTTAGGAATTAGCCCATATTTCCTAGCGCACTCCCAAGGCAATTCTCCCTTCTTCAAAAACAACAATTCTTCCTTCTTCAAAAACTCGTACAAGCTCCTTGTTCTTGTCACTCTTACAAGCCCACACACAATACTTGTGCTCAAAAAGAGTGATTACAATGAGTGCCTTTGTCCTCCTTATAGACAATTCAAATGGCTAAATCTGGCAAATTATATTTTACGAATTGATTTTGTGATTGATGAGTTAACTGAGTTAACTAACTCATGCAACTCGTCTCATCTCAATTCTTGAACTTGAGATTTAGTCACTTGTCCTTTTCCAAAATTAAATCACACTAGAAGACAATAAACTCATCCTTCCACTTTTGCACATTAGTTAACTGCTTCATAACCCATCCTAACTTTCAGAAACTCATCCTAAATTATAGGAACTCATCCTAATTTGTAGTGACTCATCCTAAGTCTTAGGAATTCGTCCTAACTTATAGAAATTAGCTCCTAACTTTTAGGAATTGATTCCTAACTTAAAAGAATTCGAGCATTCCAAAGAATAACTCCTTGAGGCCTCTTTGACTAAGGCACAAGTCAAAGAAACCTTTCTCGCTATCATTTTCAACAGGATTTTGCTATTTGAAAGAGAGTTTTGGAATCATAACTGTTAAAATTGGCAACTAAGGCCAAACTCCATGTGGGTCATCTTATTTATGGCAACTGATATTTTTCTTGGATTCCTCTCGGCGAGAGGTGTAGGATTGATCTAACAATCATCCGATTCCGACAAGTATTTATGGAGATATGAATTTATTTGTATTTACTTGACAAATTGTCAAGGTCGGCCAGCAACTAAATGTGTGGCACACATCCTCAACGATTCATATAAATACAAGTTAGGTTGAGGCATTATTCACTCATCTCATCTCATCTTACATTCTTCTCTCTCTCTCCTTACTTGATTGGGTATACAAGGAGCAACATCTCTCACGTGGGAGAAGAAGGACGCAGCAAGAAGGAAGACGCAGATAGAAGGAGGACGCAGGTCTGTTTCAACGTTGACTAAGGTTGACCAAGGAGCAGCAAGCTAAGTTTGACTGTGTTGACCAGTGAGGAGGTTGTTTTGACTTAGGCCTAGTGTGAGGAGTCTTCATCAAGCAAGCCGCAGATCTAAACAGCAAACTGTTGACCTGATTTGACCACCGAATTGACCAGTGTTGACTGGTTAGGATTGACCACAGGGTTGCATATGCGTTGACCACTTTTGACCATCTCTTTTGTACTGTTTTGGGTTGACCTTTATTGTTGTTGAAGGTCGAGTTGACCAAGGTTGACTCAAGGTCATTTGTGGACTATTTGACCAACTTTGAAAGTGTTGGTCAGGGTTTTATTATTGTTGTCATAAAATTACAAAACTGTACAATTGTACTATTTCTCTCTCTGCTGAACTGTTGAAGATTATAGAAGAATTGATCAAAGGGTTTCCCCACATTAGGGTTTGTCCCTAGCTAGCCGCCACATCTGGTGTCTCTTGTCTTGGCTTGTTTTCTGTCGATCTATTTATGTTCTATCAGCGTTTTACTTTATGTTAATGTGATTGCTAAAACAGTGAATGACATTGGGCTAATAAGAAGAAATTGAAGTAAATTGCACTAAGCATAGAACATACCATAATTTAACATGGTATCAAAGGTGAGGTGAAAACAAAGCCCAAGCAAGAGCAAGAGCAAGAGCAATCACCAAAGACTGTTGGAAAAGTCTATAGACTTCATGGGTTCCTCATCACACTTCCCAGCCGAAGACAAGCTCCGTGAGAAGTCTGACTATCACGGATGGAAGATGTCTCTCGATCTGACATTGGAAGAGCAAGAAGTGTTGGACCATGTGAGAGGCAGAATCATTGAGCCTCCATAAAATGCATCGATTGATGCAAGGAACAAATGGACTAGAGGTGAAGTCAAAGCAAAGAAGATCATCCGGGACTCTATCAACAAGCGCCTGGTGGCCTACGTTTCCGAGCTGACCACCTCCAAGGAAATCTACGATAAACTAGTAAGCTTGTTTAAAGTTAGCGATGCAAATCAATTTTTGTTCCTTAAGAATAAGCTAAAGGAAATTAAGAAGGGCAAAGACGAGAATATGCAGTCCTACTTCTTAAGGATCACTAAGATCAAGAATGATCTCCTATCTATTGGGGAAGTCATTCTCGACAGGGAACTGACTATCACAACTCTTGGAGGACTCCCATCTGAATGGTATGTATTTACAACCACTCTTCTCAACAATAATGTAATTCCAGGATTTGAGGAATTGATGGCAAGATGCATTCAAGAAGAGACACGGATGGAAGAGCAAGAAATGCTTGCATTTAGAGGCAATCCCACCGCTTTCTCCTCTCATGCTAAAAGGAGAAATAATTTCGGGTCAAAATCTAAAGGAAAGGTCAAACCGAAAGGTGGAAGAAAAGGACGATGTTTCGTTTGCAACAAAATTGGCCACTATGCGAGGGAATGTCCTGATAGAAAGGACGCATCTCATGACGATGATCAAAATCACTCCCGAGGCAATTCCAACAACAATCAAAGGAAAACATCATATATGACCACATGGAGAACAATGGAAGCTAAACTAGAATCACACCAAAACGTGACTGGTGGAGGAGCGTGAAATCAGCGAGGGTTGCAAAGGGGCACAGAAGCCAATCTTCATGGACACGCGTAGAGGAGGGAGCTCCACTCCCTCCTACAAGGATGCAGTTGCCAGTAGAGGCAAGAAGCCTCTAGAGAATGACAGAGGCACAGAAGAAGGTAGGCGCGGGACCCCGAATGAGGAGACAGGGGGAATCAGAACCAAGAAGAAAAAGGATGCAAAAGACAAGGAGGAAGAAGACAAAACACAAGAAGCAAAAGACAAAAAACAGAAGGGACCTTGCAAACCCAAGGCGGAAATTGCTCCCAGGGTAGTCTTAAATGATCCAGCTCTGCAGGCACACAGGGATGACATGAGGACTTATGCCATCATCTGCAAATTCATGGGCCTATGGCCCACTGAAAAAGCTCTACAATCGTGGATCAAATATCACCAAAAACCTAAAGGGAGCATTGACCTATATCTTGGGTCAAAGGGGTTTTTCACGGTAGTATTCACAAATATCGAGGACAAAGACAAAGTGTTTGAAGGAGGGCCCTACTTCTATGTAGCAGCTGGCCTCTACATGCGGCCATGGATGATGAATTTCATCCCGAAGCGCGAATCTTTTTCCTCTGTACCAGTCTGGGTAAGGCTCTATTCTTTACCTCTAGATTACTGGCAAATAGAATCGCTAACGGCTATAGGCAACAAATTAGGGAGGTTTGTCAAAGCCTTTGAAGCCACTAGAAGAGGAAAATATACTTCCTTCACAAGGATATGTGTGGAAATGGATCTATCTGGAGCCCTTCTGGATGCGGTTATCTTGGAAGTTTATGATGAAGAATGGGTGCAAGCAGTAGACTATGAACATATTCCGTTCAGATGTCGTAAATGTCATGAACATGGGCACCTTTTCAGAGACTGCCCCCTCAGTAAAGCAGAAAACAAGGGTAAAGTTAACACAGTTAAGGATAATGACAGTTTTCGCAAAGTGGTAAACAAAGGAAAAGGAAGCAAAAGAGGGCCAAAGCAACATCCAAATGAAGGGCAAAGGTCAGCCAAAACAAGTTCCAAGTTCTGGAGGAAGAAGAAGAGAACGTGAAAGAAGATCAAGAAATGGAAGAGAATCCAGAAGAAAATGAGGAAAATGATAAACAGAAACAAAGTAAGGACAGTGATAATCAAAGCGAAGCCATGATAAGCGATACAGAGCTGGAGATGGACCCGGATATGACACAAAGTGAAATGGAACTGGAGGATCAGGAGCTTCAAGAGATTCTTGACAAAGAACACCTAGATCTAGAAGGGTTCTTAATCCAAGGAGCTAAGGAGGGGGTAGATTCAGTGCCTCAAGAAGAGCTCAATAGAATACAACAATTGTTTTTATGGAAAACTCAGGCCAAGGGATTTGAAAAGGAAAAAAGCAGTAGCAAGCAAGATGATAAAGGTGTAAAAACGATGAAAACAACCCCTCGACTAGCAACCAGAAATCCCGGAAAAAAAGAGGCAGAAAAAAGCAGAATGAACTCTTGATGGAGTGTGGAAAGTTGATGATAGACTCGGGTAAGATGAAAGATCTTGCCAGCTACTCCTTTACAAATCTTTAATTATGAAGTGCATATCTTGGAATATTAGGGGTTTAGGCAGTAAAAGAAAGCAGAGAATGCTTAGTAATAGAATGAAACAAGCGGAGACAGATATTATCTTCATCCAGGAAACAAAATGTTCCATTCAAAAATTAAGACAGATTCATAGCAAATGGCTCGATAGATTCAAGTATCTAGAAGTTAAAGCAGAAAACACAGCAGGAGGTATCCTCATTCTTTGGAACCCCCAAAAAATTGGGATAATAGATGCTGAGGCATCGAGGAATTATTTATCAGTTGTTATTCAGCCTGTAGGAGATAGGGAGAACTATCTGGTCATGAATGTTTATGGTCCCCAGAGATCAGAGGGCAAACTCAAGTTTCTAGACTCCCTGATGAAACTCAGGAATAGATATGCAAGAATTCCTTGGATCACGGGGGGGAGATTTCAACATGATCGAATCCCTTTCGGAAAAAAGAGGGGGAACCAGAGCTCTAAGTAAAGACTCTATTGCATTTCAAACCTTCACAGATAATATGAATCTTGTTGACTCATAAACGAGCAATGGCCTTTTTACTTGGAATAATAAAAGAGGAGGAGAGGCTCAGGTCGCCTCCAAATTAGATAGATTCATTATCTCGGAAGACCTCATGCTTATAGATAAAGAAATAACAGCGAGAATTCTTCCTTTTGGAGGCTCAGATCATTGGCCAGTACAACTGGATATCAAGGGCATAGGTACTCCAAGGAACAGACCTTTCCGATTTGAGAATATATGGCTTTCTCACCCAGATTTCATAAGCAATATTGAAAAATGGTGGTCAGAAGATTTGCAGATTCAAGGAACAAATATGTTCCTTCTGCATAAAAGATTGAAGCATATCAAACTCAGGCTTAAAGAATGGAATAAGAGTGATTTTGGCAATATTTTGTGGCAAAAAAAATCGGTGGAAATTAAAATGCAGAGACTCAATCAAGCTCTAATAACGGAAGGCTTTGATAAAGACAAGAGTGATCAAGTAGACAGACATCATCAAGAATGGGAAAAATTGAGCAAACAAGAGGAAATATTTTGGAGGCAAAAGTCAAGAATCCAATGGCTGAAAGAAGGAGAGCGCAACACCAAATTCTTTCACAAATCTACCATGGCCAATAGATCCCACAACAGAATCTCCTCGATCAAGGATAAGAATGGGAGGCTTCATACTTCCCATGAGGAGATAGACTCGGTTTTGGTTCAGCACTTCCGTGATATCACCCAGGAAAACAATTCAGACAGAGAGCAGTCCATCAAGGAAATTACTAACAACATCCCTAAGCTAGTGTCCAGAGAGGATAATTTCAATCTCAATAGGCCAGTAACGAAAGAGGAAGTCTGTGATGTCCTCAAAGAAATGCAGAAAGGCAAAGCACCATGCCCTGATGGTTTTAATGTGGATTTTTTCAAAGTCTGCTGGAATATTGTTAAACAGGATATATTGAAGGTTGTAGAGGATATCAGATTGAACAAAACTATGCTGAAAGCTCTCAATACCTCCTTCATCTCCCTTATCCCTAAAAAGGACCTTGCTCAAACTCCTGACAAGTATAGACCCATAGCTTTATGCAATGTGGTTTACAAGATCATATCCAAGGTAGTGGCCAACAGGCTCAAACCTCTACTCCCTTCTCTGGTTTCAGGAGAACAATCTGGCTATGTGGAAGGTAGACAAATTCTAAATAACATTATTCAAGCTCACGAGGTAGTTCACTCGCTAACAAGCAAGAGGGAGGCGAGAATGATCATGCAGCTAAACATTGCCAAAGCTTATGACAAGGTAAACTGGTCCTACATCAAGAAAATTCTTATGGCCTTTGGTTTTGACCATAATTGGGTGAGATGGGTAATGGCCCTAGTAACTTCCTCAAGCTTTTCAATTTTAGTGAATGGTTCTCCCTCTGAGGTTTTCATTCCTTCTAGAGGCCTCAGGCAGGGAGACCCACTTTCTCCATTTCTTTTCATTCTCATGATGGAAGGACTAGGTCGAGCAATCAAACAGGCTAAAGCAACAGGCAAGATCAAGGGCATACAACTTATAGAGAATGGTCAGGCTCTGACACATCAACAATTTGTTGATGACACAATGCTACAGGGAATCCCCACAGCCAAAGAAGCCACAGCCTACAAATACATCCTCGATGTCTTTGCTCGGGCTTCAGGTATGGAAGTTAATCTCTTCAAATCAAAAATCTTTTTCTTTAATACCAATATTGCTATACAGAGAAATATCGCCAGAATCCTAGGTTTTCAACGGGACTCCCTTCCCTCAAAATATTTGGGAGTTCCTCTCACTGCCAAACCGATGCACAAAAGCATTTGGGAACCGTTAATCAACAAGATGCAGGACAAAGTCAGAAAATGGACCTACAGAGCTTTAAATCTAGCTGGAAGGTTGGTCCTTACTAAGGCAGTTTTACAAGCTATCCCTGTTTTTATGTTATCAGCTCTCCCCACTCCAAAAGGAGTTCTACAGCAATTCAGAAATATCCAAAGAGACTTTCTATGGGGTAAGGAGGAGACCAGGAAGAAATGGGCCTTGGTTTCCTAGGAAAAAATCTGTAAACCCAAGCACCAGGGAGGCCTAGGCTTGGATGACCAGGGGATTCTCAATAAAGTTTTAGGTGCCAAACTATGGTGGCAATGGGTTCATGATCCAAATGCTCAATGGGCAAGTATTTGGAAAGAAAAATATGCCAACTCCTGGCATTCAAGTGATCTCATTAGAATGTCTGGAATTATAAAAGGGTCATACATCTGGAATAAAGCCTAGGAGAATAGGGGATTGGTACAAAATAATAGCTTTTGGGAAATCAGAGAAGGAGATCTAGCTCTATTCTAGGAGGATAGATGGCAACAAGAACCAATTCTTCTAAAAGAGGACTTTCTAAGTCTTAAGAGGGAAACAGATATCCAAGGCTTAGGTAAGGTAAAAGATTTCTGGGATCACTCTTTGAATCCTGAAAAGTGGAGAGTTTGGAGGAATATTAATTGTGATGACAATAGTCTCTTGAAATCAAAAGCAGAAGAACTTAGAAGAATACTGGATCAAAGAATGATCTTAGTAGCAGGGGGGCAGGATCAGCTAAGATGGGGCAACAATAAAGAAGGCACCTTTAATCTTAGGGAAGCAAAAAGTATTCTCTTAGAGCTGGATTCCCATGTTCCAGACAAATCCTGGCAGAAACTTTGGAAGCACCAAGGGTGGATGAAGATAAAACTCTTCATGTGGCTAGTTCTTCAAAAGAAAATCTTGACTTGGGACAATATTAGAAAAAGGGGCATTCTAGGACCTTCCATTTGCCAGCTCTATAAAGCTCAGGAGGAAACAATGGAGCATATACTCAACAACTGCATTTTCTCCTCCTGGTTATGGGATTCTTTCGCCATCATTTTTCAAAAGTCTAATAGGGATAAAGGGAGTATCATTCACACCCTTAACAACTAGAGCAGAAATTTCTCGGACAACGAATTCCTCAGCTTAGCTTGGGCCCTAACACCAAGCTTCATCATATGGAATGTCTGGAAAGAAAGGAACAAGAGAATTTTCAAGAATGAAAAAAAACCCCCTCAGAGACTGTTTGAGCTAACCTTGAATCAACTTAGGGAAACTGTTAGCTCCACAGTGCGCAATCAACCCAAGAATCCTCCCTCAGAGGCGGATTTAAGAATTCTCAGACATCTGGGAATGCAGGGGCTCATACCTCAAAGCCTGCAGAGGACAGGAAACTCAAGGGAGGTGGAGAAGGACTTTTGGCATCCTCCTATGACAGGTTTTTTGAAATTAAACATTGATGGTGCTTCAAAAGGGAACCCGGGAACTGCTGGTTTTGGAGGAGTTTTAAGGAACAAAGAAGGAATCATCATCTGTATCTTCCATGGTCATTTAGGCAAAGCCACCAACAACATGGCAGAGTTAATGGCCTTGGAACAAGGCTTAGAGTTTCTGAAGATAGACAATTGCTTAAATGTTATTATTGAAGCAAACTCAGAGTTAGCCATCAATTTGGTGAAAAGAATTAGCTATGGAACTGAACCAGAGAAAGTTTCAAAACATTGGAGGCTCATCAGGGTTTTCCAAATAATTCAAAGTCATATTCTGGGTCTCCGCACAGTCAGTTTCAACCACGTGCGGAGAAAAGCCAATAAGTTGGCGGATATTCTGGCTAACCAAGGAGTGAGCTGCAAGGAAGACAATGCTTGGAGGAAGTGGCAGGAGCTACCTCAAAGTAGACTAAAGGCTCTCTGTAGCGAGCAAGCTGCATAGGATATGGACATATTTGGTAACAGAGCAAAGGAGAAGTGGACACAATGACTAAAATGCAGAAAGCTCCACCTTTGTTCTTCAGTCGAGTTTTCGGAAGTCAGCCTCAGAAAACCTCGATCATCGTTAACAGGTTTTCGCAGTTCTCCAGGAGGGAGCACTGTAGAGAGACTCACAACAATCCAGAGTTTTATAACAGATACAGACATAAGAATAAGTGGGACGGAAAACATGGCTTTCCCGGTGACCGCATTTTCCTCTTTTTCTCTGGCGGAAAGGAAATCAGCTGTACTTGTGGTTTTCTGGCGATCGCTCGGCACTTAAGCGGAAAGTGGTTTCAGTGTTTGGGGAGCGATTCCAGTGGGGATCCTACACGTGGTAGGAGAGAGAAAATGTAAACCGCCCTCCCTGGGCGCTATTGTTCGGGAATCTAGTGATGTGCGATATGGCTCACGACCGTTGGATCTGATGGATCAGATCTACAGTCGGGAATGAGCATGCGGTTTGGCGAGCAAGAACATTAAACTTCATTTAACTTCGCAGGGTGATTCTCTCTCGTCCGTTGGATGGCTCGGAGGTTTGAACGGTTGTGGTTCTAAAGGCAAGTTTGGTGTGCTTGTGTTATCCTTTGTTTTTCCGCCCACCAGGCGCTTTCATTGTATGTATTTTCCAGAGTTAGGAGGCATTCTCTGCTAGGTTGAAGGTCTTTTTTAGGCGGTTGGCCTTTTTTGCCAAAGTCCACGGTGTTAGTTGGACTTTTGTATTCTATGTAAGTTCTTGTTGGCTTAATGATATAGAAGGCACTACTCTTGCTTCAACAAAAAAAAACAACAATCAAAGGAAGGTCAAGTTCAATGGCAAAGGGAAGAGGAATGTCGAAAATCAAGGAAGTGGGTCAACCCTCCAAGAAGGCAAGAAACTCCAGGTATGAATCTAACGTTGTTAAAAATAAGCAAGATGAATATTATCTGATATAGGCCCTCTCTACTACTCCTTTGGAATCATTAGGCAATTGGCTTATTGATAGTGGTGCCTCAAGGCACTTCATTGGTTACAAAGAAGCTCTATCTAATCTGATAGAGAAGGAGACCAACCTAGAAATTATTCTTGGAGACAACTCCACCTATCTCGTGAAGAGCATAAGGAATGTTTCTCTTCAATTGAATCAGGGTAACACAATTCACTTGCAAGAAGTCCTATATGTACCTGATCTCGGGAAGAACTTGGTATCCATTTCGACAATGGAAGACAAAGGCTACAAGGTGGCCTTCATCGATGGCAAGGTACGTGTATGGAAAAAGAATTTTAAAGATGCTTTCACTCTTGGGTTTCGGGTTGACTCTCTATATCAAGTTGGAGGAAGTCCGTTGGGAGTCATGTCTTGCAACACAACTCTTCAGTCTGAACTATGGCACCGAAGGTTTGCCCACCTTCACTATAAGGCTCTACCCGATGTGAGACAAATGGTGACTGGTATGCCCAAGTTTAAAGTGGAGCAAGAAGGTTTATGTTCGGGGTGTGCCGAAGGAAAACTCAAAATGGGACCATTCCCCTAAGCCATAGCAAGACTTCCAATATATTGCAGTTGGTTCACTCTGACATATTTGGTATGATGCCTGTGAACTCTTTGGGCGGATATTTATATTGCCTCACTTTTACAAATGATTATTCTCGCAAGACTTGGATATACTTCTCGAAAAAGAAGGATGAAGTGTTCTCCTGGTTCCGTCACTTCAAAGCCTTGATCGAGAATCAAACTAAGAAGAAGATCAAGATCTTAAGGACTGATAATGGGATCAAGTACGAATCCAATGAGTTCCATGACTTTTGCAAAGAAGCTGGCATTAAGAGGGAGACCACAACACCATACACTCCTGAGCAGAATGGTGTGGCGGAAAGGAAGAACCATACGATTTTGGAAGTTGTTCATTCCATGCTCCATGATCAAAGGCTTCCAAAGTTTCTATGGGCCGAAGCTGCGAATACCGCCATATATGTTCAAAACCGATGCCCTCATAAAGCATTGGACTCCAAGACTCCTGAAGAGATGTTCGCTGGTAAGAAACCTGATGTATCTCATTTTAAAATTTTTGGAAGCCTTATATATTTTCATGTGCCGAAAGGGAAAAGGAATAAATTGAGTGCATCTGGAAAGAAGGGAATCTTCGTGGGCTATAGCGAAAATACTAAGGGCTATAGAATCTATGTGGTTGGTCAAAGGGAAGTCAAGATTAGCCATGATGTCACCTTTGACGAAGATATGGCTCATAGCAAAGTTGATAATCTTCCTATACTAAGGAAAATTGGAGAAGCTGACACCAAGAAACTAGAGGAAAAGAAAGATGAGACGATGCCCGAAGTGGAAGAACCTATGGACCCTATTGATCCCCCTCCGCAAGAGCCTTCCTCTTCTAGGAAGAGGCCCTCATGGCTTAGGGGGGCACTTGATGATGCCGAAGGACACATTGCACCCAGAGGGACTTTCCGTGAAAGTAAGAAGCCGACCAGGTATCAGGGATACTTGACCATTATGAGCACGATCATTCAAAATGAGCCCTCATCATTCGCAAAAGTCGTGAAGCATCAAGTATGGAAGGATGCTATGACTGAGGAATACGAGTCCATCATGAAGAACGATGTCTGGGATGTGGTCCCCAGACCCCAGGACAAAACAGTTGTCACTTCGAAATGGCTTTACAAGATAAAGCATGGAGCTTATGGAAGTGCTGAAAAGTATAAGGCTCATTTTGTCACTCGTGGCTTCTCTCAAAAGGAAGGTATAGATTATGACGAGATATTTGCACCTGTTGCCCAATACACCACCATCCGCTCGATCATAGCCCTTGCTGCTTCGCAAGGATGGAACCTACATCAAATGGATGTCAAGACGGCGTTCTTGCATGGTTTGATCAAAGAGAAAGTATACATGGAACAACCCGAGGGATTTGAGATTCATGATCGGGAATCTCATGTGTGGAGGTTGAAGAAAGCCCTCTATGGGTTGAAGCAAGCACCCCGAGCTTGGTATGAGAGGATCGATAGCTACTTGATGAAGTTGGGATTCACTAAGAGTGAAGTTGATCCAAACCTTTACTTTAAGGTTGAAGACGATAAGCCTCTCATACTAGTGTTGTATGTTGACGACCTCTTTCTAACAGGTGCAGACCCTCTCATTCACAAATGTAAGAGGGAGTTGGCTTCCGAGTTTGAGATGAAGGACCTAGGACTGATGCACTATTTCCTAGGGCTAGAAGTCTGGTAGAAGCCAGGGGAGATTTTCCTATCTCAAGGAGAATATGTGGTGAAGATATTCGAGAGATTCAGTATGGTGGACTGCAACCCCGTGACTACCCCGATGGAGCTTGACTTCAAGAAGTTAAGCGGTAGTGTTGCCAGACCTGTTTTGGGAAATGCTACTAAGTATCGTCAACTCATAGGAGCATTGATGTTCTTGGTGAACTCCTATCCGGATATATGTTTTGCAGTCAACACGTTGAGCCAACATATGGTTGAGCCTCACCACTCACATTGGATTGGTGCCAAGAATCTGTTGAGATATCTTCGTGGCACAATCACTCATGGGTTGAGATACACTGCCGAAGATGTGAGCGTACATGGATATACCGATACTGATTGGGCAGGTAGTGTGGTGGACCGAAAGAGCACTTCCGGGTGTTGTTTCTCTTTGGGATCTAGCTCGATATCCTGGATGAGCAAGAAGCAGAAGTCAGTGGCTTTGAGCATCGCTGAGGCAGAGTACATTGCTGCGAGTATGGCCTCTTGTGAGGTTGTCTGGTTGCGGAAGCTCTTCAGTGAGTTGTTTGGATATACATTGGATACTACCGTGATCCTGTGTGACAACCAGAGTGGGATTTGTTTATCAGAGAATCCCGTATTTCATGATCGCTCCAAACATATCGATATCAAGTACCACTTTATCCGGGATATGGTACAACGAGGAGAAATAAGGCTCCATCATATCGGTACAGATGAGCAGGTCACCGACATTCTGACGAAACCCCTAGGAAAGATTAAATTCTTGACTTTCCGAGAACGACTTGGAGTTGTTGAGAGACCCTCTTATGAGGGTCCTGCATGATGCATGCATTGAGCTCTGGGAGCTCGGGGGGGCTTGGGGTACTTCTTGGAGCGACAAGCGACCATAGGGCGACTCACCCTCCCCTAGTGGTGCGTTATGTACAGGGTGAAAGGTTCAGCCTTCCCCTGTGATACCCCATGGCGACTTATGGACAGGATGAGTGGTTCTCCTGTCGAGGCATCCTACCCATGCAGTCTGGGACTCATGGGAAGTACCTCTCATCTGGCCAATGAGTAGGGAAATGGGGTTAGGGACCATAGTAGTACTATCGATGGACGCATCATTGTATCTACCATACTCCCTATGCTAGGATGACCTCCATTGATCTGGGATCAGTATGACTGGTTTGAGACACTCTCTTCTGGCACTAATCTGGGATCAGTAAGAGTGGTATAACACACTCTCTGGGACTGACTTCGGGTCAATAGAGGATGGTATGATACATCCTTGATCATTTCTTCTTCTTCATAGTTCAGCAGAGCCGAGCAGTGCAGAGCAGTGCATTTGATGGCAGAGATAGTACCGATGGTCAGATGGATTAGCAGATGGAGTTCTCCCTAGTTGAGAGGGAGTGTTAAAATTGGCAACTAGGGCCAAACTCCATGTGGGTCATCTTATTTATGGCAACTGATATTTTTCTTGGATTCCTCTCGTCGAGAGGTGTAGGATTGATCTAACGATCATCCGATTCCGACAAGTATTTATGGAGATATGAATTTATTTGTATTTACTTGACAAATTGTCAAGGTCGGCCAGCAACTAAATGTGTGGCACACATCCTCAACGATTCATATAAATACAAGTTAGGTTGAGGCATTATTCACTCATCTCATCTTACATTCTTCTCTCTCTCTCCTTACTTGATTGGGTATACAAGGAGCAGCATCTCTCACATGGGAGAAGAAGGACACAGCAAGAAGGAAGACGCAGATAGAAGGAGGACGCAGGTTTGTTTCAGCGTTGATTGAGGTTGACCTAGGAGCAACAAGCTATGTTTAACTGCGTTGACCAGCGAAGAGGTTGTTTTGACTTTGGCCTAGTGTGAGGAGTCTCCATCAAACAAGCCGCAAATCTAAACAGCAAACTGTTGACCTGAATTGACCACCGAATTGACCAGCGTTGACTGGTTAAGGTTGACCGCAGGGTTGCATATGCGTTGACCACTTTTGACCATCTATTTTGGATTGTTTTGGGTTGACCTTCATGTTGGAATTTCTAAGTCTGACACGTTAGAAACCCTTCATGCACTTTACTGATTTATTCCTACCTACTTGTTCTGTTAATTAACAAGCTATTTACCATGTAAATACTGGAAATAAATACAAGTGCATGCTCAACACATTACAGATCATCAACTGAAGGAAACAGAAACAAACACACAAGTGACATCGTTGTTTTTGGACTAATGTCCCCAGAAAAACCCAAAGCAGGAAAACCGGTACAGCAATTTGAGGGTTTGATTTATTAAGCAGTTTCAGAATACAATCTGGGTGCCAAATCTGGCTCACCCAACAGAGAAAATTCTCGGCAGTAGTACCTCTCTACTCAGAAGCAGATATTCCGGCTGAAACCCCGGATAAACACTCTGGCAGCTCCATAGCTCCAATCTGCCCCACGAAACCCCAACGTCAGCCTCTCTCTAGCCCAGCGTTAGCCCAGCGTCACTCTGGCTTGGCATGCGTCAGCCTCTGGAGGCACTACGTCAATTCTCTGGCCCTCTGCGTCACCCACGCTGGCCCTCTTACGCACTGTGCAACTTCTGGTTGCCTCTGCGTGAGCCCTTGGCTGCTTCTATGTCCCTCTCTCCGGCTACTGCGTTGATCCTCCCGGTGCTATCTCTGCCTCTCTGCTTCTGTATTCACTGCCCCTCAGCTGCAACTCTGATCACTCTCTCAACTTTCTCAGCAAACCCAGCCCTAGAAAGTCGAAATCTTGATCTCTTGGTGTGTTCTCCAAGTGACCCTCAAGCCTCTTCTTATACTTTTCTGTTGACAAATCAACAGCCGAGATTAAGTCCCTAATCAACGGCAAAGATTAGATCTAGCTTGATTCATGAATTTTGGACCACTAACGCAATTTTATATTAAAACACATTAATACTTTAATTTCCCTAAGTTTAGACTTAAGGACTCCATTAAAAATATTAATTATTTTAATATCTCCCAAACTGTTTAGAATCTGCCCAAACCCTTTCTGGGTATTGGAGATCTCATGTGCCTTAGCCTCTCCACCAATTTTCGTGGCTAGAGCACATCCAATGCTACCCCAAATCAACACTCCCTCTTAGCGAGGACTGTGCTCTAGTAATACTCCTCACTGAGTATCACCCTGATCATCCGGCATCGGTCCCTGTGCTGATGTTAGGCCTGCTGCCCAACATCCTCTGCACTGCTGCATCCTGTACTGCTACCCATGGCCCTATCACTGCCACTGCTGCATTTGTACTAGAACTTCCTCTGCATCTGTGTTGCTGCCCATGGCCCCTGCCATTGCCACTATTGCATCTGCAACCCCTCTCATCATGCTACATCATGCTGCCCATAGCACTACCACTGCTAATTGTTGCACTGCAACCCAGTTACTAAGAAGTAAGTAACTGATCTCCCAACACTGACATCTCCATCAGGCTAGAAACACTCCTGATGTTGAAGCTCCCTCTGTCACTGACAAGTGCTCCTTGTCTGACTTCTGCGTTGCTGCAACAACTCTGTGCATCTCGCACCGTTGCACACCTCTCTATGCCATCCTGCACTGGTGCAACACTCCCGTGCTTCTCGCACTGCTGCCTCACACTGTCCTGAGAATCCTACACTGTAGCTCCCTCTGTCGCTCCATCCGCATCCGTCTCTACTGACATCCGCCAGTACTGCTACTTCTCTTCGAGGCTCCTGTAGCAAGGTCTAATCCAAGAGGTTGGGTACCTCGAGCATCTTGCCTCTCATCACCTGTAGTCCGTCTGAGTACAGCTCAATGTCTCCCCACTTCCGCTCAAGTGGTGTGTGTGCACTCATGGCACAGTCATCGTCTGTCTCCACTTCCTTCTCTGCCCTTGCTGGCGTTGCCTTGGTCTCGGAGGCCTCTCCCTTGCTCTTCTTCCTTGGACACTGGGTCGCATAATGACCCAACTCCCCACAGTGGAAGCATTTGACCTTGGAGAGGTACTTCTTCCGTTTCTTCTTTTGTTTGACCTTGGAAGTCAGTTGATCACTGATCTCCTTCAATCGACCGAGGAAGGGGCCGATCTGTTCTCCTGTCTGCGTTTGGTATGATCGCAATTGATTTTCTTATAACATCCTTCTCTGCACAGAAGTATGCTCGTACAATTTATTTAGGGCCTCCCACATCTCATTTGTTGTTTCCTTTTCGGCAATATGTGGTATTACATGGTCCTTGACCCCATCAAGGATGATGCTCTTGGCCCTCACCATTGCCTCCTCGTATTTGTCGTTATCAGCGGGGTCAACTGGGATAGCTATTGTCCTCAAGGCAAAGTGCTTGACACGATTCCTATCTAGAACAGATAGGATTCTGGCCTTCCAGACTATGAAGTTTGAGGCTCCGTCCAGTCTGTCCTGGTCTCTTACCCCGTTCACTGCCATCTCGTTGCTCCTTTACTTCCCTCCTGGAAGTTCTCATTGTGACTCCCTCTGAGCCTCGATTTCCCTCCTGGAAACCCTTCTACCAATGTCGAGATGACCCCACTCTAATCCTTAGTGCCGCTACACCACTGATCTGGATTTCTTGGCTAGAAACCCTCGGTAGCAACTCCCTCCTCCTTGGTCTTGCCCTGTTAGGTATTGTTCTGACTACAGTACCCCACCAGCTCCACTCTACAACTTATCCATAGCCTCTTAAACCCCAACAAACTGAAGGTTAGAGCTCCTAGGCTCTGCGCAATCCCGGCACTGGCAAATCAACCTCCTCAACCAACTGCGTCAGCCCTCCTGGCCTTTGCGTGAGCCTGTCTTTGCCTCCCTCAGCCTCTGCACTGCCTCTTCCTGGCTCAATCTTGACGACACAGGCACTGCGTCACCCCTTCCTTACTGCTACTCTGCTAGGAATAGCTTCTGTCACTCAGGACTGTTGTTTTCTGTTGCTGCTGCTCTGCTCGACTAATGTCCTAAGTTCTCCTGTGATCTGCAACCACACTCTAATACCATGTTGGAATTTCTAAGTCTGACATGTTAGAAACCCTTCATGCACTTTACTGATTTATTCCTACCTACTTGTTCTGTTAATTAACAAGCTATTTACCATGTAAATACTGGAAATAAATACAAGTGCATGCTCAACACATTACAGATCATCAACTGAAGGAAACATAAACAAACACACAAGTGACACCGTTGTTTTTGGACTAATGTCCCCGGAAAAAACCAATGCGGGAAAACCGGTGCAGCGATCTGAGGGTTTGATTTATTAAGCAGTTTCATAATACAATCTGGGTGCCAAATCTAGCTCACCCAATAGAGAAAAATCTCAACAGTAGTACCTCTCTACTCGGAAGCAGATATTCCAGCTGAAACCCTAGATAAACACTCTGGCAGCTCCACAGCTCCAATCTACCCCACGAAACCCCAACGTCAGCCTCTAGGGACTGCGTCAGCCTCTCTCTGGCCCAGCGTTAGCCCAATGTCACTCTGGCTTGGCTTGCATCAGCCTCTGGAGGCACTGCGTCAGTCCTCTGGCCCTCTGCATCACCCACGTTGGCCCTCTTAGGCACTGCGCAGCTTCTGGCTGCCTCTGTGTGAGCCCTTGGCTACTTCTACGTCCCTCTCTCCGGCTACTACGCTGATCCTCTCGCTGTTATCTCTGCCTCTTTGCTTCTGTATTCACTGCCCCTCAGCTGCAACTCTAGTCAGTCTCTCAACTTTCTCAACAAACCCAGCCCCAGAAAGTCGAAATCTTGATCTCTTGGTGTGTTCTCCAAGTGACCCTCAAGCCTCCTCTTATACTTTTCTCGTTGATAAATCAACAACCGAGATTAAGTCCCTAATCAACGGCTAAGATTAGATCTGGCTTGATCCATGACTTTTGGACCATTCTAACACAGTTTTATATTAATTCACATTAATATTTTAATTTCCCTAAGTTTAGACTTAGGGACTCCATTAAAAATATTAATTATTTTAATATCTCCCAAACTGTTTAGAAGACTCCATTAAAAATATTAATTTTTTTAATATCTCCCAAACTGTTTAGAATCTGCCCAAACCCTTTTTGGGTATTGGAGATCTCATGTGCCTTAGCCTCTCCACCAATTTCGTGGCTAGAGCACATCCGATGCTACCCCAAATCAACACTTCATTGTTGTTGAAGGTCGAGTTGACCAAGGTTGACTCAAGGCCATTTGGGACTGTTTGACCAACTTTGAAAGTGATGGTCAAGGTTTTATTACTGTTGTCATAAAATTACAGAACTGTACATTTGTACTATTTCTCTCTCTGCATAACTATTGAAGATTATGGAAGAATCGATCAAAGGGTTTCCACACATTGGGGTTTGTCCCTGGCTAGCCGCCACATCTGGTGTCTCTTGTCTTAGCTTGTTTTCTGTCGATCTATTTATGTTCTATCAGCATTTTACTTTATGTTAATGTGATTGCTAAAACAGTGAATGACATTGGGCTAATAAGAAGAAATTGAAGTAAATTGCACTAAGCATAGAACATACCATAATTTAACAATAACTGAGTAATTGTAATTAGAAGGTTTGAGGACAAGTTTGCATCAGCAAATTTCATAGTGGCACAACTTGCATCATCAGATTTGAAGGCATCTTCAGTGGCACACATTGCATCAGTAAACATCCTCAGGTACAACAGTGGTATACTTGCATCAGCAAACATCTTCAGGTACAACAGTGGCACACCTCGCATCAGTAGTTTTCTTTGAGGTATGAAATTGACTATTCGATAGAAGGCATATTGCAATCAAAGAAGTAGTATTAAAGGAAGCAAAATTGTAGCTTGACAGTGAACATACTTTGGCTTATTATCTTCTAAAGTTAAGGGACTTTGTTGAATACCTTTGTAAGTGGGTCCTTGTCCCTGGTATGGGAGCCCACAGATCAAACTTCATTTCTCTATTTTATATATTCAGGGTGGTCAGGTGGTGCAAGGCAAGAGAGTGAAGTCTCCTTCAAGTTGAAGCCTAAAAAATAAAAAATACTTTACGGTGGTAGGGTGGTGCTAGGGCAAGTTGGAGCTTGCAAGGTGTTGAAGCATCATTCTAGTTGGAGCTGGTAACCTAGGATGTTGGAGCATCCTTTCAGGAGTTGGAGCTTCATGATAAATTGAATTCTTTTCTAGAGTACTAGGGAGTTGGAGCTGAAAAAATTTGTACTCATAAACTATATTAGAAAATAATTGAATATTTTTCTAGAGTATTAGGGTGCCCTCTCTCATCAACTCTTTTTGAGATTTACGATGATACTCTAGAGTCTTTTATCCAAGAACATATTCAAGACGACGATGATTGTCTTCTACACCACATGTTTCGTTTAGCTTGTTGCACTAAGTTAGATAGAGTCTAGGTCATCTTTCTCAAGTACATCATTCAAAGCAAGTGACTTATCCCCCAACTCATTGTTCAAATGAAGTTTAGAGATGAGCTCTTCGTCTCAAGGTCATTTTATGTCAATATCGTTCATTCATAAAACCATGATTTTGGAGACTCAACCTTGATGGAGACCAGTATCCCTACTCAGCATTTTGTTCTTCAAAGGCCATTGTCTTGACCAATATGGTTGCACTTGATCTTGGTTCTCAAGGGTCTCTCGATTACATCAATCAATGGTCTTCTCCACAAACCATCCCCCCCCCCCCCCCCGCCTTAGGTACTCCTTTAAGGGGCTCAGTCACCTCCTACCATCCAACAAAGATTTGGTAGTCTATCATAGAGGACATCTATCACCTAGATTGCACCTCTAGGTGGGTCTCAACCCTAAGAATGACCTTCCATGCTAAGCATTTCCTGGGCTAAGAGATGATCTAATCATTTGACCTTCATACATGGGTTGAAATTGGATGCATGCCCTAGGTATCCCCTTTGATTAGCTTTAATTGGGCTCCCATAACATCAAGGTTTGCCAATTATGTTGTTGAAAATAGTGTAACTAGGTTCGGTCTTCATTATGTCAAATAATGTAACAATGTAATTTTTGTATTATTGTATTATTACTTGAGCATGGGTTTCATGCTCAAGAAATGTTTATTTTTAATTTTAAAAGACAACCATGAGATGTTACACTTGTATTGACATTACTTGTCAAAGAGTCCTTCCAGATCATCAAATGAAAACCACCGAAATGTACCCATGGAATTCATGCCCACTGAAATCAAAGGATATGGTATTCACTTGTAATGTCGGCCTAATGAAAGGGATCACGTCGGCTTGAAGTAGGGTATACAAGACTATAAATAGGCAACGTTGATCTCACTTTGAAACACAAGTGACACATTATCATTCTCGCAGCAAGGACGAAGAAAGACGAGACGAAGGAGGAGAGCCGCAGTAGAGGAAGTTTGTTCCCTCACCCGAGATCATCTTCGGATCTGTTCACACGTGCGGAGGTCTGGTCTTGTGCTAGGGCATCATTGCGAAGGTGTATTGTTTGGGTTTACATGATAGATCTAGCCTCAATCTATGAGGCAGATCCAATCTCTTGAAGATCGACGTATTGGAAGGGCTAGAAGAGCCTCTATCACCCTCGCATGTGCCTCCATAATATGAAGATGACTGTAATATTTTCGCTGCTCTTGGACAGTACATATTTTGGCATATAGTGAAGTGAATCAAGCTCAACTCAAGGGGTTGCCTCATGGGTGTTTAATTTGCATGGAAAGCGAAGGTGGAAGGAGTCTAAAGGAAGCTGATCTCGACATCTTTTGTTGACTGTCATCACTTTGGTACAACTCTACTATACAGTGCGAAGTTGTAGAAGGAGATTCAGTGTTTGGGTACATTTCAGAAGGTTTGTCATTTTGATGTTGAAGGCTATCTTGTGTCTTTTGTAAGGGTCTTGGAATTCGTAAATAAAGATTCTATAAGAAAGAGTTCAAGGGTTTTTCCTCTCAAGTTTTGGAGAGGTTTTTGCCCTGGCTTGGTGCCAATATCTTGTGTACTCGTGCATGATTGATCTTCTTGTTTTGATAGCTGATTGATGATAACAATACATGTTAATAATATCAATCAAATCTAAAGAAAATAATATCTCAAGCAGTCATCATAGTAAAGAGAAATAGAATAATTGTATTGCCCTTAATTTCTCAACAATGAACATATGTCACTTGAGATAGAGACAAATGAGCATTTTATTTTCCAAAGCCCTATCTATTGTGAGATCAAAGGGAGATACTACTATCTATCTTAAGATTCAAGGAACTCCCTTTCCACTTTTTTCCACTACCTCGACCCAAGAAGTCTTTCCCTCTTCACAAGGGAAGTATTCAAACACAAATCCTAATCTTTACAGGTTCTATCCCAATTGGAGGCCTCCGAGAGGATTACTTCATACTTCCAAGTTGTCCCATCTATTCGATGCAACAAACAAGAAGCATAAATTAATAAGACGTCAAATTCCATATCAGTGCAACCTCGCATTACCTCTTGACCTCAACCCACTCACCTTGAGGGCTAACTTACCTACTTGAGACCAATGAGGAGTCATTACTCTTAGACATAGGGCATACACCACCAACTCGAAAACAAGCCAATTTGGTAACCAAAAAGTCAAGCTCCCACCCCCTCCAGTACACCATCTCTCAGGTCTGCTTGAGCATCTGGGCTTCTATTGAGAATTTCTTCATCAATACATTGGATGTTAGGAGAGTCGGGCTTCCTCACCCTTGTGTTCCCCCTAAGATCATACAACTAGACCCTTTCAATGCCTATCATCGAACCCTCAATCATCCTCATCAACCAATTCCAACTCCAGCAAACCTTGGCATCCTCTCTTTTGTTTCGCTTTGAGGCTTCATTGCACTTGCAACTTTTTAATATCTTAGCTTTTACTTAGACACTTAGTTCTATGTCTTTTCTATTTTCAGTATTGTTCTTTGAAATGCTATCACAGTGTCTTGTTTCGTTTTGAGGCTTCATTGTACTTGCAACTTCTTTTATATCTTAGCTTTTAGTTAGACACTACTTTCAGTATTGATCTATGAATTGCTATTGCACTCTCGCTTTTCTCCATTTAGAATTTCTAGGGGTTGCTTTCTCACTCCCACTTTTTTCACTTTCAGTATTGACTTGCACTCCTACATCTCCTTTTAGTCCCATGGACCTACTTCTTTGAACATTTATTGGATATTGGACACTAATAATCTTATCTTTATCTTATCCTTATCTTATCCTTTATCTTATCTTTATATTGACTTTATATTGACTTTATTAAATATATTTATAATGATAAGGCCATGACTACATGTGCCTCAATTTGTGTTGATATGGATCTTAACTAAGGTTTACCCCAAGGGGAAGAACAATTTCACCACAAACTTGAAATGAAGAAGGTAAGGGCAAAGAGATGGAGAATTTTTTTAAATGGGAGAGTCTGTAGACAATGAAGCTAAAGGGATAACTGAAAGTCTGGGCATCAAAGAGATGTTGTACCTGATGCAAAGGAAACTAGATAAACTAACCAGAAATGAGAAAATCATAGATAGAAGTGAAAACTGAAAACATTAAGACCAATGTCAAAAGTAATGGAGGGAAGAAAGCAGTAATTAAGGCGAAAAGGAGAAAATCCTAAAAGACACTACATAGAGATGGAGTTGACGTGGAAAAGAAATAATAAATAAGAGTAAAAAGAGTAACAATGAAGATAAGATCTAGATCAAAGAAAGATTAATGCCACACGAAGGGTAACTATTAGCCTTTAAAGCTGAAAACTACCTATCTATCATGGGTTATTTTAAAGAATTATGAAATAAAGGAGCTCTCCTAGGAACTGTGAATTCAAATATCTCCTAATCACACAAGCATAAATTGATGTTTCCACCTCCATTACAAAGTTAAAAATGAATAAATGAATGGTTGGCAAGATCATAAAAGCTCCTCCCAAAAAAAGAAAAAGAAAGGTGGGATGACTAGATCTGGTAAGGCCTACAGGTAAGTGTTGGCCTCACTAAGACTAAATGACATGTTTTCAAGTTTCAAGTACGCTACAGCAAGCAATAGGCTAGAGAAATGTTTGAATTGTTTCATGTGAATAGGTTGAACAAATGTCCAATAAGTGCAAGGCTATTTTGCACGGGGACCTGTCCCCATCAAAAAATTCCATGTACCCTACGTTCCAGCGTATCAGGGACTTTTACAGGGGTTGGGAATGTCCCCAATTTTTTGGGGACATCCAAGTCATTCCCAATTCGTCCCGGGCAGATTTTGGGCACTGTTTGGTCATCCCCAAGGAAAAAAATGGTATGTCTGACCCAATTTTGACTGTGTTAAAATTGGAAACTAGGGCCAAATTCTACTTTGGACAGCTCATTTGATGGAGATGATTATTGCATTGAATTCCTCTTTTCAAGAGGACCAAAATCGACCTAAAAATCATCAAATTTGGACAAGGGGAAATATGTTTTTGAAGTCAAGCCCTCACATGTGCAAATTGTCAAGGTCGGCCACATCATCATGTAGGCTCATGAAGCCCAATGGACATGTCTCTTGACCCCCAATGACTTCTATAAATAAGAGAGACCTCCAACCTCATTTGGCACCTCATCAACTCAACTTCTTCTTCTCTCTCCTCATTTGATTGGTTCGTAACTTCGTACAGCTTATTGGGCATATCTTTTCCTCATACATGTGGCAGCAAAGAAGGACGAATTTCAAATCTATTGCAGGGTTTGACCAGCGTTGACCAAGAGGTACTTGACCAAGTTTGACTGTGATTTTTGTGGGAATCTTTCTGTTTGGGCAGGCCGCATTGTTTGGCACACAAGCCAAGGTTTTCTGGGCATGTTGACTAGGCTAACCGCAGGGTTGACCGCATGCTTGAACTGCAGACTTTGACCAAGTTTAACTATTGTTTTTATGCCTGTTTTGGGCTGACTTTGACCACCTAAGAAGGTCGAGTTTGACTGGATATGACCGAGCTACATTATGGACAGTTTGTTGCTGCTTTGACCAGCGTTGATTTTCTGGTTAGGGTTGTTGGCTGCTGCAGGAAAATTTCAGATTTGACAGTTTGATCATCATTTGGCAAGTCAATTTTGACTTTATTGTACTCTCTCTCTCTCTGTTGAACATTCGATATAATAATAATAATAAGAATTGATCAAAGGGTTTTCCCCATCTTGGGGTTTTTCCCTAACATTCGCCAAATCTGGTGTTCTCTTGTCTTGGCTTGTCTTTTGCATTTTATAGTTCATGTTCTATCTACAGTTACTCTCAATGTGATTTATGGTTAATGTGATTGCTATTGGAAACTAAATTGAAAATTGTGATTGGGCTACTGAAAGGACATTGAAGTAATTTTGTTAAGCATAGAACATACCATTGTTAACTAAAATTAACAGACTGGGTTTACTTTGTTGTCTGGATGGATTTTCTTGTTGTTTTGGATGAGTTTTTAGTGTGAAAAAGTTGTTATTTATGCTAACTTCCCAAGATAATTGCTAAATATACTCTCTTTCAGTGTTCCCATTTATTTTCTCCTCTCTTTGTCACTTAACTATCTAAAGCAATAACCCATAGTGCTGGACTTTAGCCTATAATTATTGTTGCTTAAAAACGACATTTGTTTAGAAATAATTAAGAAGTTTGCCAACCTTTACTTCCTGTGGCATGAATTAGGGACATAGTTATTGTTGATGAAAACCTTCTAGTTCTGTCCTAAAGGTGTAGACCGTATTTGAGACTGTTCCTATGTGGCACATTTAACAAGTTTCTAAACCCACTCCTATCCTACAGGAGAATTGTTGAACTATGTTTAGCACTGTTTGCAAGGAATTATTGGGTTGTTGCTTTGTTGTGTGTTGTCCTAGCAGCCACATATTTTTTCCCTCAAAAGGTGAAGGTTTTATGGATGTTTATTTGTGAATACAACCTCTTGTGTGAAGTAAAGGCTACCAGCAATGACTTATTTTAGTGCATTTCCTCTTAAGACTGATGTTTCCAAAACTGTTCGTTGCACTTACTTTGTTTCCTCTTAAGACTCTTAAGACTGATGTTTCCAAAACTGTTCGTTGCACTTACTTTGTCCAAGAATAATAAACCAAGATTCAAGATTGGTTTACATGCCATACTGATATAAAGAAACCACAATATGTTTACGACTATAACACACTTTGCAACTTTGCTAACTATGCCAAGGAAGTTGAATTTGTTTAACTTGGCCATATTAGTAGAAGTGACTCTAAGAAAGGTCCTTTTTGCTTTCACGGGATTGGGAAAATATCTAGGGTGGTTGATTAACCAAACTTGGCTTTTATTTGACAAACCTAACAACAGAGAGGGTCGATTTAGGTGTTGAGATTGGCAATATTAGGAATTTGAGCCAAGGTTTGATTTTGACAAAATTAGTATGCTTGCCAACTGGGATAATAAGGTGAATTAGTTTACATGCAAGAATGTCAACCAAGAATAGTAAAACTCAATCTGCTTTTGGATTTGACCAAAAATAGCAAGCAAGACAACTAGCTCTAGTAATTCAACCCAGGTTTTTGATTTGACATTTATGGCAAGACAAATTAGGTCTTTGAAAGGTCAAACTAGCAAGAGTTAGTGTTTTAGCGTTAGGCCATTTGGACTGTCATATAGATGGATACCCTCCAAATAACTACCATGTGTCACACTAGGAGAATAGTTCACTTGCTCAACACTGCTCTTGATTCATTATCCTTCAACTAAAAACTTCAACTTGAATTTTAGATTTGAGATTATGTATTTGGTTTTGTAATTATTAATATGAATTTTAGATTTTTTAGCCAGCTCAATGTTTATAATTTTATTACAATGATGTATTTATTATTTATGATTTATCTTTATGCACATGGTGAATTTAAAATTATATATATATATATATATATAATTGCCTACCCTGGAAAATTTGGGGCTGGGCTCTAGCTGTACTGGAGCAGTGCAACATAGGTGCAAGTCATCATGCAAGTCCTTGATGATTTTGATGAACTAGATTCCATTCACCCATACCAGCTTAAACAAGAGTTTTTGTTCTCCTATGTCGAAAACTACCTGTGAATTTGTCCCTAAAGCTTGTGTACAGATTATCCTACTTATAATCATTAATACAAATCACTGCAACGAACTTAACTAAATGTTTTGTACAACTGGAACTCTCTGACATTTGTTTGACCCATTTACTTTACCCTTTTCCACACATTGGAATTTAAATATTTCTTTTGGCATTATTTTGGAACAGTGTTATTTTCCATTTCACACTTTTTTTACAAGATGTTAGCAAGCGTACTAAAATGGGACATAGCCGATTTAAAATGCTTGAAAGAATTCCTTTGGCTGAGATGAAGCAGGTGGATGTATATATTTTTCCAAATTTGCGTAAGACTTCTACCTCGCTCCGACTGAAAAAAACTGCTCGCTTGAAGGCGCTTGTGTATAGAATTTGAAACTTGGGGGTATGAAACTCCACCACTTTAACATCGAACCAGAAATAATGTTGTTTTTCCCACATGTTTAGTAAAATAAATAATCTCTGAACATGGGCTGTTCATGCTTTACCAAATTTGATACTTGGCATATCATTAGATAATTATTCAGCCAGAGGGTTAAAGCTATTCATTCAAATGAGCGAGGGGATGTGAAGAGGATGGATTCAAATTAACAGATTTTTACACGTACTTGCAATGTACAAATGAATGAATTACTTGATAAAAGCAAAACGAATTCATACCTAATATGTTAGCAGCTTCTGCAATGGGGACCGAGAAAAATTTGGCGACCTCGTCGAACGTAAGAGACTCATCCCAACTGATTTGCTGGGGATCCGTCCCAAGCTTTGCCATGTGACGATTCGTAACCGACTCCTGAGGCATATATCTTCTTTAATTCAAGTCGATTGCCCTCCAAATGTTTAGATACCTGCGAACCCCACTTCCTTCACTGCCCACAATGGATTTCGCAGATTCCTTTCTTGCCCAGTTTGGATGTGTTGAGTTAAAGCCTGAACCCAAATTCAATGCAACTATTGGACGAATAGAACGTGAAGAATTTGAGGGGAGAGTGAAGCCTGCGTGTGCCTTGCAATCACGCGAATCCGTTTAACTCCGAATTCGTTGAACACGTAATGCACGGTTTTATGCGAACAAAATCCGGAAAACTGGAGACGTCCGTCGCGGTTGTATAACGAAAACAGACGATCAACTGTTTTGTGCATTAAATTTCGATGTGTTTCGACCAGGTAGATCGTACGCTCAGAGTGATTAGGCTATTTTGTATGGTGATATTATCCGAAGATTGGAGGTTTTTTATTTTTTTTAATGGATCTTCAAAAAATGCTTCAAAAGTTCTTCTATAAGGGTAAATATATAATGGAAGGATGCAATGCATTGAGTTAAACTTTCAAAGAGTTTTCAAAAATAATAAAATAGTGATATAAAAAGAGAATTTTTTAATAATAATAGGATAAAATGAAATAAAGCATTATTATTTATCTTGATATTTTTAAAGGTTATTATAATAATTTAAATAGAGGTATGAAATTAATGAGCACCAAGCAATTTATGTGTTACCAAAGTAATTATTCAAAGATAAAAATGTAAGTGTGCATTGTTACGAATAGAATTTAATCTTGAACTTTCTTATGGTTTGCTACTATAAAATAGAAGTTAAGGCCTCCACCTCAACTATGTTTCCAAAATTGTAATTCTTGACTTTGGCCTATTGCCTCTCAAGTCTATACGATGCATAAATATGAACCCTTAAATAACTAGATTGGAGCTTCAAGATGCTGATTCTTCTATTTGTTTTAAATGAGAATTATTGTCTTGCTATTAGTCAGATTTGTGTTGTTTCTGTCGATGCTACTCCAGTGGGTGGCTTGGTCGGTGATGTCTTCTTACTTCCAACTTACAAATTGCAATCCCCAACCATGATGAATAGGTTGTAGATAGATAGGTCACACTAAATCCACATTAAATACTTGGATAAATATGTGGTCATTTAAGGTCGTTGATTTGTGAGATTTGAACCATCTAATCCTTTCAGCTCCATTAAATGTTCCATGGCATGCCAAACATAAAATGGCCATGACCATGAATGATTACATCAACATGCAAATAAAGAGCAAACTAATGAAATAGTATCCACCATAGAAGTTCATAAGAGTAGTGAGCCCATTGAAGTCCCTAAATTATGAATAAAACAATAGTAATGGAGAAAATCTTAGGCACAAATTAGATGGAACCTCAACGCAATGGAAGAGAGCATTGACATGAATGTAGAAAGAAAGAAAGAAATTATTTTAATGTCCACGAGGCTAAAGATAGCCTATGGGATAGATTGCTTCTTCATCTGCTTGATGTATTCGACCCTTTTTCTGTGAAGCTTCACAATAAATTCTCCCAGCTTCTCGACAAACCCCTCACTAAATAGATTATCCCAAGAGCTCGTTGCCAGCATATCTGCATAACTTTCCCTATTGTCTTTGAAGGCCTCACATTCTAAAATGAAATGTTTTTCTGTTTCCACTTTTCCGAAAGAACAAAAAATGCATACCCTTTCCTCCCACACTTCCTTTGGCCTTTTCCAGCGCCCTGTTTCACAACAGAGTTGATGAGAATTAGTCCCTAACTGAGCAATAAGAATTTTGGCTCTCCAAGAGATATTGGCCTCTATGCATGCTTTAGGTTGATGATTATGAGTGGGATTAAACACTTCAATATAGTAATTTTTCTTCCTTCCTAGCTCCTTATCCCAAGTACGTTTGTGGAACTTTTCCATAACAAAAACTTTTATCTCTTTGATGTTTATGGGACACGCATTCAAGCAAATACCCCATTTACTAAACCATTTGTTATTTTGTTGCATCCAAGTTTTTTTGCTCTTGCATCAATTGTTTGGATGTTGTAATTAATACACACGAATTCAACAAGAATTTCTAAAGACTCTCAAGCCTTCGACAATGGTTGAGCATGGAAAGATGTTAATCCTAGTAAATGATTGTTGAACTACCAAAGATTCAAAAAGAGGGTCAGTCAACTTCCTTGCCTACCAAGGCACACTATAGAGGGGTGCAATGGCATCCATGGGGGATTCGTAACATATATTCATCATGACAAGAAGTGTGGATGTGGCCTGGAACATTTGAGACAGTAGAAGAAGTGGCCTTGGTTTATGAAAAAGCCATTCTAAAGATGAGGGAAGCTCATACCTTTCTCAGTTTTTTTTCTGCACGCGGTGGTGGAGGCCCTCTCACAGGTACTCAAAACCAACTATGTTAACCCCCTTGCTTTCAACTTCCTAACCCCTTAACAAGTCAAATGATGGTACATCAATGTATAGGAAAATGCCCAACAAATTGTTTTTAGAAACATTTTAGCTATCTCCAAGACAACTTAATTTGCAAAGGTATGGATTGGATGGGTACATAATCAAAGTGTGATTTTGTTTGGCCCATGAATGGTAAGAAGATAGGTAGATGGTTTGATAGATGGTGACAAACACACATGGGCAACAAGAGTAATCTGAAGGATAAAACATGAGAGTACAATTTTTATTAACAAGAGATATACATTTATAGTACATTATGTGACCATTGGGTTCCACATCCCAAGGTCTCTTGGACTCCTTTTGTCTATTCGGCTTCCACACTAACCCATTCAGGATTAGGTGTCCAACAGATGGTGGTTGGACACAAAGTGGATTCTAAGTGGTTATGGATATATGACAAAGCTCTGAATAAAACCATCCCCCTAGAAAATGCATTTAGCATAATTAATTTTGCTCATTTAATTTTGTTGATGTTTTTTAAAAGTAATAACAAAATTTCCAATATCCAAAGTACCTTTATATATTTTCTTTACAACAAAAGCTTATAGATAACTCCTATATAACTTTTCTTACATTTTCTCTTCCAACTCTGAAATGGGAAGTGGTTGACCAACTTCCAAGAAAGGCATAGACATAACTCATCATTTTAAATAGATTAATCATGATATGTCTTTGAAATATTTTCTTTATTTAATTAAAAAAGTTGTTATTGTATCAAATGAAAAAGGCATAATTATAGGAATCATTTCAATTACATATAACAAATTCATATATAGAATTCCTTAAAATCTAGTTTCTACATTTATTTCAATTACATATAACAAAATGCATATATGCAATTCCTTAACTTAAAATCTAATTTTTACATTTAATGATGGATGAAACATTATGTCAAGAAGTATTTTCTTTACTTTCTTTACTTAATTAAAGAAATGTTGGTGATATCAAATGGGAAAAGTGGAATGACATGGTTCGTTTCAAATGCATAAATACAATTGGTAAAGTTAAAATCTAATGTATACAACAATTAATGGACGAAATAAGGATTCCTTGATTCCAAAATGGGTATGAAGTTGAAATTATTTTCATATATTTCAGCTTCTTATCCATTTATTATCATGGTAGAACATGGTACTATTGTAGTGGCTACAACCACCCACCAAAATTTTTGCTCACATGCAAATTTCGAAGCCTACCTTGGATCTTGCGATCATTCGTCCTTGGTCACTTGTTGGTAAGTTGGTGATTTCAAAATCCCCTCCTTGATCCTAAGTGTTGTCCATGTTCTCATCTTTATGCAACATATGTCATTTCCAGGCATAGTGTTTGTTGTTTGTCATGCAAAGGTAATGTTGTTTTGTTTCAAGGGAAAGCATGTGCGCATGAGTGGTTGTCATCACATAGACATGTTTCACACCCACTTCTTGCACTCTTGTCACGAAGGTTGTTACATCAAGCAAAGTATGTCTTATGCATTCTAGATGGTTTACGTTGTGTCACTAAGTGTCCGTGTGTGATCACAATCAAGTCCTATCATGTTTACATATGTTTCACTGATCTCACACTTAGCCATTTTCCTGAGCAACCTAGCCTCATCCAGCTTCCCAGAACTGTGCGCTTTGCTTCTGCAACCATCAATCTTCCTCCCTTACTTGTTGAAACCCCGCAGAGCACAGAGACACCAACCTCCCTTGCTTGTTGAAACCCCGTAGCCCGCAGAGACCCCAGCCAACACTACTCTCCAAAAATGAACAAAGCAGTTAATCAGCCAGCACTGCTCTCCAAAAATGCGCAGAGCAGTCCAGCTGCACTGCACTCAGAAATTGTGTAAAGGTGTCCTCCCAGGACCCCTGACCCGCAATAGTGCCCTGAGCCTCAAAACTGCACAGTGTTGTCCAAGTTATTTTGTCTGTCTTGCATGCAGAAACTGCGCAAACGAGCCTCCTAGGGCCTCATTCCGACAGCAGACACTGTCTGTTGAAATTACGCAGATCTACATCTTAGTGACTATAGGAAAAGGTGACATGCTGAAATCACTTCCAAGGAGTTGAGGAGAAGGACCAAGGAACCAAGTAATGGAAAAGATCAGGACCGCATGCAAACTCTGTCAGATGCAGATCATCTAGAGGATAAGTATGGTAAGTAAAGAACATCTTTCGAAGTAACCTCTTAGTTGAGTTTGCAGAACTGCTTGTCATTCTCATAGCATCCTGTCCTCAGTAACATGCATGTGCGCAAACGCGAAAAGTCATCTTATGTGTTTCTTCTACATGTCTTGCTTCCCTTTCACTTGCTCGACCAACTGTCGTCTTCGACATGTTGATTTCCATGTCATGCTTGCGACCTCGTTCTGGTGATGATGAATGTTGTGTTTGAGTTGTTTTCGCTATGTAACATCTATCACACTCACACACGATGGTGTATGCATTGTCGCGCAAGCGTTGTCGCGGTTGTTCAACGATCTATCACAAGTGTTGCGCTTGTCATTCGCACCGTTGGTCAGTCACACTAAGTATATGTTGTCTTGATGGTTGGTGGTGTGTTGTTGTCGAGTCATGTTGAGTGTGTGTTCGCAAGGTCGTGTATGCACAAGTTCACTCACTCACACACTTAGTCATTTTGTTGAAATTCTGACGACCGGATCACCCTCCAATAGCTGAACCTTCACTGAGTTGCATTGCATAATTTCAACCCTCAATGATCATGTACTATTGCCTAGAATTGCGCAGATCTTGAGGTTGTCTCACAGGCAGCCTGCACTATGCAATCCTGGAATCAACCGGACTGACTGTCACCCAAAACAACACAGAAGTTGCTCAACAAGCCATTTCAATCTGTGTTGCTCGCAAGCACATCAACCAAGCCTCCAGCTGGTCAACCAAAGAGTTTAACTAGGCAGTGACCTCGGGACTCACTCCCCCAAAAAATGTGCAAAAGTTGTAAAGCTTGCTCGCTCTTCTGACTGAAGAAACTACATAGACATGCCGGACAGACACCCTGTGTTCGTCACTGTCTCCCTCAAAAAATTGCGTAGTTGTTCCAGCCAATCATCTAGTCAACCGACCTGTTGCTCACCCAGAAAACTACACAGTTTTCATGAGCAGTCACACAACTACCCAGCATCTCGCTCAGCTCAGAAACTGCGAATGATGTTCAGCAGGCCAGCCTCCCAGCAATTTCGCAGTTTTTCCTAGCAAACTCCCGCAGCCCACTGCTAGCTCCCCAGAAAAATTACGCAATTTTTCCAAGCAACCTCCTGCAACCCGCTGCCAGCTCCCTAGAGAAATTGCGCATTTTTTGCTGCCAATCCCCTTCGTTTCCTGCATTGCCTCCCTGAAAAATTTGCGCAGATCTACTCTCTAGCCGAGCCAAATCTCGTGAACAGTCACTGCTCATTTGGATTGTCCATCTCAATCTCCTAGTGACCTTTGCGCAATTTTCACGGTAGTGCACGGAGCCCGCATCCTAGCTTGAAATCTGCCTTGCACAGTTCCAGAGCCTTGTCCTCTCTCTCGGTCACCTGCACCCAAAAGCGAAAGATAATGCATCGCGGTAGACTAGGAGATTATTGGATTTGATGTTGTCTCGTCATGAGTGATTGCAGATACAAGTACATGGATGAGACATGATGTGATGACAAATGGGATGAACAAGGAGCGCATGCAAGGAGATTATTTCACAAACAGACGAACAAGGAATGCATGCGAGGAGATTATTTCGCGAACGGACGAACAAGGAATGCATGCGAGGAGATTTCTTTGTGAACGGACGAACACATGAAGCATGCCAAAGTACAAGCAAAGGAGCTACGTGCACACACAACATCAAGCGAACACCAAGACCATCGAAGACTTCAAACACCTTGTCATGCGAAGATGAAGCTATGATACACCAAGAGCACATCCATCACTCAGCAGCACTGCAGCTCGACATGCACACCACCAACAACATGAACATACCATCTCTGTCATGTCAAGTCATGTCATGAGTCATCTCGGCCACATCACTACTGTGGGCCACACTGTTGTAATCAATGTAATGTAACGTGGAAATCCAAGAGACCCACATGTAAAGTTGAAGAGTCATGTAAGTCAAATAGTCATGAGGGAAGTCGAATAGTCACAAGGGCTAGTTTTACCCTTCGTTATAAATACCCCTCATTTGTACATCCAAAGGACTTTTCACCTTGGCTCCTCCCACATAGCCTTGAGAGTCTGTAATCTTTTCTTTGAGGAGCGAGCAGTGGCTCCAACGCCCCACTTACGGGGTTAGTGATTTATGGTGTATCGATGTGTCTTAGAACTTTCGCTTAATTCAGAATCATGTTAACAGGCCAGCGCGTTTTCACACATGTATTGTAATTGTTTGTAAGACTATTCTTTGAACACTTCTAATGCATGGTGCTTTAACCTGTGTTAAGACAGTTGAACTATTTTGGTTGTTCTAATACATATGCTTATGAAAATGTGTTGTATAAGTTGTTAACATTGTCTTTTTCGTGTGGGCTACCTCGTCGGACACTAGACAAAACCATTCCCATAAACTTGTTATAATGACCATCGCACTCACGTGGACTATTCCACTGGGTTTTGTACGTGTTATCTGTTCATTGTGTGTTTGTTACTGTCACATTTGTGTGGACTACTCCACCGGAAGCTGCGCATGTCTTGCTATGTTGTGTGTCTCTAACAGAGTTGGGACTCTTCCCTTTCGACTAGAGACTCACTTCCACCCTCTCCCTCTGCGGTGAAAGAACCTTGACACAAGTAACACTAGCACTCACTAGGCACACAAACCTCATTGTTCAAAGACAAAGCAGACCACTCTCACATGCTGACAAGCAAGAGCTAAGGCATATCTTTAAGATAATGGAAACTGGGCCATCGTACCAGATGGGACTCCTACACCAAATAATGTGAGGTCTAGTTGGGACTTCATACCGAGGAGATCCCCTGAATGTTGGCGGGTCTAGCACTGTCAACATTTCTGGCGCTAGAAGGAGGGCTAGAAGACAAGCTGAGTCCTCACAATCTGTTTTGAAATTCCGCATACTTATCATGACTAAATATAGAATTTCTCTTCCGGAGTGTATGTCTTATGGAAACAACTTTGAAATATTAGAAGAGCTCTGGAATAACTTATCAGGTAAAACATACGATGGTGGAGGCCGAGTAGCCTTGGTTAGACATGTGATTGGCGTTGTAGGCTCCTATGAAAGGCATGAAATCTTTGAAGATTACATGACCTGCGCGTTGTTCGCATTGTGCGTTGTTCGCGTTGCGCGTTGTTGAGATATGACAACAAGAAATTCCAGTTTAATTTGTCCTTGAATTAAACTATGAATTAAATTCGAATTCTATTCTCATAGCAACTTAAAATAGTTAAATCAAGTTCATTAAACTTACTTAACTTAGGAAATTCGAGTTGGAAGTATTTTGGAAGTCGTGTATATGTTCTCCCTACTTTATAGGATTCTAGTGTGAGTTAATTATGAGTTGTAAAATAGAAGACTTAGTTTCATGAGTCAGTTCAGTTAAATTAGTTCTCAAATTGATTGAGAAAACTAATAGTGAGTTAACAATCAGTGGTGTCACTAATGAACTCCACCAGTGCTACTCTAGTTAACTGAATATTTACTCATCAGAAACTCATGCATGTCGATTCTGAGAAAGACCCAGTTGAGACTAGAGTGTAGGGACAATGTACTATTTGTTTTAGATTTTTCTGAGTTGCACTGATAGTGCATGCAATCAGGAACTGATCCTTGAGGGATTGCACTATTTTTAGAGGCTTTATTCTCCATAGGAATTACACATTGGAATAGAGACTTGGAGAGCTTGCGAATTGGCTAAGATTTGGCCTTGAGCTTGCTTATGAGTTGGAGATTGAATTTTTTGAGTGTTTGGATTGTTCTAGAGAGAACAATCATTGTAATTTCATCTTGATTTTCCTGATTAATACAAAACAGATAGTGGGGTTTTGAGCTGTGGCTTTCCCCGGATATTTATTGTGTTATGTGCCTTTGATTCTCTTCCTCTATTGATTATTGTTTTCTCTATGTTTATGGGCTTCTGCTGTAAAGAGTAGAAGTAGATTCTTGTCTCTTGTTTTAATATATTACATGAGCTTGTGAATCTACAGGTTTTTCTACATGGTATCAGAGCAAGATTGTTTTTTGGGCCGAGAGTTTGCAGAGAAAATTTATGTGCAAAATTTTCAGAAACAAATTGCAGATCTGGATTCCTTGGGAAAATATACTCAAATTCAAAAAAAAAATCGTCCGAATCGGAGTTCGGATGAGGGAGATTTCGAAGTTTTGAGTTTCTCGGTTACAAGTGAAAGTCGAATTTGCAATACATACTTCAGGATTGGTAGATTGCGTTCCATGGGTTGAGGCTTGAGTATGCTTTGGAAGGCAGCTCGAATTTCATAGCATGGAGGGATAGGATGGAGGCTATGCTGGAGGACAATGGCCTGAAGGAATTTGTTGAACAAGCAATTCCTAAGTCAGCAACTATTGATGCACAAAACTTGGCCGAGTGGAAAAAGTGTGTGGCGAAGGCAAGGCAGATAATCCTTGAGGGAGTTTGAGATCATATTGTCTCAAGTCTCCATGGAAATGAATCCCTGCATGCTATGTGGAAAACATTGACGGACTTGTATCAGAATAGCAGTGATCTAAGGAAGTTGGCACTGAAGGATAAACTTCGTAAAATCAAGATGGAGAAAGGAAAGACAATTCCAAAATATTTGACCAAGTTCACTCAATGTCGGGATGAACTTGGAAGTGTTGGAATCACGGTTGGCAAGGAGGATATGGTGAGCCTTGCTCTTCTTGGACTCCCAAAGAGTTGGCACAGTTATCAGGACTCTGTCAATGGTCAGGAGAAGCTACCAGATTGGGAACAATTATGGTCAGATTTGATGCAGGATGAGATCAGGAGGAACACCGGGGTTGGCTATTCATCAAAGACTGATGATGAAGAGAATTGTGCCTTTGTGATTAAGGTGAGGAAGGGGAAAGGTAAAATTTCCCATTCCAAATCAGATTCTTATCATGGACGTAAGAAGAAGGACATGAAGAAAGTTAAATGCTTTCATTGTCACAAGATGGGTCACTTTGCTTCAAATTTTCCATTGAAGAAGTCCAAGGAGAAGTCCTCAAGAGGAGCAGCGAGTGAGGCTTTGGCCTCCCAATTCGAATTGGACTTTTCCCTCATTACATGCATGGTGTCTTCAATGATGGGAAGTGTCTGGTACTTAGACAGTGGAGCTTCTTTCCACATGACTGGAGACAAAGAGTTATTCAGTGAACTGGAGGAGAAAGATCTCAAGATGCATATCGAGATGGGTGATGACGGTAAGTATAGTGTTACTGGTGTGGGCACTATTACTTTTCAGAGGGAGCATGCGGCTCCACTCACCTTAAATAATGTTATGCATGTACCTGGACTGATGAAGAACTTGGTATCCATTTCCATGCTTGAGGATAGAGGCTATGATGTGATCTTTTCGAAAGGAAAGGCGTTCCTTCGACACATAGCCACGGGTCAAGTAAAGAAGATAGGGGCTCGAGTTCAAAATTTATATAAGATAGAGGTAGAGGATTGTGTTGCTTTGAGTTCAAAAGCGGAAAAGATGTTGAGCCAAGACGTCGACGATTTGTGGCATAGGCAATTAGGCCACTTGCATCATGGGGCTTTGGAGATATTGCAGCAAATCTCTAACGGTCTTCCCAAAGGTATGCTTGAGCAAGTTGATATATGCAAGGGTTGTACTTTGGGAAAATACACCAAGTCTTCCTTTGGAGACAGAGACAATTGAGCATAGTCTATTCTGGAGAGAGTCCATTCAAATGTGTGTGGACCATTCTCGATAACATCCATGGCCAAACACAGGTATTATGTTATATTTGTTGATGACTATTCTCGTAAATGCTGGGTATTTTTTTATGCAGAAAAATGATCAAACTTTCACAAAGTTTTGTGAGTTCAAAGCATTGTTAGAGAAAGAGTCTGGCAAGAAGGTTAAAGCTCTACAGAGTGATAACGGTGGTGAGTATGTCTCCAATGAGTTTAAGAACTTCTGTGCAGCGAAAGGGATTAAATGATAGTTGACGGCACCCCATAACCCTCAACAGAATGGGGTAACCAAGAGGAAGAACAAAAGCATAGTAGGGGAAGCAAGGGCGATGTTGCATGATCAGGGCCTACCAATACACTGGTGGGTTGAGGCATGCAACACAACAGTTTATGTTCAGAACTGGAGCCCATATTGGATACTTGAGATGAAGACACCAAAGGAGGCTTATTCCGGTAAGATGCCAAATGTTGGTCACGTTAGGATTTTTGGGTCATCGATTTATTTCCATGTGACCAAATATGCACGGAAGAAGCTTGAGCCAACAATAGAGTTGGGGATCTTTGTGGGGTACACTGGTACACTCCACAACTATTGGGTGTACATGTCGACCAGTCAAATGATAGTGGTTTAGAGGGATATCAGGTTCGATGAGGAGAAGGCCATGCGAGTATCCTTGAGAGGGAGATTGAGCTACATGCGGATGAGGAGCTTTTAGTTCCTAAGCTTGAGGGACCTTAGATTGATGTGGAGTAACCACATGCAGAGGTTCAGAGAGTGGATACATCCACTCAGGCAGAGTCTTCCAGAGAGGGAAGAAAGTGCACTAGAGAGGCTAACAGATTGTTGGATGATGCATGGGAGAATGTGGGAGCACCCTCTTCTTAGCATAGACAGAGGAGGTCACCAGAGAGGTACATTGGATACATGGCACTTATGGGTGCATGTGTTGTGACAAAGCCATCTTCCTTTCAGGAAGCAGTGCAACAACCGGTTTGGGTTGATGCGATGGTGGAGGAGTATGACTCCATAGTTCAAAACAATGTTTGGGATGTGGTCCCAAGACCGGAGGACAAGTCAGTTGTGAGCTCTCGTTGGCTTTACAAGGTAAAGCAAGCTGCAGATGGTAGTGTGGAGAAGCATAAGGCCAGATTTGTGGTCTGTGGCTTTTCACAGGTAGAGGGGAATGACTATGATGAGACCTTTGCTCCTATTGCAAGGTAATCAGATATATTTTGGCACTATCAACATAGATGGGCTGGAAGATCCATCAGATGGGTGTGAAGACTACCTTCCTCAATGGCATGATTGAGGAAGAGTTGTACACAGAGCAACTCGAAGGTTTTAAAACCTTGGACCGTGAGTCGCATGTGTGCCGACTCAAGAGAGCGTTGTATGGGCTGAAGCAAGCACCCCATGCTTGGTACACCAGGATAGATAACTACTTCACTAGGTTGGGCTTCACGAAGAGTGAAGCGGATGCGAACCTATATCACATAGTGGTGGAAGGTAAGATGTTGATCATTATACTTTATGTAGATGATCTCATACTGACAGGTGATGAGAATCTCATCAAATATTGCAAGGAGGACCTTGCAAGAGAGTTTGAGATGAAGGACATGGGGCTCATGCATTACTTTCTTGGCATGGAGGTATGGCAGGGAGATGGGGAGTTGTTTGTATCTTAGGGAAAGTATGCCAACGAGATACTCAGGAGATTCCGCATGGAGAGCAGTAAACCCATGGAGACTCCTCTAGCTAGTAACTAGAGGAAGGAGGATGCTACTTCAGGGGAAGCTACTGTTTACAGGCAGCTTGTGGGTTCACTCATGTACTTGGTGAACACACGATCGGATATGTGCTATGCAGTTAACCAGCTTAGTCAAGCGATGGTTAGGCCTACCAAGCTGTATTGGAAGGTGGCAAAGCATGTATTGAGATACCTCAAAGGCACTAATCAGTTTGGGTTATGGTACAGACGAATAGAGGGAGTGAAGCTTCAAGGCTTTACCGATGCAGATTGGGCAGGGAGTCCATCCGACAGGAAGAGCACATCAGGAGGGATCTTTAGTATTGGGTCAGCAACAATTTCTTGGTACAACAAGAAATAGAGATCGGTTGCACTCAGTTTGGCAAAGGCAGAGTACATGGCTGCAAGTTAGGTAACATGTGAGGCAATCTGGACGAGGAAGATCCTGGTTGGTTTATTTGGTTATCAGATGGATCTGACAATGATTTATTGTGATAACCATAGTTGTATCGAAGTCTCTGAAAATCTAGTCTTTCATGATCGGTCCAAGCATATTGATATCTGGTATCATCATCTCAGAGATTGTGTATTGAGGCAGATCATGTTGTTAGATTACATTCCCACGGAGGAGCAAGATGCTGACATCTTGACAAAGGCATTGTCAAGATGTAAATTTGAGTTTCACAGAGACAGGATCGAGGTAGTTGATAATCCCTTTCTTGTTGAGAGGGAGCGTTGAGAAATGACAACAAGAAATTCTAGTTTAATTTGTCCTTAAATTAAACCGTGAATTAAATTTGAATTCTATTCTCCTAGCAACTTAAAATAGTTAAATTAAGTTTATTAAACTTACTTAACTTAGGAAATTTGAGTTGGAAGTCTTTTGGAAGTCATGTATATGTTCTCCCTACTTTGTAGGAGTTTAGTGTGAGTTAATTATGAGTTGTAAAATAGAAGACTCAGTGTCATGAGTCAATTTAGTTAAATTAGTTCTCAAATTGATTGAGAGAACTAATAGTGAGTTAACAGTTAGTGGTGTCACTAATGAACTCCACTAGTGCTACTCTAGTTAACTGAATATTTACCCAACAAAAACACATGCATGTCGATTCTTAGAAAGACTCATTTGAGACTAGAGTGCAGGGACAATGTACTATTTGTTTTAGATTTTTTTGAATTGCACTGATAGTGCATATAATCAAGAACTGATCCTTGAGGGATTGCGCTATTTTTAGAGGCTTTATTTCCCTTTAAATACAAGCTATTCTCCATAGGAATTATAAATTGGAATAGAGACTTGGAGAGCTTGTGAATTGGCTAAGCTTTGGGCTTAAGCTTGCTTATGAGTTGGAGATTGAATTTGTTGAGTGCTAGGATTGTTCTAGAGAGAAAAAGCATTGTAATTTCATCTTGATTTTCCTGATTAATACAGAACAGATAATGGGTTTTTGAGCTGTGGCTTTCCTCGGATATTTATTGTGTTATGTGCCTTTGATTCTCTTCCTCTATTGATTATTGTTTGCTCGATGTTTATGGGCTTCTGGTGTAAAGTGTAGAAGTAGATTCTTGTCTCTTGTTTTAGTAGATTACATAAGCTTGTGAATCTACAAGTTTTTCTACACTTCGAGGACACCCACTGCATTGGTGTCCCACACTGCCCGAAAAGTCTATTCACTCGCTCCTGCATCTAGTCGCAAAGATAGACCGTCATTTCAATAATTTTGACCGTAAATCACTCAACAAAGAAATTCTGAAATTACGGAAAGCACATTATGAATCGATTGAATAGTTCAAGCACACTTTTGTAATCTCGCATGGTGATTTACTGAAGATGAAATTGATTGGGAGTTTCTCAATGGAAGATTTAAGTATCTTCTTCACATATCTTAAAATCCGCAATTCTTAGAATCATTCGAACCCCGTTCAGCATACTTCGGTGATGGAGTTGCGCAATCACAAGTGATTGTCCGCCTTACCCTCATCAAACAACATCACCATCGGAGAGTGATGCGGGAGAACATGCACACACATCGGTTGAACTATCACTTCCTCCTACTCCACCTGCTCTTGATATCTATGTAGATTTGGCTTGCAAGCCTGTTGGTTTTCATGTGGACTTGTTACCTCAACCTCCGTCCCCACGTTCTGTTGATCCTCCAGATTGTATTGTCTTGTGTTCTTCCATTCCGAACTCCACATGTGTTTTGAACGAGGATCAAGTTGTCGATGGAGTTGGTGTTGTGCAACAAACCTGCGCTATCATGCATGATGAGTGTGTCCAGGAATCTAAAGAAGAACCTGCGGTGAAGGATGACTCCCTTCCATCCACTCTATCCTTACATCCCTTGTGATTCTGCAACTTTTGATTCTCCCTGTGAAAAATCATTTCCGGATGTTTCTACTTCCGATCATTCACAGGACACACCGAGTGTCAATATGTCATTAAATTACTGAGAGGACACATCTTCCTCTGAAAATTCGTCCCATATGTCATCTACCATTTCTGAAAACATAAAGGGTGAACGCCCTTGCTTCTCATCTACCCCTCTACACGATTCATCAAATCATGAGGATGTTGACGAACATCCCAAATTTTCTGATCATGGTTGTCGTGATCTCTATACTTCTTCATTTGATCATGATGTTGATTCACTCGCTATTAATATGTCTAAGCCACTGGTCTCCGATGATCTACCTATTGACGGAGTGGAAACCCCGCAGGCTGTCGAGGCACTTCAACCTGGGCTGATGGTTATGTTAGGTCCTCACCATCCTGAGGTTAGTTCCACTTCCGATCAGAAAATTTTTGAAACACCCAAGGCTCCTCATCACTCTCTACTTCGCATTGAAGATCAACCAAACACCCAGATTTCACTTCCTCCACTCGAATCACATGATCCCATTGCTCAAGCTTTGGAGGAATCTTACACAACGAGCACGCTTGCAAAGCATAAGCTATTGGTATTTCTCATGTTTGCTCGTATGTCATAGTACAAAGAGTGTGCATGTTTATCATCTGCACGCAGTGTGTCACAACACCATGTTAAGTCCGCAGAATGTCTGTCTTGTGCATTCACTCTTTTCTTTTCTGTGGATGTTTTAGAACTCGGAGTGTGTTGGTGTTCATTGTTATATATTTTGTGTTTTTTGGTTCTCTTGACTATGCCTCTTGTGAACCATGCCTTCACCAACATGGTCCAACCAATGTGTCAGTGGTTGCATTGGAAATATCACTTCACGTGAGTAGGTCCATGCACTGTTTAGCATAGGAGTAGGAGTAGCCTTTGTTCTCGCTTTGCTTTTCTTTCTGGTTTGCATGTTTGTTTGCTTGCTTACTTGGTTTGGTTTGCTTGCTTGCTTTCTTTGCTTACCTGTTCTGCTCTTGCTTTACTTCTACTTTTTGCTTTTTGATTTCTTTGCTTTCTTGTACCCGTAGGTTAGCCTCTCGTGAAACCGTGTTTGGCTCTCGAGACAAGCCGGGCAAATCTAAGAGGGCTTATACAACTATCAACATCTAGTTATCTGTTGTCCTCTCTCTCTATGAAGAACTTGTTGTCTTCAGTCAATGATGCCTTGATGGAAAATATGTTCTATTTAGAGTGAGTATTGGTGAAAACAAAATGCTTGTGCTCTAACTAGTACCACCTACTCTAGTCAGTTGTTTTGGGTTAACCCTTGTCAGCTCATGTCAAGTAGAGTAAGGTGAGGGGGAAAACCTTAACAAATATGTCAGAGGTATACATAACATACTTCTCTGAAGGAAAAACCTCTTTTGCTCTCAATAAGTCGTGATCCCTCTTCCGCCTCTGAAATAAATAAGTTCCTATGCACAATTCACAAAAAAACAAATTGAAAAATGAATAAGATCAAAGAAGAGAAAGGCTTCATGCACAAAGAGGTGATGCAAGTAACTCTGTCAGGGTACTGACTAGGCTCCCTAGAAGCAGAGTGATGCTTGTGTTCCTGCGTGACTCTGCAGGGGTACTGTCCAAGCCTGTTGGCAGCGGAGCAACACCAAAGATGAAACTTAAGCTCTGACAGTTATATTACTTGTGCACCAATATACCCCTTAGCCCCAATCGAAATAACTAAGTTGACTTGGCTTGGAATGTGTGCTGACCGATCAAGAGAATGGTGGGGACTACATCTTTCACACAAGCTAGTGCATAAACCATGATGATCAAAGAATCGAACAATACTTTTGGAAGGGTTAGGCTCGCTTTTCATGAAACAAGGTCCATCCAGAGAGCTGGAGTTTGACCAGTGTGTCGTTAAGTGTTATAGCGGCTACAACCACCCTCCAAAATTTTGGCTCGCATGCAAATTTCGGAGCCTACCTTGGATCGTGCAATCATTTGTCCTTGGTCAATTGTTGGTAAGTTGATGATTTCAAGCTCCCCTCCTTGATCCTAAGAGTTGTCCACGTTCTCATCTTTATGCAACATATGTCATTTTCAGGCATAGGGGTTGTTGTTTGTCATGCAAAGGGAATGTTGTTTTGCTTCAAGAGAAAGCATGTGCGCATGAGTGGTTATCAACACATAGACATGTTTCACACCCACCTCACGCACTCTTGTCACGAAGGTTGTTGCATCGAGCAAAGTATGTCTAATGCGTTCTGGATGGTTTACGTTGTGTCATTAAGTTTCCGTGTGTGATCATAGTAAAGTCGTAATGTTTACATATGTTTCACTAATCTCACACTTAACCATCTTCCCGAGCAACCTAGCCTCATCTAGCTTCCCGGAACTGTGTGCTTTGCTTCTGTAACCATCAATCTTCCTCCCTTGCCTGCTAAAACCCCACAGTGCACAGAGATGCCAACCTCCCTTGCCTGCTGAAACTCCACAGCCCGCAGAGACCCCAACCAACACTGCTCTCCAAAAATGCATAGAGCAGTCAGGAAGTTGGCACTACTTTCTAGAAATGCGCAGAGCAGTCCAGCTGCACTGCACTCAAAAATTGTGCAGAGGTGTCCTCCCAAGATCCCTGTCCCACAGCAGTGCCCTGAGCCTCAAAACTACGCAGTGTTGTTGAAGTTGTCTTGTCTGTCTTGCATGAAGAAACTATGCAAATGAGCCTCCTAGGGCCTCATTCTGACAACAGTCATTGTCTGCTGAAATTGCGTAGATCTACCTCTCAGTGACTACATGAAAAGGTGACATGTTGAAATCGCTTCCATGGAGTTGAGGAGAAGGACCAAGGAACCGAGTAATGGAAAAGATCAAGACCGCATGCAAACTTCGTCAGATGCATGATCATCTTGAGGATAAGTATGGTAAGTAAAGAACATGTTTCGAAGTAATCTCTTAGTTTAGTTTGCAGGACTACTTTCCATTGTCATATCATCCTCTCATCAGTAACATGCATGTGCACAAACGTGAAAAGTCATCTTATGTGTTTCTTCTACATGTCTTGCTTCCTTTTCACTTTTTCGACCAATTGTCGTCTTCGGCATGTTGATTGCCATGACATGCTTGCAACCTCGTTCTGGTGATGATGAAGGTTGTGTTTGAGTTGTGTTCGCTATGTAACATCTATCACACTCACACACGATGTTGTATGCACTGTCACGCAAGCATCGTCACAGTCGTTCAACAATCTATCAAAAGTGTTGCGCTTGTCACTTGCATCGTTGAGCAGTGACACTGAGTATATGTTGTCTTGATGGTTTGAGGTGTGTTATCGTCGAGTCATGTTGAGTGTGTGTTCGCAAGGTCGTGTATGCACAAGTTCACTCGCTCACACACTTAGTCATTTTTCTGAAATTCTGATGACCGGATCACCCTCCAACAGTCAGACCTTCGTTGAGCTGCATTGTGCAGTTTCAACCCTTAGTGATCATGTACTGCTACCCAGAATTGCGCAGAGCTTGAGGCTGTCTCCCAGGCAGCCTGCACTACGCAATCCTGGAATCGACCAGACTGACTGTCACCTAGAACAACATAGAAGTTGCTCAGCAAGCCATTTCAATCTGTGTTGCCCGCAAGCACATCAACCAAGCCTCTAGCTGGTCAATCAGAGAGTTTGACCGGGCAGTGACCCTGGGACTCACTCCCTTAAAAAATTGTGCAAAAGCTGCAAAGCTTGCCTGCTCTGCTGACTGAAGAAACTGCACAGACATGCCAAACAGACACCTTGTGTCTGTCACTGTCTCCCTCAAAAAATTGTGTAGTTTTTCCAGCCAGTCACCCAGTCAGCCGGCCTGCTGCTCACCCGGAAAACTGCGCAGTTTTCATGAGCAATCACCTAGCTGGCCAGCATCCCGCTCAGCTCATAAACTACGCAATGATGTTCATCAGGCCAACCTCCTAGCAATTGTGCAGTTTTTGCTAGTAGACTCCCGTTGCCCGCTACCAGCTCCCTAGAAAAAATGCACAATTTTTCCAAGCACCCTTCTGCAGCTCACTGCCAGCTCCCCAGAGAAATTACATAGTTTTTGCTTCTAGTCCACTTCTGCTGTCTGCGTTGCCTCCTTAAAAAAATTGCGCAAATCTTCCCTCCAGTCGAGCCAGATCCCGCGAACAGTCACTACTAATCCTGATTATCCATCTCAGTCTCCCAGTGACCTCTACGCAATTTTCACTGGCAATGCCCAGAGTCCGTATCCCGGCTTGAAATCTACCTTACACAATTTCAGAGCCTTTTCCTCTCTCATAGTCACCTGCATCCGAAAGCGAAAGACAATGCATCATGGTAGACCAGGATATTTCTGGATTTGATGTCGTCTCATCATGAGTGATTGCAAGTTCAGGTACATGGATGAGACATGACGCGACGACAAACAGGATGAACAAGGAGCGCATGCGAGGAGATTATTTCACGAATGGATGAACAAGGAATGCATGTGAGGAGATTATTTCACGAACGGATGAACAAGGAATGCATGCGAGGAGATTTGTTTGTGAACGGACGAACACATGAAGCATGCCAAAGTACAATCAAAGGAGCGACGTGCACACGCAACATCAAGCGAACACCAAGACCATCGAAGACTTTGCACACCTTGCCATGCGGAGATGAAGCTATGATACACCAAGAGCACGTCCATCACTCAGCAACACTGCAGCTCAACATGCACACCACTAGTCGCATGAACATACCAACTCTATCATGTTGAGTCATGTCATGAGTCATCTCGGCCACATCACTATTGTGGGCCACACTGTTGTAATCGATGTAATGTAACGTGGAAGTCCAAGAGACCCACATGTAAAGTTGAAGAGTCATGTAAGTCAAACAGTCATGAAGGAAGTCGAACAGTCACAAGGGCCAATTTTACCCTTGGCTATAGATACCCCTCATTTGTACATGGAAATGACTTTTCACCTTGGCTCCTCCCACAAATCCTTGAGAGTTTGTAATATTTTCTTTGAGGAGCGAGGAGTGGCTCCAACGCTCCGCTTACAGGGTTAGTGATGTATGGTGTACCGATGTGTCTTGGAACTTTCTCTTAATTCAGAATCCTATTAATAGACCAACACGTTTTCACACATGTATTGTAATTGTTTGTAAGACTATTCTTTGAACACTTCTAATGCATGTTGTTTTAACCTGTGTTAAGACATTTGAACTATTTCGGTTGTTCTAATACATATGCTTATGAAAATGCGTTGTATAAGTTGCTAACATTGTCTTGCTCATGTGGGATACCTCGCTGGACACTAGACAAAACCATTCCCATAAACTTGTTATAACGACCGTCGCACTCACATCGACTATTCCGTTGGGGTGTTGTACGTGTTATCCGTTCATTGTGTATTTGTGACTGCCACAGCCATGTGGACTACTCCGCCGGAAGCTGCGCATGTCCTGTTGTGTTGTGTGTCTCTGACAGAGTTGGGACTCTTCCCTTTCGACTAGAGACTCACTTTCACCCTCTCCCTCTGTGGTGAAAGAACCTTGACATAAGTAACACTAGCACTCACCAGGCATGCGAACCTCGTTGTTCAAAGACAAAGCAGACCACTCTCATGTGAATACAAGCAAGAGCTAAGGCATATATTTAATATAATGGCAACCGGGCCATCATACCAGATGGGATTCCTACACCAAACGGTGTGAGGTCTAGTTGGACTTCATACTGGGGAGATCCCATGAATGTTGGCAAGTCCAGCACCGTCAACAGATACATATCTTGCAAATTGTAAGAATATGAATGCATACTTTGACAAATTATTGGGACGTGTGGAAAACTCCAAGTGGATATGGAAGAACGACAAAGGCCCAAATAAAACCACTCCTTTAAAAAACCTATTCAATGTAATTAAACATCACCTAACACCTAACACGTTTAAAATTGTTTGTTGTAGTTTGGGACAATCTCCAACATACAAATTCTACAATGATATACAATGTTCGATGCCTTCCACCTCTTCTAACTCATAATACCCACTAATAGACAATTGTTGAAGTTGTGGCAGCTGCCTCAATCCCCATATGCTCTTCAACCTCACACACCCACTTGTTTTCAAATACATCAAAGATAATAATGATTCCATACGTGGTAACTCCAATTTCTTGCAACGAACAATTGCCAACTTTTGAAGTTTTAGAAATGGCATATCATATGTATTTTTGTCAAATTATCACAAACCCTAAATGATAAACAAAATATGTTACATGTGTATATTTTTTAATTCTATATATTGTGTTCATTACCCATAAGCAACATTTTTAAAATCAACAAGAAGAGAAACTATAATAAAACTTTAGGAATAAGTTCATTCATAATTTGAGCAAGAAGGTTTACATCACAAAGAGGAAGAAGGGTAATTGCACATTTTGACAAGGGTAACAATATTAGAATTAGAATATGATCCGTTAGTGTTATCACTCCAACAATGTTACCAAGGAGGTGAAGAAAGAAATATTGGATCCCATACACCATTTTACACATGAGGAGGAGGAGGAGGAGGATTAAACTACCCACTAGATTTTAATTTTAGACCAGAAAAATTTGGACAAATTCATTCAATTTAGAAGTTAACAACCAAATTAGGATTAAAAATAGTATAGGCTAGTTGAAAATTAAATTATCACCAAAATGCAATGCAAATGGCATATTTGAGTCAACTATGAAAAATCTTCACTGTCAACACCCAAGTGCATTGAAAGTGTAATCCTCTCTTATGTCCACCTCTCTTTACATTATTATTTGTCTAACCAAAGCATTGAACTCCAACATGAATTGGGGAATGCTTGCTTCCATCAAAATATCTTTCAACCATTCCAAAAAAAAAACATCAAACAAGTACTTTTGTTTTGCAAACAAACCTTATTACACAATTAGAATCAATAGACATTTAGATTTTTCATTAAAATATTAGAATGCATTTTGATTAAAGTAAAATTGCATGTAGAAGAAGATGACATAACTTGAGATCAACAAATCAAGAATCGTTGAGGAGAGACTTAGCTAGAATGTCGAACAATGTATCTTCTGGCCAAGCCATATTCCTCAAGCTTCTAGAATAAAAACTGAAAACTTATTATACCCTTTAATACTTTAATTTCCCACTTGGAGAAGCTACCATGTATCTAGAGATCATGTTATAACCTATTAGATAGAACCATTCCCATGTTGTCTCCATTAAAATAAACATCCTTTCCAATGACCCATAATTTCTAAAGCAAGTGACTTTGGGAAATTATAAAACCCAAATTTCAAAAGTTATGTATATAACCAATTTTCATGCCAAAACCTAGTCAAATGACACCAACATTTACATATTGAAATAGAATATTTAAAACAGAGTGGCAAATATAAAGCAAATGATTAGATGTTTTGTAAAAAAAAAAAACATTATGAATTATGCAATAGACACAAAACTAAAACAATCACCATTTATCCATGTATCTCATATTGCATAGGGTTTTCATAACATTTCAAACAATGATATTGTATATATTTGCGTCAAAACAAATTTGTCATTTATATTTCATAAAAAGAACAAAATACGTAAATGAAAAGAGTTATATCGTTTTATCTCATCCATTTGTAGTTTAGAAACAAGTCACACAAGTTAAATTTTCCATAATAACATTCAAAGGAATAGGCTTGGAAATCAATCCATTTCAACAAAAATCATAATAGGAGATCAACAAACCAATTTATTCGACCATCAAATCATACATCTTGATACTAAGATAATGAATTTGATAAATCGAAGAGTGGAATTTCATTTAGGTGTAAGCCTAAAAAATTGTAAGTATTCAAAGTGATTATAACTCAACTGACGAAAATCTGTACATAAATTTCTTTGCGGTAATACCATAATTTGGATAACTCGACAAGACTTCAAAATAATTATTTTTTTCAATGCCTAGATTATCATTTTGTCTTAGTGGCTAGGATACTACAATGAAATTACAATTATACTGCCCAAATTAAATAAATTGCGAAATGTGTCAAGGTTGTAGGACTAACTCAACTTGGGAGCAACTCAAATTATTGAGTCAACTAAAGGCCACATTCAAACTAAAAACTCACGAGAACATGATTACATCAGCAAGGATTGAATAACAAGAAGGCTGCTATCAACATACAATTTGAGAATTAGTACTAGTTTGTAGAATTTGAATTCCAAATTGATTCTACTAAGTTCTTCATAGGAAATAAATAGTGGATCCAAAGATATCGAAATTGATGCGGATTTAGAAGTTTTAGCTGGCAATGGATCAATCTAGTCCAATTTGATTCAACATTTGGTTGAGTCTCTATTGGCACAATTGCCCATGGATTACATTTTTCACTTTTGAAGCATATACAAGTGTTGGAAATTTTTCCATGCAAGCATTTTGGTCACCTATGGGTCAAACGAAGTGGTGGGAAACACCGAGTTCCAATTATTTCTTTTAGGAACACCATTCTACTAAGATATGTAACTTACATATCTATGTGAAAAAATATCATTATGTGACAAGTAACATTCAAACGTGTTACCCACATATTCTCCTTCATTCTCTAATCTTAAACATTGCAAAGGTTTATCACATTTCTTTTCCACCAATACCCTCTATTCTTTGATTTTTTCAAAGACATTATCTTTATTTTTTGAAGAAATATATACAAGTATACCTAGAAAAAAGTTTAGTGAAAGTCAAGTCAAAATGTACCTTGCACATGGGAAGGTGAGGTCTGCAGGCTCTGCTAGGGTTTTAATCAACATCTGTTATGCGCGCTTCCATGGGGGGGGAGAGTGGCGGCGCTCAGAGACCTCGTCCTTTCAAGAAATAGTCACAGGCAAAGGCAAGGAGCCGAAGTCCTATTTTATCACAAAGCTCACCACCTATAATGCCTTGAATGCCTTCAGGAAGTCGACTTCCAATTGCCCTGGAGAGGGAGGGGTGGGAATAAGTTCTGACCAAAATACTAGCTCACAACATGAAAATGTGGGTGGGAAAGCAAAAAATTAGACATAGTCAAACAATCATTACAAGCCAAAAATAAAGAAAACCCAATTCTTGGAGATACATGACCCAGGCATAGCGGCGTGCAAGGATTTCATGCAAGAACATGCAATTATTTGTAAATTTATGGGCATCTAGCCCTCAGAGAAGACCTTAAACTGGTGGATACAAACTAAGTGGCGCTCTAACGGGGAGATTAGGCTTCAGCTAGGCTCCAAAGGATTCTTCATGGTAATATTTGATCTCTAAGAGGACCAAGATCACATTTTTGAGGGAGGCTCATACTTCCTCGACTCAGCAGGACTTTACATGTGTTATAGGAAAGATAATTTCACACCAAAAAGAGAGAATTTCAAACAGGTTCCTATTTGGGTAAGGCTATACTCCATACCCACGGACTATTGGTCACCATCAATTCTCAAAAGCATTGGAAATGAAATAGGAGAGTACATAAAAATGTCTAAGGGCACAAGAGTGGGTCACTATGTCTCATACGCTTGCATATGCGTCTATCTAGATGTTTCGAGCGTGCTTCCGAAAGAAATCAAGCTAGTGTTCAGGGATTAGGTGTGGCTCCAAAACATAGAATATGAACAGATACCCTTCAGGTGTAGGAAGTGTCACGAACACAAGCACCTCTTTCAAGATTGCCCTCAAAATGTCTCCCAAACTTCCAACCCTCAAGCTCAAAAAAAGATTGATGAACAAGGTTTCAGAAGAACAACCACTAGAAATAGGAACAACAAAAGAAATCAAGGAAAACAAGGTCAAGCATACTAATCCAACAAAAATAGATTTGAAGCCCCGGGAGAGGAACAGGAGGAACGGAAAACAGAAAAAATCATAGTGGAGGAAGGCGATATGATGCATCAACAACCCATCAACCAAACTTTGAACTAGGAGGGCGATCCTAACTCGAGTCTCAATGAGAACAGACAACACTCAAAGGATGTTGACATGGAATAGGAAAACAATGATGACTTAGAAGAGGAACATGTAATAGAAGAGGCTCTAGGAGGAGTGGATCTTAATACGATAGTAGAAGTATGGGAAAAGTGCGGCCTAGATGCCATCCCAAAGGAATACATACAAAAAATAGAGGGAGCATACCTAATCCAAGAGGAGCTAAAGCGACCACAGTGAAGGGGCTACATGTAGATCACAACACCAAAGGTATAATGTAAAACATTCCATTCGATCAATATAACCCCAAAGGACCAAGTAGGAAACGAGGCTGGAAAACAACAAGTTAACTCCTACAAGAACTTGGTGCCAAATTGATCAATGAGGGAAAGATAAGAGCCCTCACCCTAACTCCAAATATTTCTCAATGAATTTCATCTCATGGAACATCAGAGGCCTAGATGGAAGGAATCCAATTCTCTCTCTTTCGTTCTGATATAGACCAAGAATCTCGAGCCGCTGATCCGGCCAAGCAAAAAAAAAGACTTCTAAAAGAGAGGATAATGACAAACAAGCCAGAAATAGTGCTCCTTCAGGAAACCAAACTAGCTATGGAAGACCTACCAGCCCTTCAGAAACAATGTTGCAAAAGCTACAACTTTATATCAAATGCGCCATGAGGTATGACATGAGGGCAGTTAATTCTTTGGAAGGACTCACTTTTTGAGCTCATTTCCTCAATAGCCACTAGGAGCTCAATAACAACAGTCCTGAAAGTCATAGGAACCTCTGAAATAATATGTGTTACCAAGATCTATGGACCTCACAGAGTAGAGGAAAGAATCCAGATGTTGAACTCCTTAAAGAGAATCACCGAGGACCTACCACACCTCCACAAAATCATAGGGGGAGATTTTAAGATGGTCCTCAACCTTTCGAAGAAAAAAGGAGGACTTAGGAGACTGGCTAGGGACGTAGAGGCCTTTTAAGAAGTCATAGACCTGATGAGACTAGTGCATATGTAGAATATAAATGGAATATCCACTTGGAATAACAAAAGGGGGGGCATAGACAAATAGTTTCCCGACTGGATAGATTCCTCATCTCATAATCCATCTTCCTTGCCTCCCTAGAAACCGAAAGTCGAATTTTCTCACAATCAGGATTAGACCACTAGCCTATAGCCAAAATTCACATATCTACAACCCCTAGGATTAAACCCTTCAGGTTTGAAGCTTTTTGGCTGGATCATCCTGATTTCCAGAACAACCTGAAATATTGGTGGACCAACTCCCCTCCTCCGAGAGGCTCTCAAATGTACCAATTTCAGCAGAAACGAAAGCATGTATAGAATGAGATCAAACAATGGAACAAAGAGGTGTTTGGGAACATCATTAAGGACAAAAATGATCTGTAGAAGATGATGGAGGATATTCAATAAAAAATCATTGATCATGGCATCATTGATCATATGAAGTAAGAGGGAAAAGACTTGCAAAGGAGTTGGGAAGAAAGATCCAAACAGGAAGAAAAGTTGTGGCAACAAAAATCCAGGGTGCAATGGCTAAAGTGTGGAGAGAGAAACACCAAGTTCTTCCATCATTCCATGATCCAACACAGGAATACCAATATAATTCTTAACCTAAAAAAAAGTCGATGGAGGAATGGCAAGTACTTAAGAGGATATCTCAGAAGAACTGAGCAACTTCTATGGAAGACTCCTGGAGGAACCCCACATAGATAGATCCCAAGCCATAAGAGAAATTATTAGCAACATTCCCACCATCTTGAATCAGGACCACAACACCATGCTTCTCAAAGAGGTCTCCATGCAAGAAATAGAGGAAGCAGTAATGGTAATGCCATTGGGAAAAGCCCTAGGGCCCGATGGCTTCACCACCGACTTCTTTAAGACCTGCTAGTCCATTATAAAAGAAGAAGTTCATGCAATTGTGGAAGATTCGAGGGAAAAAAATTATGTTGGGGGCCTTTAACGCAACCTTCCTTACCCTTATCCCTAAGGAAGAAGGACCAAATACTCTTAAACGATTCCGACCTATAGCCCTCTGCAATGTAATCTACAAGATCATCTCTAATGTTCTGGATAACAAACTTAAATCATTGTTACCACTTCTAATATCAGCCAATCAATCAAGGTATGTGGAAGGGAGGTAGATTTTAGACAGTATCATCCTTTCTCATGAGACCATCCACTCACTCCAATCTCTAAAGAAGCCCAAGATGCTAATGCAACTTGATATGTCGAAGGATTTCTATAAGATAAGTTGGAATTATATGCAGGAGATCCTCAAGGACTTCGAATTCCACAAGGATTGTATTGACTGGATAATGGCCTTGGTCTCGGGAGCTTTCTTCTCCATCCTTCTTAATGGAGCCCCCACCCAAACCTTTGTTCCTTTGAGAGGAATCAAATAAGGTGCCCCTCTTTTCCCCTTACTCTTTGTCCTCATGGTGGAGGGTCTAGGGAGGTCCTTACAAGCTGCCATAAACAACCATCACCTAATTGGTCTAGAGCTCCATACCTCCTCCCCCACTTCTACCCACCAGCATTTTGTTGATGATACACTTCTCATGGGTATCTCAATTGTTGAAGAAGTTGGAACCTTGAAACACATTTTGAACCTCTTCTTTGAGGTGTCTGGAACCACGATCAACCTTCAGAAATCAAAATTTGTTTTCTTCAATACCTTGGTCCCCATCCAAAGAAACATCATAGGAATCTTGGGATTTTAGGATTGCTCTCTTCTCTCGAAATACCTTGGTGTACCCCTAACAGACAAATCCTTGAGAAAAACAACCTCGGAGGATCTCCTCAATCGGTTCCACAACAAATTATCAAATTGGACATTTTGATCCCTCAACCTTGCTGGTCATCTCATTCTGGTCAAATATGTACTCCAATCCATGCCCATATACCTCTTTTTTGCTCTTTCTGCCCCAAAAATTGTTCTAAATGCCATCTGTATCATCCAAAGGAACTTGCTCTGGCGGGTATCTAAACAAAAAAGGAATTGGGCACTAATCGGATGGGACCAACTTTGCAAGCCAAAAAATGTAGGCGGGCTTCGTCTTAGAGACCCAAAAATCATGGGGAAGACCCTTGGAGAAAAAAATTGGTCGAGGTAGTTGGACACCCCCAACACCCCTATGCTCCGCTTTGGAAAGCTAAATATTCTCCCAACCATAACCAAAAAGATCTCATCGGGATCTTAGGGCAGGCTCTGAGATCAACCATATGGAACCAGGCATGGAAGAAAAAAGAAGTGATACAAAGGCATATTTTATGGGAGATCCGTGTGAAAATTTTGCACTACAAAATTATTTTGCAACTCAGAAAATTCACTACGAAATATTATTATAGCGACTAGAATTAATTCTTCTAACTGTAATTTAATTATGCAGTTTACTACTTACAAAAAAATGAATTAATCACTACCGTAAACTTCACAAAAATACTACAGAAAAACAAAATATTGGAAACTGAGAAATTCTAGCACACACAAAAGAAATTTTGACATTGTTATTTTTGACAATTGTCCCTAGAAAAATCCCAACTTGGGAAAACTAGTGCAACAGATCAGGGTTTTATTATTTATGTAGCAACAGAAATTATGAGTACAATAAAATGACACCAAAATAGCGTTTTTGTCTAAGGGAAATATTGCAAAAAATATATGAGGGAATTTACCCTCCTCCTTAAGCAATCCCGCAACTAACTGAGCCTCAGAACCAGCTCTAGAACCCTCTACGTCAACCTTCTGCACTGCTTCTGTACATGCCACACTTGTATTGCCCAGAAACTACCTCTGATGTAACATCTAGCTTGATGCTGCCATAAGAAATGATTCTTCCAACCTCCTCAAAATTTTCCCGACCTTTGGAAGTTGAATCAATTCTTGTTTTTGCTTAATCGGACTGCCTACCTTAAGGCACTACGTAGTCCCTGCGCTGCCTTCTGAGGAATATTTTGGGCCTCCTATTTTAACTCTTCTGAAACTGGAAACTCCTCTAGAAATCTACTACTTTGACCTTCTACCACCTACAACTCGACCTCTGACTCGATTTCTCTTGTTGAATCACCTGCACTGGAAAAATGAAATTGTCTAGATCACTGAGTATTTGCACTGGTGTGTTCTCCATCTACCCATCAACTTATTCTTATAATCTTATGTTGGAGCACCAACGACCAAGATTAAAATATAATCGATGGCCCATATTAATTCCCTATCGATCTGTGTGAGTTTCTAGATGGTTCTCACCTTATCTCAATTAATACTGATTAATTAACCATATTCAATGAGTTTAGACTTGGGAAATATTTAAAAATCGGTTAATAATCTAATTGAGACACTTCTAGGTGGATTTTCTAGAAATTATTTATGGGTTATGGAGAACTCATGTATTCCACCAAGTTTTGTGGCTAGAACACATCCGATGCTACAAAAACTAACACTCCCTCTTAGCGAGGATTGTGTTCTAATGTTGTAGACTCTGCCACAACACTGTGCCTCTATACCGCCTCTTGTCATGTTGATGATGTCTGGCCACTGCCCACTAACCACTATGCAACTTTGATGTTGTATCTATGTTGCTGATGACACTGCCATACTGTTGCCAACCCTGCATCTACATTGCAACTCCCTCTCATTTGTTTCTACTGCAACTGCAACAACTACAATTAAGAAACATCCAAAATAATATGCCCCTGCTACTCAAACAGGTTCTCCACCATACCCATTCGTTCGCTGAAATAAATGAACTTAGCTCTCCCTAGCTTTTTTCACGAGTATATCTGCAGCCTGCTCTAATCCAAGTGGATATTGGTGGCCACCCGCCTATTCCACCTAGACCCGCTCGTCAATTTCATATGTTTCCTTGTTCATTTCAACATTTACTATTTTTAGCAGTTTTTTGGGTCCTGAACTTCCGGAGCAGTTTTGACCCCCTAAACGACATTTTTTTGGGGTCCGCAGTAGGCCCATAGTAGTAAGCAAGGGCCTGCGGTGAAACCTGTAGTACTCGGTGAGACCTTTCCAACAAAGTATTGTACACGCCAAATGGAGATAATATGACCAAGTTACAACTCCGGGAAGTTGGTTGCCCAACTAACCCCAACAGGGCCCACAAACTCTTGGTGTTACATCTCTTAGGGTTAGGGTTTTGAGGTTTTCTCGTGTTTTCCAATAATAAATATGCCCTTGAGCCTGATTGTAACACAGATCAGAGGCATGTAGCCACCACATCTCTTCTCATAGATAAGCTACCATCGCTCGAGCTATCTTATTTCCATTCTGTTTGTAAGCATAGTTCAATATTTTTCTATTAATGAAATGAAGTGTTTTTCTGATGCATCTTTGTGTTTATGATTATATTTGTAAGTTGTTGTGTTCCTGTTTAAGTTTGGATCAGTGGTATTAGAGCGGTCTACTCTTTCTCTATTTTTCTTTGCATGTCCCCAACGATGTCAAGGTATAAGGAGTTAGGGCTTGATCTGGTTGAACCATTGCAAGATTAACCTCGCAAAACCCAACGACCTCCCATGGCGGAAGAAAAGAAAGACGAGGGGGTAGGAGATCCTTTCAAAATGTTGCTTGAGGAAGCCCTCGAGCGACAGAGGGACATGATGATGGATAAATTTGCCCAGATCCTTCGACGACTACCCATAGGCGATGCATCTTCATCCAGCAGCCACTCTGGAGGCACCACTCCTTTTAAGGTACAAGTTAACTTCGATATTCCCATATTCGAAGGCCTGATAGATGCAGACGCCATAGATAAATGGTTAAATCTGTTGGAAGGATATTTTTCAGTTCATGACTTTTCCAATCGGGAAAATATTACTTTTTCACTTCTCAAAGCCGCCCCACACGTCAAGGATTGGTGGGAAACCTACTGTGAACAAAAGGACGAGAGTGAACCCTCGTTGTTTTCAGCCGCACCCACTTGGAATTCTTTTCGAGATGCCATCAAGGAACAATATTACCCTGTCGGGAGCTATGTCAACAAATACATAAAGTGGACCACGCTACGACAGGGAAGAGACTAAAATGTGCTAGAGTTCAAAAATATTTTCCATACCCTTCGCAAGAAGCTGGGTATCAAGGATACTGAGCAGCATTTGGTTCTCAAGTACCGCAACTGTCTACACAAGTACATCCAGGATGATATGGAGTTCCTAGACATTTCTTCGCTTGACACAGCGTATCGGTATGCTGTCAAGATTGAGCAGAAGTTTAAACAGAAGAAGCGCGACTTTGGATATGCAAATCCAAAGCAAGGAAAAGGTGCCCCCAAATCGCAGATCAAAGGACCAAGCCAAGGCGAGGCTATCAAAGACAGCCCACCGAAGCCGCAAGCAAAGAACAACACCATGAAGATGAAGAAGGACACAGGAAAATGGTGTGAGTTCCATAAGAGCTCCACTCACAATACAAGTGAGTGTCGGGCCAAGCAGTCACTGGTGGTCAAGCTGAAGGCTTTTGAATCAGACGCAGGTTCCGACTCTGAATCAGAACTTGATAAGGGAACTGAACAAGGGAATCAGATCATTAATGCAGAGCCCAGTGCCACCGTGGCCACCACCAAGATCCAGAAGATTGAGCCTAAAGATCCAGAGGAGGGGGAACACCTCTTCCACTCACAGATGTGGGTGAAGGGTTCTCTGCTGCAATTCATTGTCGACAGTGGGAGCCAAAAGAACCTCATTTTAGCAGAGGTCGTGAAGCGGCTGGGCCTAAATACTGCAACACATATAGAGTCATACACCATCGGGTGGCTTCACCAAGGACAATATCTTCGCGTCAGCTAGCAGTGTCGCCTTCCATACAGCATCAAGCCCTTCATAAATGAGGTACTGTGTGACGTTGCTCCTCTTGAAGTTTGTGATGTATTGTTAGGACAACCATACTTGTGGAAGCGACATGTTGTATATGATTCTAGCCCTCGCTCTATGATTATTACTTTGGCTAATAAGTTGTACAGGATACTGCAGGTAGCCCCGCCTACCACAATCTCTTTGATCACTGCAAAGTAATGCAGTAAGATCATCTCCTAGACTAGGAAATTTGTTTTCCTTATGATTCACCCCCAGGGAAAGAAGAAAGTTGTAGGCAAAGCTTCCAGGTAGGGCTCCTTTGCACAACAACAACAGATGGATAAGGTCATGGAGGAGTATAGGGATATTTTTGCCTCACCCACTAGGGTACTTCTGCACTGTCAGGTCAAGCACTCCATCAATCTGACCCCAAGCGTGCCACTGCCCAATGGGCCGATCTATCGACACTCTATTCTGGAGAATGATGAGATCAAGAGGCAGATTCAAGAACTATTGCCAAAAGGGCACATCAGGCCAAGCTCATCACCTTGTGGGAGCCCGATTGTATTGGTACAAAAGAAGGATGGGACCTGGAGGCTCTGTATTGACTCTCGAGCGCTGAACAAGATCATTGTCCGGAATAACTACCCAATCTCACAGATTCATGACCTTCTAGACCAGCTCAAAGGGGCCAAATATTTCAGCAAGATTGACTTGTAGTCAAGTTATCATCAAGTGCCTATCGAACCCTCTGATGTATGGAATATTGCCTTCAAATCCAAGGAGGGCCTTTGCAAATGGTTGGTCATGTCATTTGGATTGATGAACTCCCCAGCAACCTTCGTGATACTGATTGCCAACATCTTGTGACCCTTCACCAATGCATTCGTGGTGGTGTATTTAGTTGACATCTTGATCTTCAACTAGAGTTGGGAAGAGCAACTCCACCATATTCGATAGGTCCTTCAAATCCCACGACAACGCAAGCTGTGTGCTAACTTGGAGAAATTCACCTTTGGCCTAACCCAGGTTCAATATTTGGGATACATCATTGATGGGTAGGGTATACATGTGGACCCATCCAAGATACAAGTCATTCGAGATTGGACATCCCCAACCACTCTAACAGAGCTCTGCAACTTTTTGGGTCTTGCCAATTTCTATCGTAGGTTTGTGTTGGGTTTCTCTCATATCACTTGGCCTTTAAGTCAAGTCACCAAGGGTGGAGCGAAAGACAAGTTTTTTTGGTTGGAAACCCAACAAAAAGCATTCTCTGAGTTGAAGAATTGCCTCTGTTCTGCATAAGTTCTCACATTACTAGACCTGCAACAACCATTTGAGATTGAGAAAGGTGCCTCTGACTATCCTATTGGTATGGTTCTTACTCAGCATGGGCATCCAGCGGCTTATCACAATGAGACACTTTCAGACATTGTCCAAAAGTACCCCACTTACGACAAAGAAATTTATTCCATTGTGCAAACCTACCGTCAATGGAAGAATTACATTATGGGGAAGGAAACATTCATCCACACAGACCATTGACCTCTACAGTTCATACAGACACAAGGAAAGTTGCAGAACGATCGCCATCAGAAACGGTCCACCTATCTACAACAGTTCCATTTGAACATTAAGTATAATAAGGGCAACACCAATAACATCGCTAATTGCCCTAGCTGACCACTATCATGGCGCTGATCACTGTGCTCGACTCTTGTGGGCACGAGTCATTGGGGTGGTAGCATCTTTACAAGAGCGATCTAGAATTCGGCAGCATATACCAGACGCTCCTGGAAGGGAAGCAAGTTCCAAATTTTCACCTTCAGGATGCATTGTTATGCCACCTGGGACACATCTGTGTTCCTTCAAGTGAGCGTGCCAAGATGATTTGGGAGGCACACTACAGTCGGGTCATTGGATATTTCAGTGTAGAGAAAATAGTGGCAGTATTGTAGAAGTATTTTTATGGGCTGAAACTTCGTCAGGATGTTGGGAAGTACATTAGATCTTGCACTGCTTGCGCCATTGCCAAACCAACCATTAAGAAGAAAGGCCTATATACTCCTCTACCTACTCCTAGCCGGCCTTGGCAATCTGTCTCCATGGATTACATGTCGAGCCTTCCTTATACTAAGCATGAAAATGATTATGTTTTCGTAGTCGTCGACAGATTCTCTAAGATGACCATCATGGCGGCCTGCAAGAAGAGTATCACAACAGAGGTCACTGCTAAGCTCTTCTTTGAGCGAGTGTAGGTACACTTTGGGATTCCATTGTCTATTGTCACAGATCGGGACAACAGATTCCAGAGTGCATTTTGGTCAAGTCTTTGGTCGATGCTGGATACAAAACTTACTAAGTCCATGGCTTTCCATCCCCAAACCGATGGCCAAACAGAGGTTGTCAACAGGATAATCGTAGACATTTTGCGCATGTACAACTCAAAGCATCCACGCACGTGGGATGAAAGTCTCCCCTATGTCCAACAGAGCTACAACAAAGATCTCCACAACTCAACAAGCCATAGCCCCTTTCAGGTAGTGCCTGGATTTCAGCCATTATGCCCCATTGATGTGGCCACACCATTTGTAGCCACTCAGGTAGATTCGGCTCATGTTCAGTCCGAAGCTGAAAGGGCTAATAGCTTCATTGAGCGCACTCAACACATCCGCTAACAGGTCCATGATATATTGGACAGAGCTAATGCTAAGTACAAGCAACACCATGATCATGATCGAGTGTCGCATAAGTTCGAAGTGGGCAACAAAGTTTGGCTACATTTGCAGAAGGATCGCCTTACTGGACCCCATTGCAAGCTTCACCCACTTCGATAGGGCCATACACCATCACCAAGGTCGCACTGACAATGCTTTCGAGCTCAACATCCCACTGTTCCTTTGTCTGCACCCAGTGTTCAATGTAGGTTGCCTTCGGCCATACTTTCCACCATTGTTGGACACATATGACATTGCAAAACAACTCCCACCAATTAAGCTCAACCCGGACTGAATGGAACATGCCACAACTGATTAGATCATGGACACACAAATCAAGAACACTCGCCAATAGAGGATACAGTTATATCAAGTTTTCAAAGCAGGGCAACTCCTTCACCAGGGCAAGTGGTTCACCAGGGACCAGGTTCAACAGAAATTTCCTCACCTCATGGAGGCTTTGCACGCAATGGGGACCATTGCTTCCTAAGGGGGGAGTAATGATCCAAGTGGATATTGGTGGCCACTCGCCTATTCCACCTAGAACCCCCAGTCAGTTTCATCTGTTTCCTTGTTCATTTCAACATTTACTAGTTTTAGCAGTTTTTCGAGTCTTGAACTTCCGGAGCAGTTTTGACCCCCAAAACTGCGTTTTTTTGGGGTCCGCGATAGGCCCATAGCCATAAGTAATGACCTGCAATGAAACCTGTAGTACTCAACAAGACCTTTCCAACAAGGTATTATCGTGCCAAACGGAGATAGTATGACCAAATTACGACCCTAGGAAGTTGGCTGCCCAACCAACCCCAACAGGGCCCACAAACTATTGGTGTTACATATCATGGGGTTAGGGTTTTGGTTGTTTAGAGTTTTCTCATGTTTTCCAATAATAAATAGGCCCTTGAGCCTCATTGTAACACAGTTCAGATGCATGTAGCCGCCACATCTCTTCTCAAAGATAAGCTACCATCGCTCGAGCTATCTTATTTACATTCTATATGTTAACATAGTTCAATGTTTTTCTATTAATGAAATGAATCTTTTTTTTTCTGATGCATATTTATGTTTACGATTATATCTGTAAGTTGTTTCGTTCCTGTTTAAGTTCAGATCATTTGTGGGAACATACTATAGCTAGACCACTCTATGTTGTACACAATCTCTAATGAAATGACACTGAATATCTATGTGTTTTGACCTATCATGAAACACTGGATTCTCATAGAGCTTGATGCAACTCTGATTATCATAGTAGACACTTGTCACCTCCATCCTTTTCCCGAACAAGCTTACAATAACTTCCTAATCCATATAGCTTCGTAGGTAGTTGTGCTTGCTGCCATATACTCTACTTTTGCAGAGCTCGATGTGACTAACTTCTGCTTCCTGCTACACCAAGAAACCATCCTTGATCCAACAGTGAAGAAGTACCAAGACGTACTTTTCCTGTCCATTGAACTGCTTGTCAAATATGCATCTTTGAACCCACATAATTTGACATCATCCCCTTGGGTATATCTCAGCCCATACTCGATTATGTCGTGCACATACCTCAAAATATACCTTGCTGATGCCCAATGTACCTATTGGAAATACTGAGGGGGGGTGAATCAATATTTCTTTTCAATTGTTCTTTTTATCACCAAAAAAACATTTATATATGGAACACAGAATTAGATAGCTGGAATAAATGCTTTTATTAATATAATCTGTGCAATGAAATAGATACAATATATAAATGGTTGCAATCAGTTGCTAAGCACCAACTTGGACTTTTATGAGGCTCCAACTTCTAGAGCACCAACTCTGTTTTGCCAAGGCAACAGTCTTGGACTTAGGAGCACCAACTCCCAAGGAGTCCAATCCTTTCAGTTCTAAGGCTCCAACCCTTTATTATAAATTGTTATAATCTGTGTTGATGTAGTTCTCTGCTCCCAAGCCTGCTGAGCTTATGCTTCACTTTTGTTCTCCTGCTTCTCCTACATCTCTCTGAACTTCAGCTTCCTCTCACTCTGATTATTCACACGCATGCACCACTTTCCTTGTTTTTCCTGTTTTATGTATTCCTGATGCCTCTGATTGTTGTTTTCTGCTTTCCGCTGGCTCTTCGGTTTCCTCAACGTTCGCTTCAGCTTCCTTTGCGCTTGCTTGCCTCTTCGGCTTCCCAATTCTTCATGTCGCTCTGGCTTCCTCTGAGCTGGCTTGTCCTTCGGCTTCCCAGCTTTTCAGCTTCCTCTGTCTCCTTGAGTTCACCAACACTCCAGGGACACGTTAATTCAACAGCGAGGACAGAAATACACAAAGAAAACTGTTGCATATTAAAAACTGTAACATAGGCCCTTTTTCAATAATAATATGCATACACATGACTTTATTACTTACAGAGAGATTTCATTTGAGAGACAGTACCAACAAGGAGGCCCCACCTGCCACGTCACCATCGTAATCGCAATCGGCATTGTTCAGGCCTAGTGAACTATCGGAACCGTTATTATAAGCTTTTGGCCTAAAAAACCCCGGGCAATGCAAATTCTGAAATATACAAGAATATATGAAAAAACTGACCGAAACTCTTAAGGGCGGACTTCAAAATCATTACACCCGCATCTATAAATGCATCGAGTCTGCTGTGTAATTGCAATCGGCAGTCGCAGCTTCCGGAAGTCCTATATAAGTTGAGCCCATAACATCGCCGATGGCTGATGGCCCTGCTAGACGCGATATAGTATTAAGCCAAACTACAATGTTGCATCGGGTCCGCAACATATATCGCAATTGGTGCTTTCAGGGGTGACAGCCCTTTGTATATTGCGATATGCGAGTTCCGATGGGCGGATGCGATATAACAATAGACCATTGCATAATGTTGTAGCAGGTCCGCAACATATCGCAATATATATATATATATATATATATATATATATATATATATATATATATATATATATATATATATCGCAATTCGCATGTTTTAACGTGGCAAGGCTTAAAGCCCGAATATATGAAATACACTTAAAAACCATGCTTCGACACACTTAGCGGACTTCACCTGTTTATACACCCGGACAGATATGTCTCGTCGAGTCCGCACATATATATCATTGTCGGGGGTTTCGGGTAGTGGCTCATAGTAGAACCTGCTGATTACAATATCGCCGATATATATATATCTAGATATATATATATATATATATATATATATATATATATATATATATATATTTGCCGCCTCCAATAGTGTATTCCGATATATAAACTATTTTTCACCTCCGATAGTGATATTGCATATATATATATATATATGTGTGTGTGTGTGTGTGTGTGTGTGTGTGTGTGTGTGTGTGTGTGTTTTCAGCCTTCGATAGTGTATATTGCATATATATATATGTTTTCGGCCCTCGATAGTGTATATATATATATATATATATATATTTCGCTCTGCTTTGGCTCTTTTGCATATATTGCTCCCTATAGTCCTTCTTTGGCATATATATGGCTCCTCCTGTAGCTCCGATAGCTCTGTTGTGCTCCTTCGATAGCTCTGCTTTGCTCCTCCGATATGCTCTGCTTTGCTTCTCCGATATGCTATGCTTTTATATTCTACAATACTCCTCCTGTAGCTCCGATAGCTTTGTTTTGCCTCCTCTGGCTCCTAGAATATTGCCATATTGACATCAATGACAATCTATGTCAACAATATCCCCCTTTGTTATTGATGGCAATATTCTTCTTCTCTCCCCCTTTGACATCAATGGCAAAGGAATGCATACGGACTCCCCCTGTCGAACTGCTCCCCCTGTAGAACTGCTCCCCCTGTCCTACAACATCTTTATGAATGAACTTAAGTGATGCTAAAGAGATAACCCCCATCTTTTGACGAAGATGTTCAAATGCTTCTCGAGGAAGAGGTTTTGTGAAAATATCAGCTATCTGCTCCTTAGTATTGATATATTCCAAGATGATGTTTTGTTCAGCTACTTGTTCACGAAGGAAGTGATACTTGATTTGTATATGTTTGGTCTTTGAGTGCATCACTGGATTTTTGCTCAGACTGATAGCACTTGTGTTATCACAATAGATGGTAATTGGTTGATTTGTACCTATGTTGACATCTTTTAGAGCTTCCTTCATCCATAGTATTTGAGTACAACAGTTTGCGGCAGCTATATACTCGGCTTCGGCTATGGATAATGATATGGATGTCTGTTTTTTTCTGAGCCAGCATTTCCACTAGTACTTTTTCGATCATCTACACTTCCGGCCCAATCATCATTGGTGTATGCAGTTACAGTAAGAGTTGAGCTCTTAGTGTACTAAAGACCGAAATCAGGAGTTCCTTTCAGGTATCTGAGAATTCTTTTTACAGCTAACAAATGGGATTGCTTAGGAGCTGATTGAAATCTTCCCACCATTCCTACTGCCTGCATTATATTGGGTCTCATAGCAGTTAAGTATAGAAGGGCTCCAATTATTTCCCTGTAATGAGTTACATCTACTGGAGGGGAGTGATTATTTTTGCTCAATTTGCAATTTGTGGTCATAGGTGTGCTCATGGGTGCACAATCTTCCATTCCATATATTTTAAGCATGCCTTTAAGATATTTGGCTTGAGATATAAACAATCCTGCTCTGGTTTGAAATACTTGTAGTCCAAGGAAGTGAGATAACTCTCCAATCATCGACATCTCGAACTCTTTTGACATGTTTTGAGAAAATTCATGGCTCATCTCATCATTTTTGCTAGCAAAAATCAGGTCATCAACATAAACAAGTGTGACTAGTAACTCACCTTCATCTGTATTTATGTAGAGATTACTTCCTGCCACTCCCTTCTTGAAGCCTTGTTGTTGTAGATAGTGATCCAATCTTGCATACCAAGCTCTACGAGCTTGTTTCAACCCACAAAATTCCTTTTTCAACTTACAGACTAAGTATTTTCCTTCTGTTAGATAAAACCCTTCTGGTTGCTCCATGTAGACTTCTTCCTTGAGTTCCCCATTCAGAAATGTTGATTTCATGTCCATTTGATAGATTTTGAATCCTTTTGAGCAAGCAAATGCCAAGAACATCCTGATAGCTTCCACAAGAGATACTGGTGCAAATGTTTCTTCAAAGTCAATTCCTTCAATTTGTGAATAGCCTTTACAAACAAGTCTTGCCTTGTTTATGATGATTTGTCCATCTTCATTCATTTTGTTTTTGAATACCCACTTGGTTCCTATTATGTTTTTGTACTTTGGACGAGGTACCAGCTCCCATGTCTCATTCTTCTCAATTTGGGACATTTCTTCTTCCATGGCTTTTACCCAATGAGGATCCTTACTTGCTTGAGTATATGTTTCTGGTTCTATCATGGATAGAAGAGCAATATCGTTTTTCTTTGGTGTACTTATCATCCTTCTTCGGGTTTGCATCCCTTCATCTCTATTGCCAATAATATGCTCTTCTGGGTGATATTTTTGGAGAAACTTCATCTTTGAAGGGGTTTGAGGTGGTTCTTTTTCCTCGGATTCTTCTTGATCTATTTCTTCTTTTTCAGGTTCTTCTTCTTCAATGAGAGGATCAACTTCGTGTTCTTCAATTTCTTTTTCTGGAAGGTCTTCATCAATCTTTACATCAATGCTTTCCACTATTTTCCTTAGTCGATTATTGTAGCACTTGTAGGCTTTGCTTCGTGTATAGTATCCAAGGAAGATCCCTTCATCAACCCGGGAATCAAACTTTCTTGGTGAGCCATCATTGACTTTTATGAAGCACTTGCTTCCAAAGATCTTGAAGTACTTTATTGAAGCAGGTCTTCCTTTCCATAGTTCATAAGGAGTTTTTTCATAATTTGGTCTTAATTGAGTTCGATTCAAGGTATAGACAGTTGTCCCGACTGCTTCTCTCCAGAATTTTGGCTGCAAATCTGCTGCTAATAACATTGTTCTTGCCATTTCTTGAACTATTCGGTTTCTTCTTTCAACTACCCCATTTTGTTGGGGTGTTATGGCAGCAGATAATTCTCTTTTAATTCCATGTATTTTACAGAACTCATTAAATTCTTTTGATGTGAATTCTCCCCCTCTATCTGTTCTGAGGCACTTAATCTTTGAGTCCTTTTCATTTTCTACAAGAGCTTTAAGATTCTTAAAACACTCAAATGCTTCAGATTTATATTTTATAAAATATATCCACATCATTCTAGTATAGTCATCAACAAATAAAACAAAGTACCTTTCTCCTTAGAGTGCCGGATTTCTAGTTGGTCCACATAAATCAACATGGATGATCTCCAAAGGCTTTGATGTAGAGAACTCCTTGGTCTTGTGGCTAGTTCTGGTTTGCTTTCCATGTTGACATGGACCACATATTCCTTGATTTGGTTTGAATAACTTTGGGATGTCTCGTACAGCTTTAATCTTGTTGACATTGATCAAGTTCTCGAAGCTTGTATGTCCAAGTCGCTTGTGCCACAACCAAATTTCATCTTTTTGACTTAAGTAGCATTTATCTTCTTGAATCTTGTTCAAAATGTAAATGTTGTCTGGTGTTCTAACCCCTTTTGCCACAAGTTCCCCCAAGGAAGAGTTCCTTATTTCACAGTCTTTGGTGCTAAAGACAAAGATTTGGCTGACACTCAGGAGGTTGTGTTTGAGCCCGTTTACTAGCAGAGCATTTTGAGCTTTTCCTTTTCCATTGATAAGAGTAACAGTTCCTTTTCCAGCAATTCTGGCAGATCCACTTCCAAAGGATACATTTCCTTCCTTTTTGCTCAATGAGACAAACTTCCTTTTGTCCCCTGTCATGTGTCTGGAGCACCCACTATCCACAAACCAATGATTTTCATTATTTTGAGCATATAGAGCCAGACCACATTTATCCGTGTTGGGATTCTCACTTCTTGATTTTCCTCTTTTGAGTGGGCAATTTTGTTCATAGTGTCCATTATTGTAGCATAATGAGCAAATCAGATCAAATTTGGTCAAGGGATCAAACGAATTGTAGGTCTTGATTTGTCCCTGCCTTTTGGGGCCATATGGTTTGTTTATTTGATCCTTTAGTTTTGGTGTTTCATTCTTGTGAGCCATGCAATGTCTGGCTTGATGACCAAAATTTTTACAATAGAAACAATGTCCAAGAAAGATAGTTTTGTACCTGTTGTAATAGCCATGATTTGAATCAACATTCTTCCTTGGAATTACTCCCGCTTCATTCTTTGGATTTGAGATGGGCCTTTGATGGAATACTGGTTTGTATCTGTTGAAATATCCATGATTCGAATCCACATTCTTCTTTGGAGTTATTCTCTCTTCATTCTTTGGATCTAGGATGCGCCTTTGATGAAATACTCTTTCTTCTTTTGGGTTGCTGAAAAGTGCATTGGCATAGCTTTTCGCACTATTCTTAGTGCTTGATGATTCTCCTTTAAAACCTATTCCATATTTGTCATGTTGAGGTTTTTGACTTTTTAGGATAGTCTCAAGTATTTGAGAGCTTTTCCAACCCTTTTTAACTTGCTCCAATTCCTTTCTCAGAGATACTATTTCGGCTTCACGTTCTTCGCAAGTTTCTTCTTTTTCTTTTAGCTTTGTTTCCAAGAGATCTTCCCTTCTTTTTGTTTCCTCATTTTCTACCTTGAGAGAAATGATTTTATTCCGTAATTTCTCATTTTCTTCAATGACACTTATTAGCAGTTCATCTACATTTCCTTCTAGCCCTGAGTCATCATCATTTGTGAATGCCATGAATAATGTTTCTTGGCTTTCAGCATAGTCACTTTCTTCATCTGATTTCTTTTCGATGACTACAAATTCATCTTCATCATAATCATCTTGCTTAGAGAAGAGGTTCTTCTTATTGATCCCTTTCTTTTTGTATACCATTCTTTTAGAATTTTCTTCATCATCACTATCATGCTTATGGGGACATTTTGCAGCATAATGACCTATTTTTCCACATTTGAAACAGATAAGAGGGTACTTACCTTTTAGCTTAGATCCTTTCTTCAGCTTTCGTACAAATTGCGCCAATTCGGATTCCACATCGGAGTCATCACTACTGTCATTCCTTTCTTTCCCCTTCTTTGATTTTGAAGCCTTGAATGCTGCATCTTTGGAGCTTGGGCCACCTTTTCTCATCTCATAGGCAGTGAGGATTCCATGGAGTTCATCCATCTTGAGAGTATCTAGATCCTTTATTTCTTCTATGGCGCTTATTTTGGAGTCAAATCTGTCTGGGAGAGATCTTAAGACCTTTTGAACAATGGTACTTTCTTCAATGTTTTCGTCCAATCCTTTAAGAGAGTTGACCACTTTAGCTACTCGGAGAAAGTATGATGCAATATCTTCTTCATCATCCATTTTCAGACTTTCAAATTTCCTTCTATGAGTTTGAAGCTTTGCCTTCTTGACTTTTGAGTCCCCATCGTATAAGCCAATTAGCTTATCCCACATTTCTTTGGCAGAGTTACAATTCATGACTTTTGTAAACTTGGAATCAGTGATTCCACTAGTGATGGAGTTCAAGGCTTTTGCATTTGCAATGTAGGCTTTCCTCTCGTCTTGATCTGTTGGAAGAGTGGAAGGAATTGGGTACTCATTTAGAACCGAATGCCAGACTTTAGGTCCAAGGGACATTAAGTAGTAGGTCATTCTCTTTTTCCAGAAACCAAAATTGGTGTTGTCAAACAGAGGAGGTCTTCCTGACGCTTCGTGATTTCTCATCATGACTACGAATCCTTCTTCAAGTTGTTAGGCTAATATGAAGAAGCCTGCTCTGATACCAATTGTTGGAAATACTGAGGGGGGGGGGGATTAGTATTTCTTTTTAATTGTTCTTTTTATCACCAAAAAAACATTTATATATGGAACACAGAAATAGATAGCTGGAATAAATGTTTTTATTAATATAATCTGTGCAATGAAATAGATACAATATATAAATGGTTGCAATCAGTTGCTAAGCACCAACTTGGACTTTTGTGAGGCTCCAACCTCTAGAGCACCAACTCTGTTTTGCCAAGGCAACAATCCTGGACTTAGGAGCACCAACTCCCAAGGACCCCAATCCTTTCAGTTCTGAGGTTGCAACCCCGCGGGCTCCAACCTTTTATTATAAACTGTTATAATATGTGTTGCTGTAGTTCTATGCTCCCAAGCCTACTGAGCTTATGCTTCACTTCTGTTCTCCTGCTTCTCTTGCCTCTACCTGAACTTAGGCTTCCTCTCACTCTGATTATTCACATGCATGCACCACTTTCCTTGTTTTTCTTGTTTTATGTATTCCTGATGCCTCTGACTATTGGTTTCTGCTTTCCGCTGGCTCTTCAGTTTCCTCAATGCTCGCTTCAGCTTCCTCTGCACTTGCTTGCCTCTTCGGCTTCTTGATTCTTCATGTCTCTCTGGCTTCCTCTGAGCTGGCTTGTCCTTTGGCTTCCCGGCTTTTCGGCTTCCTCTGTCTCCTCGAGTTCACCAACACTCCAAGGACACGTTAATTCAACAGCGAGGACCGAAATACACAAAGAAAACTGTTGCATATTAAAAATTGTAACAGAGGCCCTTTTTCAATAATAATATGCATTCACAGGACTTTATTGTTTATGGAGAGATTTCATTTGAGAGACAGTACCAACAAGGAGGCCCCACCTGCCACGTCACCATCGCAATCGCAATTGGCATCGTTCAAGCCTACTGAACTATCAGAACCGTTATTATAAGCTTTTGGCCTAAAAAACCCTGGGCAATACAAATTCTGAAATACACAGGAATATATGAAAAAATCGACCGAAACGCTTAAGGGTGGACTTTAAAATCATTACACCCGCATCTATAATTGCATCGAGTCCACTGTGTAATCACAATCAGTAGTCGCAGCTTTCGGAAGTCCTATATAAGTTGAGCCCATAACATCGCCGATGGCTGATGGCCCTGCTGGACGCAATATAGTATTAAGCCAAACTACAATGTTGCATCGGGTCTGCAACATATATCGCAATCGACGCTTTCAGGGGTGACAACCCTTTGTATATTGCGATATGCGAGTTCCGATGGGCAGATGCGATATAACAATATACCATTGCAAAATGTTACAGCGGGTCCACAACATGTCATAGTTATATGATGTGTATATATATACATATATATATCGCAATTCGCATGTTTTGACGTGGCAAGGCTTAAAGCCCGAATATATGAAATACACTTAAAAACCATGCTTAAACACACTTAGCGAACTTCAGCGAACTTCACCTGTTTATACACCCGGACAGATATGTCTCGTTGAGTCTGCACATATATATTGCTGTCGGGGGTTTCAGATAGTGGCTCATAGTAGAACCTTCTGATTACAATATCGCCGATATATATATATATATATATATATATATCTTGCCGCCTCCGATAGTGTATTCCGATATATACACTATTTTCCGCCTCTGATAGTGATATTGCATATATATATATATATATATATATATATATATATATATATATATATATATATATATATATATATATATATATATATATATATATATATATATATATATATATATATTATATATATATACACACACACACACACACACACACACATATATATATATATATATGAATATATATATATATATTCTGCTCTGCTTTGGCTCTTTGGCATATATTGCTCTCGATAGTCCTTCTTTGGCATATATATGACTCCTCCTATAGCTCCGATAGCTTTGTTGTGCTCCTCCGATAGCTCTGCTTTGCTCCTCCGATATGCTCTGCTTTGCTCCTCCAATATGCTCTACTTTTATATTCTACAATACTCCTCCTGTAGCTCTGATAGCTCTGTTTTGCCTCCTCTGGCTCCTATAGTATTGCCATATTGACATCAATGACAATCTATGTCAACAATACCCTCTACAGTTCTACCATAAACTGAATGAGGGTATTAATAGCGAAGAAGATATCTGGCCTAGCGTTGACCAGATACATGAGAGAATCGATAAGATGTCTATACAAGGTGGGGTCAACATCCTTGTCACCTGATGCATCTATCTTCTTCTAGTTTGTGATCATGGGAGTAGACATGGGTTTACAATCCTTCATTCTGAAACTCTTCGGAATGTCTGTAGCATATCTTCCCTGTCCAAGGAAGATCTCCCCATCCTTTTGCCACACTTCTAATCCCATGAAATAGTGAATCAATGCTAAATCCTTCATATGAAACTATGCTGCCAGGTTTCTCTTGCAATCCTCTATGGGCCTCGATGACCTTGTCAAGAAAAGATCATCCACATACAATACTAGGAGGAGTGGTTTTCCCTCTACCATCAAATAGTAAAGGTTGGGATCTGCGTCACTCTTGACGAATCCCATTTGTTGCAAGTAGTTGTCAATCCGACCATACCATGCCCTAGGAGCCTGCTTGAGGTCATATAGAGCTCTCTTCAGTCCACACACATGCATGAGCCTCTCATGAGTCTTGAACTGCTCTGGTTGTTCTATGTACACCTCTTCCTCTATCACCTTGTTCAATAATGTTGTCTTGACATCCATCTAGTGAATATTCCATCCCATCTAATCTTCTAGGGAGATAACTGACCGAATAGAGGTGTATCTGGCAACTAGGGCAAAGGTCTCCTCATAATCTATCCCTTATTTATGTGCATAGCCCTTTGCCATGAACCTAGCCTTATATTTCTCCACACTACCAACTGCAACATACTTGATCTTGTAGATCCTTCAAGAACCTACAATTCACATGTCCTCAAGCCTTGGCACCACCTCCCAAGTATTGTTTGTCATGACAGAGTTGTATTCTTCTACCATGGCATCTACTGACACCTAATGTTGTTCGGCCTCCTGAAAGCTGGAAGGTTCTGCAACCTGAGCTACCAATTCTTGATATTTGTCAGGCTGTTTGTGCTCTCCCTTATTCATCCTAGGAGTGCCAATAAACTCTTCTACATCTCTCAATGTCTCATTAACCTCTCCACTGGCTTGACCACTAGTAGTGGGAGGTTCAACCAGCTCCTCCTCATCTTGCCTCTGTTGCTTTGTCTCCTAAGATCTCACTGGATTTCTTGCTTTTGGGGAAATGTTAGTACTAGTCATTGTATTGTATATCTGTGATTGTCCCACTGGTTGCCCCTGTGGTTGTCCCTACTATTGGACCAATGAAACTTCAGCTCATTGATTTTGATCACCTGCTCAATCTTCAGGTATCTCATGAGATCTCTTGAAATCTCAATCTTTAATGAAATTTACGTCTCGTCTCACTATAACGTTCCTATTGTTAGGAATGTAGATCTTGTATGTGTTGGAGGTCTCGCTATAACCAACAAGAAACCCCTTCTTTGTTGTCTAATCCAATTTGATGCACTTCTCATCTGACATGTGGCAATAAGAAACACTGCCAAAGATTCTGAAGTGACTAACCTCTAGCTTCTTCCCTGTGAAGACCCCTTTTGGTGTTTTCTTCCCCAATGCTCTATGAGGAGTCCTGTTATGAATATACATTGTCATGTTACATGCCTTTTCCCATAGAAACTTGGGAAAATCCTGGTCATATAACATTTCTTTTGCATCCCCTACTATGGTTTTATTTTTCTGCTATGATACCCCATTCTACTATGGATTATACATATTTTTCCGCTTTCTACTGATGCCTTCCTTCGCACAAAAATGTGTGAAGTCTTTATAAATATACTCTCCACCATTATTTGAGCGAAGTACCTTGATCTTCTTTCCTATCGCATTCTCCACGAGAGCCTTAAACTCACTGAAACGATCGAAGACCTCATCCTTGGTCTTCAAAAAATAGATTTTTCATGGGTCATCAATAAAGGTGATGAAGTATTTTACACCACAGCTCTTGGGAGATATAAAACATCATGCAGAAAAAAGTCTGGAAGACCAGGTAGTTTGAGCTTGATGGTGCTAAGGCCTGATGGCTTGAGTTTTGACTTGTCTACAAAGTATATTGCTCCATCAAAATTGTCAGTGAACTATTCAAAAAAATATCTCCTGAAATTCATGTGGCAAGTTACTCCTGAATCAAGCAACCAATCATCTTCCCATGAAGCAAGTGAAGCATTGAATAAGTCTTTAGTTACTCCAATGTTGCAATGTGCCACAACATAATGAGCGGATTTAGGTGCTTTACCTTTCCCTTTGTCAGGTGTTTTACCTTTTCCTTCATTTCTTTCCTGCTCAATTTGGTGCCACGACAACTTACAAGTGGAAGCATCATGTCCATCTCTATTGTATCACATGCAATGAAGATCAATTTTTTCTCCTTAAAACTGTCTGCCCCCCCGCCTCTAAAATCCTTCCTTCCTCTTCCTCTTCAAACACCTCTTCCTCTAGAAGAATCTTGTGCATGATTCTTCTCCTTCTGTGCAAGGCACACAGAATCTTCAGTAGACTGAGGAGTTGTCTTCTTCCCAAAATCCTTCTCTCTTTCAACAAACTTCTTCTAAAGAGAGTCAAAGGTAATGTCTTTCAGGTTATGATATGATTTTAAACAAGAACGCAACAAATTATAGATATAACCATAAATACAGAGATGCAATAGAAATAACATTATCTTTCATTAATATCAAATAATGAAATATGCTTACAGATAGAATGGAAATGAGACTAGTTCGGGTGATGGTAGCTTATCTTTGAGAAGAGATGTGGTGGCTACATGCCTCTAAACTGAGTTACAATGAGGCTCAAGGGCCTTTTTATTATTGAAAAATTAGAGAAAACCCTAAACAATCAAAACCTTAACCCAAGGAGATGTAACACCAAGAGTTTATGGGTCTCATTGGGGTTAGTTGGGCAACCAACTTCTCAGGATTGTAACTTGGTCATATTATCTCTGTTTGAGCGCATGATACCTCATTGGAGAGATCTCTCTAAGTAATACAACTAGAAACATGATTTCAATTAAATTGCTTGGAGGAATATTGCCAAAAAAGCGTCGTTTAGGGCCTCAAAACAACTTCGGAAGTTCGGGACCCAAAAAACTTCCAAAAATAGTAAATTGTGCTACAATTAAGGAAACTGAACAACTGAAAGAAACAGTAGCGGGGGTCCACGTGGAATATGCGGGTGGCCAGCAATATCCACCTGGATCATTCCTCCCCCCTTAGGAAGCAATGGTCTCCATTGCGTTGAGTTCCTCCATGAGATGAGGAAACTTCTGCTGAACTTGGTCCCTAGTGAGCCATTTTCCTTGGTGCAGGAGTTGGCCGGCTTTGACAACTCGATACAGTTGGATCTTCTGCTGGCGAGTGTTCTTGATCTACGTGTCCATGATCCGATTAGTTGCAGCTTGTTCCATGTAGTCTGGATTTAACTCTATTGGTGTGAGCTGTTCTGCAATGTCGGATGTGTCCAGTAATGGTGGAAAGTATGGCCGAAGGTGATCCACATTGAACACTGGGTGTAGGCCAAGGAATGGGGGAATGTTGAGCTCAAAAGCATTATCTCCCACAACCTTGGTGATGGTGTATGGCCCATATTGAAGCGGGCGAATCTTGTGGTGGGGCCCAGCGAGGTGCTCCTTCTGTAAATGTAGCCAAACTTTGTCGCCCACTTAGAACTTGTGTGGCACCTGATGCTAATCATGCCACTGCTTGTACTTAGCATTGGCTTTGTCCAATATGTCATGGACCTGTTGGTGGATGTGTTGAATGTGCTCAATGAAGCTATTTTCCTTGTCGGCTTCAGATTGGACATGAGCCGAATTTGTTTGAGTCGCTACAAATGGTATGACCACATTAATGGGACATAGTGGCTGGAATCCCAGACGAGCTGTCGAGAGCCTGATTGTAGTTGTGATGGACATAGGGGAGGCTCTCATCCCATGTGCGTGGATGCTTTGAGTTGTACATGCACAAAATGTGTACGATCATCCTGTTGACGACCTTTGTCTGACCATCAGTTTGGGGATGGAAAGCTATGGACTTAGTGAGCTTGGTGTCCAGCATCGACCAGAGACTGAACCAAAATGTACTGAGGAAACCGCTGTCCCGATCTGAGATGATAGACTGTGGAATCCGAAAGTGTACCCACACTCATTCAAAGAAGAGTTTAGTAGTGGCTTATGTTGTGATACTCTTCTTGTAGGATGCCATAATGGCCATCTTTGAGAATCTGTCGACGACCACAAAAACATAGTCGTTTACATGCTTAGTAGAAGGGAGGCCTAACATGTAATCCATGGGGATGGATTCCCAAGGTCGACTAGGGGTAGGCAGCAGAGTATAGGGACCTTGCTTCTTGATGGTCGGTTTGGCAGTGACGCAGGCAGTGTAGGATCTGATGTACTTCCCAACATCATGTCAAAGATTCAGCCAATAGAAATACTTCTGCAGTAATGCCACCATTTTTTTGACCCCGAAATGCCCAATGGCCCGAATGTAGTACGCTTCCCAGATCATCTTCGCACGCTCACTTGAAGGAACATGAAGGTGTCCCAGGTGGCATAACAGAGCATCCTGGAGGTGAAAATCTGGAACTTGCTGACCCTCTAAGAGCGTATGGTATGTGTGGCCAAATTCTGGGTCACTTTTTTAGAGAAGTGGCCAATCATAAGTCTCATGCCAACAAGAGATGAGCACGGTGGTTAACGCCATGATCGGTGGTCGGTTGAGGTAGTCTGCAACATTATTGGTGTTGCCCTTCTTGTACTTGATATTAAAATGGAACTGTTGCAGGTTTGTGGAAAACTTCTGATGGTGATCATTATGCAACTTCCCTTGCATCTGTATGAACTGCAGGGTCGGTGGTCTATGTGGATGACCGTTTACTTCCCCAAAATGTAATGCTTCCATTGTCGGAAGGCCTGCACAATGGAATACATCTCTTTTTCATAAGTGGGATACTTTCGGTCCGTGTCTGAAAGTGTCTCACTATGATATGCCACTGGATGCCCTTGTTGAGTAAGGATTGCCTCAATAGCATAGTCAGAGGCATCTGTCTCGATCTCAAATGGTTGTTGCAAGTTTGGTAATGTGAGCACTAGTGCAGAGTAGAGGTGGTGTTTCAACTCTGTGAATCCCTTTTGTTGAGATTCACACCAAAAGAATTTTGCTTTCGCTCCTCCTTTAGTGACTTGACTCAAGGGCTAAGTGATATGAGAGAACCCCAACACGAACCTGCGGTAGAAATTGGAAAGACCCAGAAAGCTGCAGAGTCCTGTCAGAGTGGTTGGGGCTGGCCAATCCTGAATGACTTGGATCTTGGATGGATCCACATGCACCCCCCGTTCATCAAAAATGTATCCCAGATACTGAACTTGGGTCATGCCAAAAGTGCATTTCTCCAAATTGGCACACTTGCCGCAGTGTTTGGAGAACCTATCGGATGTGGTGGAGGTGCTCTTCCCAACTCTGGGTGAAGATCAGGATGTCATCCAAGTATACCACTACAAATGAGTTGGAATGGCCACAATATGTCATCCATAAGCCTCATGAAGGTTGCAGGAGCATTCATTAACCCAAAAGGCATAACCAACCATTCGAAAAGGCCCTCCTTGGCTTTGAAGGCAGTCTTCCACACATCGAAGGGTTTGATTGGTACTTGGTGATATCCAAACTTCAAGTCGATCTCGCTGAAATATTTTCCCCCCTTGAGTTGGTCCAGACGGTCATCAATCCGCGGGATCGGGTGCCTATTCCGGACAATGATCTTGTTCAATGCCCGATAGTCAATACATAGTCTTCAAGTCCCATCCTTCTTCTTTACCAACACGATCAGGCTCCCACAGGGCAATGAACTCGGCCGAATGTGACCTTTCTACATCAACTCCTGAATTTGCTTCTTGATTTCATCGTTCTCCAGAATGGAGTGCCGATAGATTGGTCCATTGGGTAATGCCGCACCTGGGGTCAGATCGATGGAGTGCTTGACCTAACAATGCAGAGGCACCCCTGCGGGGGAGGTGAAGGTGTCCTTGTACTCCATGACCTTGTCCATCTGTTGTTGTCTTGGAGAGGGACCCTGTCTGGAGGTCGTGGCCACCGTCTTCTTCTTTCCTTGAGGGCGTATCATCCGGAAAACAAATTTCCTATATTTTGAAATGAGCTTACTGCATTGTTTTGTAGTAACCAGAGAAATGGCGGTAGTGCTACCTCCGGTATCCTATACAACTTATTTCCCAATGTAAAAATAACAGCGCGAGGCCTTGACTCATACACAACATGCCGCTTCCACAAGTATGGTTGGCCTAATAATACATCACAAACATCAAAGGGATCAACGTTACATAATACCTCATCCATGGAGGGCTTGATGCTGTATGGAAGGCGACACTGTTGGCTCACGCGCATATCTCGTCCTTGGTGAAGCCACCTGATGGTGTACGGTTGTGGGTGTGCTGTGGTCGGTAAGCCTAGCCGCTTCACAACCTCTACTGCAATGAGGTTATTTTGGCTCCTGCCATCGACAATCAACTGTAGCGGGGAACCCTTTACCCACATCTGGGAGTGGAAGAGACGCTACTCCTCCTCTGGATATTCGGGTTCCTCCTTCTGGATCTTTGTTGTGGCAATGGTGTCATTGGGCTCCGCATCAATAATTTGCTTCCCTTTGTCATTCCCCTTGTCGGGTTCTGACTTAGAGTCAGAACATGCATATGATTCTGAAGCCTTCATTTTGGCCACCAGTGACTGCTTGGCCCAATACTCACTTGTGTTGTGGGTGGAGCTCTTATAGAACTCACACCACTTTCCCGTGTCCTTATTTGGTTTCACAGTATTGTCCTTTGCTTGTGGCCTTGGCGGGTTGTTCGGGTTCGTCTCGCCTTGGCTTTGTCCTTTGTTCTGCGGTTTTGGGGTACCTTTCCCTTACTTCGTATTTGCAGATCCAAAGTCTCACTTCTTCTATTTAAAGTTTTTCTCGATCTTGACAGCATATCAATATGCCATGCCGAGCGAGGAGATGTCCAGGAACTCCATCTCGTCCTGGATGTATCTATGTAGGAAGCCACAGTAATTGAGTACAAAATGTTTCTCAGAATCCTTGATACCCAACTTTGTGTGAAGGGTATGAAAAACATTGGTAAACTCCAACACATCTTGGTCCCTTCCCTGCCGCAGCGTGGTCCACTTTATGTATTTGTCCTCATAGCTCCCGACAGGGTAGTATTGGTTCTTGATGGTGTCCTGGAATGAATTCTAAGTGGGAGCAGATGACACAGTGAGGTCGTACTTTCATCCTTTTACTCATAATAGGTTTCCCACCAGTCCTTGACGTGGGGGGTGACTTTGAGAAGAGAAAAAGTATTATTTTCTCGGCTGGAAAAATCATGAACATAAACATATCCTTCTAGTAGATTCAACCATTTATCTATTGCGTCTTCATCTATTTGGCACTCAAATATGGGAATGCCAAAGTTTACTTGTACCTCAAAAGGTGTAAAGTCTCTAGAGTGGCTGTTGGATGTGGATGCGCCGCTGATGGCCAACCGTTGAAGGATCTGGGCAATGTTATCCATCATCGCGTTCCTTTGTTTGTCGAGGGCCTCCTCGAGCAATATTTTGATAGGATATCTTGCTCCCTCATTTTTCTCTTCTTCCCCCATGGGAGGCCATTGGGATTTTTGAGGCTGGTCTTGCAAAGGTTCGACTAGTTCAAGCCCTAAATCCTCATATCCCGACCTCATTGTGGACATGCTAAGAAAAACAGAGAAAGAGCAGACCGCTCTAATACCACTGATCCGAATTTAAATAGGAACGCAACAAATTACAGATATAACCATAAATACAAATATGCAGCAAAAATAACACGATCTTTCATTAATATCAAATAATGAAATATGCTTACAAACAGAATGGAAATGAGACTAGCTCGGGCGATAGTAGCTTATCTCTGAGAAGAGATGTGGCGGCTACATGCCTCTGAACTGAGTTACAATGAGGCTCAAGGGCCTTTTTATTATTGAACAATAAGAGAAAACCCTAAACAACCAAAACCCTAACCCGAGGAGATGTAACAACAAGAGTTTATGGGCCCCGTTGGGGTTAGTTGGGCAGCCAACTTCCCAGGGTTGTAACTTGGTCATATTATCTCCGTTTGACGCGCATGATACCTCGTTGGAAAGATCTCTCCTAGGAATACAACTGAAAATGCATGCTCAATGACATTGCTTGGAGGAATATTGCCAAAAAAATGTCGTTTAGGGCCTCAAAACGACTCTAGATGTTCAGGACCCGAAAAACTGCCAAAAATAGTAAATTGTGCTACAATTAAGGAAAATGAAAAATTGAAAGAAACAATGGTGGGGGTCCACATGGAATAGGTGGGTGGCCACTAGTATCCACCTGGATCAGGTTACCACTTTCTTCTTATGATTCAAGATAATGTGAATAGGTGGGATATATCATCTTGACATAAGATATGAGAGGAATATCTATTTATCATCAATTGAACAACTTCAAGTTCAGAGTATGAGTCATATAATTCCTTCAACTTATGTAAGGCTTCAAAGGCATTTGAAAATGGAGATATATGTCGACTCACCTCTTCATTTACTGATGCTGCTATCAGGGAATAAGCCTTGCTGTTCTTGTTTTCCCAAATGGAAAGCTCCTTATCTGAAGTAGGCTTTTCGAGTGCATTGTCTCCTTCTTCTTCACAAACCCATTTCCACAACTCATTGAAAATGAGGGTGTGTTTTATCTTCCGAGACCACTCATGGTAGTTCTCTTTACTAGAGAGAACTACTCCCACAATGGAGATTAGTGAATACATCATAAAAAAAAACTATGTGTTTTTGATTTCCAAAATAATTCTAACCATACTTTTTTCCTTCTACCATCTTCACTCTTCATTGTGCATATGCAAGTTCTCCACCATACATGGTATACCACTATACCATATATTAAACCACATTATATAATGCAGTTCATAATGTAAACATCACCATATAGGCCTTTACATGCCTTTTAAAAACAAACCCTCATATGCACTCTCATAGTACATATACCCACTGTTAGTGTCTGTCTTTCCAGCCTTCCTCCAGTGATCAAACATGCTCTTACAAAGTGATTTTGAAGTGTCAAGGTCAAAATTTTGTCATTTCAGTGAGTCTTCAAGCAAAATTTGGTCACTAGGCATTAGGTCTAGGGTTTGCTCTCACTCTTTTCAAAGTTGCCCAAATGCCAATCTATGTCACTATTCAGCTGAATCTATCATCATTCATAGGGTTTTCATTATCATCTCAGTGTCTAATGAGTCATTTTACACCTTGTTCATGCTTTAGTTGCGCCCAGGCAAGGTCATTTCCCTCTCCTAGGGTTTTGAAGGCAATTTCTCTTGGACGGTCAAATCATCGGCAAAACTTGTTTCCTGATGTTCATACACCTTCCCCTATCCTTCATATACCTTATCAAATGCTTCCCATCCCTTAGATCCGCCAAATTCCTCATTTTCGCACAAACCCTAGTTTCTTGCTACAACCTGGCAATTTTCTAGGTTGGGCCTGTGTTTTGCCCTTTTGGACCCCTTCCCCTCACTCGATCTCCACAATTCCACTTTCCCCTACTTCCTAACATCCCTCCCTACTTCCAAATATTTCCCCAAGAATTTAGAAGCCTCTTATCCCCTTCATTTCGCTTCATTTCGACAAAATCCCTTGTTCCACACATCGGGATAAGTTTCACTCAAAAGATGCTTTAGAGAAATCAAAGATGAATTTTGGGAAACTGAGAGAGGTTTTTGTGCAAAACATGCCAAAGAAGAAAAACCTCCTTCACTTTTTTCACAGGTGTCATGGTTTGAGAGAAATATCAAGAATACCGTTTCCTCATGAGAATCAAAGACACCTCTGAAGTGACCTTGGGAAAATCAAGTTTTCTCCTAGCTTGGTTGGCCAAAGGATTTGCTTTATGGGTAAAATGATAACTAGACACAAATAGCTTTCCAATGAGCTATCATGAGCTCAATTTGGGATTGAGGAAGGCATTCAAAAGTTGACTGCAACAGCACTCTTCCTTGAGGCAGCCTCATTTGGCACTTTTTGACCAGTCTTGGGAGATTTGATTTTTGACAGGGAAAATAAACTCCAAATTGAAAAATTACAGTTGGGTTGGAAAGTAGACTCAAAGACCTTTCCAACGAGCTATCCTGCACCCGATTCTGACACTGGGAAGGCCTCCAAAAGCCTCCTGCAAAAGCGCGCGACCTGTTGGGTGCGCGCGACCTGTCAGGGGGGTCTTACCAGTTGAGAAAATACACTGGCGCGACCTGTTGGGCGCGCGCGACCTGTTGGGAATTTATCCACAAAAATTGCCTGTAAACTGCCAAACATCCCCAAATTTCTTCAAGATTGCAGGTAGGCCTTTGATCATCAAAGTATTTTGCTTGATAAGGAAAAATGGGCATGAGAAATGTGTTTTAATGCCATCAAGTTGAAATGAGAGGTTCATGTATATTTGCTTTAAAAATGTCAAAATTACAATCGCCAGATCCAAGGAGGTTGGCCAAGGCACTAAAACGACGAAAAAGGCCTGATCCCCTCCACATCTTGGCAGAGGCTTCCTTGAAGGAGCATGATATTAAATGACCTCACTTGAGCATTTTTGGTCACTTATGAATTTTTGGGTAAAAAACAGGTTTTTCTCCCTGACAGGTCGCGCGCCGCGCGCGACCTATTCGATGGGCAACTTCATTTTGGGAAAACTCAGCATTTCTGGATTTGTCATGCAAAGATACACCTGCTCAGCAATTACCAAGAGATTTCATCAAGTTTTGAGCCTCCAGAAGGTCAAAAAACATGCAAAAATTGACTTTCTGCCATCTTTTTGACAAGCAGGAAGCAGTCTTGGGAGATTGCAATTTTGGAGGGGCAAATGGCCACCAAATTCAGAAATTCCACTTGGGTTGGAAAGTAGACATCCAGACCTTTCCAACAAGCCCACTTTTGCCTCATTTGGACACCTAGAAGTGCCTCAAAAGCAGCTCCAAAGAAGCGCGACCTATCAGGATTAGGGCGCGACCTGTTGGGCAATTTTCACAATTTTTCACCTACAGCTCAGGAATTCGCCCAGCTTTGGCCAGTTTTGACTTGGGATGGGATTTTTCACCCTCTTTGATGTAATTAATGTATTTTCATGTTGATATGACACTTATTTACCTATTCTAGAAGATTCATTCATGAAATAGCAAACATTTAATGAATGAATTGGTTTCCTAGCTTATAGAGGCAAGTTGTTTTGACTGCCTAGATTTTAGTGCTCAGTTTAGAATTGGTTGAAACAGCTCCTAGAAGAATGAGCTCGACCCCTAGAGGCAAGGAAAGATGTTAGATTGCCTATATTATGTATTTTCTTGGTCATTTTCATGGTTGGACTCTTGAGGGAGAAAGCTCTATTGTATTATTCATTGTATCTCTGCAATTTTGGCAAAGGAAGAAAGACCAGGGTTTTGCAGTCCTTTTTGGGATTCCTGTGGTTACATGTATTGATGGTGTGCTTCTCTTTGTACTTGTAAGTGTGTTATGTGAAATCATCCTCTTTCTTTTTCTTCTGAAATTAGGCAAATGAAGTGTTAAAGTAGAATTCATGATTGTCATGCTCTGCTTTTAAGTTTGCTTAATATTTATGTTTTCATCTGTCTAAAGAGAACTCTTGAAGGTTTCTTGCTCTCTTTAGCTCCTCATCGGTCATTCCTATCCATTCACTTAATTCAAAGGCATCAATACAGTCTCCTACCTTGCCCCAAAGAACCCCCTGCAAAAACTGTGTCCAATCCCCGCACCCAAAATTGCCTTTCCCCAACTTTCCACCAAAACCCATCAGTTTACTAGCCTAAAATCAGTGTTTCCTTATTGGTTATCTCGCCCGTTGAAGATCTTTACCGAGATAGACCGGAGAGAGCCCTCTCCTACCCCGTAGGGCTAGCTACGAGGCTAAGTGGTTTGATGTTGCCTTGAAGTTTACCTTTCTCAGCCTGAGGTGAAATTTCAAGCGCTAACACCCACCATAAGAATTCAACGTATCATGTATAATAAATCATGCCTTTTAAAAACTTATTATATGTCATCTCATGCATTTATGAGTGTGGGTAACCATATGAACCTCACGACCTTCATAAAAAGTTTATTCAACACATGCCATAAAAGAAACTTCAACGCATGTATGGACTTTGACCTTTTCAATGCAACATAAAACTTCTTTTTGTTTAACATAACACCATATGTATGACCAGAATGACCAATGATAAAATAATTCAGCATAAGACGTCATACCAAATTCAACTCTCCATTGCATATACTATTACACCATTCAGCCATATGATCCATCAAAACACATTCACTTTCGAATATATATGGAGCTCCAACACAGTATTCACAACTTTCATTCATCAGCGCAAAAATTTCAATCAAATCCATAGTCCGAAAAACGCACAGGCTCGCTCCGGCTCCAACAACAGTGTCCCATTCCACGGTAATGCAAATCAACGTTCGATCAAACACAACACCAAGAGTCACGGTTTGCAGGGCTTCACATGCAACATCAAAATGGTCCAACACTTCAACACATTAATTGATCTTCGCACATTCTTTAACACAAAATACAAGTGTAATAATTGACTATGGTCAATGCAACTTCAATGAAAAGAGCAGAGAAAATGTGAAGGTTTGAGACAGAGAATCGACAAAGAAATTAGTGCACAATGCAGGGAATCAAATACATATTTTCTATCAAGGGAGAGAGGAGTTACAAGGACCATATAACTAATAATAGGGGTTGGCTCTGATACCATGTCAGGCCAGGAGGTAACTCCACGAATTGAAATTTTTATTGCATTAGCCATACCATGAATTTATACATGAGTGGAGAGACTCTTTGGATTCAAATTCCAAGGTATCTTGGTTTGCTCAGATGCATAATTGACAATATTTACAATATTCCTTTCGGATTAGATGTCAACAATCTTATTTCCATGTCATCTATTTTGTCAAGAATTTCTTCCTCATTTTGTTCTTCAATGACAACAGAGGGATCCTTTTTTTGCAATACTCTTCTTGATCTATGATGAATATCTTTTAGATCAAGAGGAGATATCATGTATGTTTAATTTGCACCTTAGCATTGTAAGTGTGTTGAGTTACTTTATTGTTTGGGTTTGGAAGTGGTTGTGTAGGTAATTGAGTGGGAGTAGGTCTTTTAGGTGGTTGTGAAGAGGGTAATAGGACAGGTTGACTAGAAGTAAACTATCGGTGTAACTGAAGTTACGGTGGAGGTGGATTGTATTGAGATTAGTACTGAAGATATTGAGGATAATATGGGTAATATTGTTGATTTTTTTCTCCATATGAACCTATTGTAGCGGCTACAACCACCCTCCAAAATTTTTCCTTTGCTTCGTTTTGGAGCCTCCCTTCTAAACTACAACAACTCATCTTGCAATGATCCAGGTACTTGTGATTTGATTGAACTTCATCCTTTGCATTATGGCTTGTGTTTTCAGACTTGGTTTACTGTCTAACCCACAAGACAATCTCTTGATTTGGTTCCTACCCAGTTCTGAGCTTGCCTTAGAGAACTGCGCAATCCTTGAGGGAAACCAACCTTGTTCTCGGGAATTACGCAGTTCAAGCTGACAATGAGCCTTCAGCTCAAGAATTGCGAAGAGCTAGTGGAAATCCAACCTTTAGCTCGGAAATTATGCAGAACATGAGAGGCAGCCTAGAGCCACTCAACCTAGAAATTGCGTAGGACCTCACTGTGCTAAAAAACTGCGTAATGCATGAGCTAGAGACTTGACCAGTCCTTCCTAGAACTGTGCAATCATTCTGGGAAATGCATGGCAGGTTCTGCCCCCAGGAAAGAAAGAAAACTAAAGGGAAAGAAGCATCCTTAGGAAGCAGGGATCTATTATTAGTTTCCTGAAGATCACACATTGCTATCCTTAGAAGTTTCGGCCAAGTGTTGCTTTTGTCCTTAATCTCAGGCATGCATGTCATAAATTCCAATTTGCTCAATTCTATGTAATGGATGCCTCTAGAGATAATTTGTACATTTGATCATTAAGCTCTAACATTCCCGAGGAGATCAAGGGGCCTTCAAAGCATTGCCGTCGCTTTTCCAGGTGAGTTTTGCTTTTATCGTCTTTTGCCGCTTTTTGTTGTTTAGCTTATGTGAGTGTTGTTTCATTTGTTTCATTGAACGTCTGCTGGTGTTTTAAATTGTAGAATTCATGGTAGAAGTTTTGTTTCAAGTTATAGATTGCCTTTCCCAAGCGTCGCATGAGTTTTCCTATTTTTGAACCAACGGTCGCTGTTGTGGTGACTCCCTTCACATGCTTCGTTTTCCATCAGTTTAATCAATTGCTACACTTGTTTCACATGCATGCATCAACACTTAGTCAGATATGCACCTAGCATCACATAATCCTTAAGATCTGTTTTATTTTAACACTCTCATGGGAAGATCTGGGCTCCCCTTGCCTGGATCTCACACTTCACTATATGCACTGCGTAATCTAGGAGCTCAAGGCCTCTACCTTGGCTTCCGGAATTACGTAAAGCCTATCCTGGCCTGGTTCCAACTGCGCATTGCGTAGTTCCAGGAGCCAGTATCCTAGCTTGGCCATTGAGACTATGCAATGCGCAGTCTCTCCCAAGCCCTAGCCTAGACTGAACTGCGCATTGTGCAGTTCCAGTCATCAAGCTTCCACACTGACTACTGGGACTGCACAGTGCGTAGTTCCCACAATCAGTTATTCACCCCTCTCAGTCAAAATTGCACAATCCCTCTCATAAGATGCCATGGTTGCTGCTTGATCATGCCTTGAAGTTAGATTTGTAAGAGCTAATGTTTGCTTTCCATGAGTGCCCCTTCTATCCCACATGTACCACACCCTTGAAGCACTTCTCTCCAGCAGTAATTGTACCATGGCACCAAAGAGAGATGCTTCAAGAGAGACCACTGAAAGAAGTACCAGGGAAGAAGTTGAGAAAGTGGCAGTTAACGTGCCAATGTATGAGGACACTCAACTGCTCATAGAAAAGGTGTCAACACTAACAAGGTAGCAAGTCCAACCGTAATAGTAAAAGGCAACAATCCAATACAAGATCAGGGAAAGAGGAAGTCGCTGACATAATAGAGGGAGAACAAAGCTGCAGAGTAAAAGCGGATTCAATCTTCATGCAGAAACTTTGGCAACATAAGCAAAAGGAAGCAGATGACATAGACAACAACGCAGCAGAAGAGAGAAAAGCAGAGCTTGCAGATAGCAGAACTGAGATCACAGCAAGCAAACAACAATGGAAGGAAGGACGGGAGATGAGGAGGAAAGATCAGGAAGATCAGTAGAAGCGGGAAGAAGAACAAAGTCAAGGTGAAATGACAGAGAAAATATCGCTAATACAAGTTGATGAGCCAGAACAACCAACAACCGAGGAAATGTGTGGACAGGTACAGGTTCCCTCACCAATGCTAAACACAAGAACCAAGTCCGGCTAGAGATCGATGAGTACATGGAGCAACTAAGATGAGAGGCCACTAGAGAAGACTTGGAGCTGAATGCACACAACATGTAGAAGTACATCGGTGGTCCTGTCAAGGTCAACATCATGCTGCTCATGCTTCAGAATGAGTTGGATACAGGTTCTGAGACCATACACCCGGATGCCATGGAGGCAAGAGTCCGCCTTCAGGAAGACAACATCAGGCAGTTTGGGGACACCATCATGCAGTACCAAGCTTGGCATGTGACCGAGAAGCACCAAGTGGAGGTTTCCAAGTTGGTCTTTCCCCAAACTTTGGAGTCATAGTGTTTTGTCTTGTTAGGCTGTCTCTAGCCTATTTTTATTACATGGGTACATGTGGAAAATTTAATAATATTTTAAGTATGTTGTAAGTGAAATTCCAAGTGTCATTAGTGGAATGTGAAAGGTCATCATGTTATGTAATGAGTTACTTGTAAGGAAGTTGAAGAGTCATGAGGGTAGTCAAAGAGTCACAAAGGGGAATGTCAAGGGTCACCCCACCCTTTGTTATAAATAGAACCTCATAAATCATAGAAGTGGATTTTGGGAGCTAAGATTTTGGCTAGGCTTAGGCTTATGAAAGGCTTGGGAGTATTGTGATGAACCTTGGCTTCTCCACTACGTAGAGCGAGTATACTGCTTTGGAGGGTCAAGTGTTTTTTATTGTAATGTTCCACTATTGGGGCTAGTGGTTGTCAATGGTGTATGTATGGATGGAACTTTCACTTATAATAATAATAACTGAGCCAACACGCTTTCATGCATATGTTGTTATTGTAGTTGGACTATTCTGGTTGCTTTAGCAATGCATGTTGTTTAAGTTATGCATTTGCTTATGAACTACTTTGAATGAAATTGCATGAAACTTGTTGAATGTGTGTTGTTGGATTAACCCGTCACTTTGTTTTGTGGACTATTCCGCATTTCAGATTGTGATGTCATTCCGTTCATGTGTTCCTTTTAGAATGCGTACTATTGTAGGCTTCTAAGGGGCACACTTCCTTTCTTCCTCCGTGTTGGGTGTGGAGCCTGATTATCTTCTTTATTTAGAGGTATCGCCGAATTGGACCCCATTTCATAATGTGGCGGCAACAACGCCCGTCTATGTGCAACACCAGGGGGGTCCAGGGGGGCGACGACGATTATTTGGAGCCCCCCCGGCGGGGGATTGGGGGCAACGCCCCCTAAAGCTAAAAATAGATGTAAAATTGCCTTGTAAAATGTTGTAAGTTCGTAGTCAATCTAGGCCGTTCATTAGGCAGAAATTTGACGATCGAAGTTATGTTTAATTTAGGGTTTTTTTCCCTAGAAGGAAACCCCTCGCTATATATGAGAGAATTGTATTGTGTTTGTGTAGATCTGTATTCTGACCGAGAAAGAGAGAGGAGATTATGTGAGATAGATCAGGGAATTACAATGAGTTTGCTGTAGGTTGTATCTCTTCATTTTGTTGGATAATAAAAAGGGAAGGAATGGTCATTTCTCCATGGACTAGCTCAAATTGGGTAAACCACGTATATCTGTGTCTCTCTTGTTTTATGCGTTTTCTGTGTTCTACAATATATTTTATGTGTTCCATTTCTCTGCAATATATAATTTTCTAACACTCCGTGTGTTAGAACCCCCATGCATCTCACTTGACTCGCTGCAAGGTCACACACTTGCTTTAGTCCAAAGTTATCATGCTTATCTCTACGCACTACTGTGGTCAAGGCATTACACTACCACCCACTACTGGGAATCCTACTCTAAACTGTCTGAGGTCTAGTTGGGACTTCTTACCGGGGAGATCCCCTGAATGTTGGTGGGTCCAACACTGTTAACATTTCTGTGCTAGAAGGAGGGCCAGATGATAATATGAGCCCTTCAATCTATTTTGAATTTCTGCACATCATTCATGACTTATATCCCAATCTCAACCCCGACATGTTTTTCTCACGCTCATGATTTCGATGTACCGGTGGATGTTATAGATGACTTGTCACAACTCAAATTTGATGGCGAAAGCGGAGAATCCCTGTTAATCCACGCAGTTTCCTTTCTGGGTTTCTGTGACAGGAATGAAGTCTCCTCGGACGGCATTGCCTATGGGTTGTTCTCTTACACATTCGAAGGGCGCATTAAGCAATGGTGTCACACATTGCACGCAACCTCTATACACTCTGTCAACCACATGATCAGAGAATTAGGCCGTGCTTTCGTCTTTTATGACCATAAAACACTAATCGAAAGATTTAAAAATTGCGAAAAGCACCCGACGAACCAATTGAGAATTTTCACGATCATTTTCTTCATTACTGTTATGAATTTCCTAAAGATGAAGTTGAATGGAATTTTTTGGAGGAAATATTTTAGTATCTTTTTCACATCTTTGAGAATCCACATGAGTTAGAATCTTTTGAACCTCTCTTGGCATACCTCAGTGTTAGAGCTTCTAAATCTGAGACAGGTAAGGTTGCTGTCCCAAGTGACCCTCCGTCTCCTTCTCATCAAATAGCTCTAGATCCGTAGGTTGAGGTGGGAGAAGTTGAGAATCCACCTGTTGATATGTCACCATCTCATCCTACCCCACATGCTTAGGATTTTTGCGCAGATTTGGACTGCAAGCCCGATGGTTGTCATGTGGTCTTATCTCCTCAGCCTCCACTATTTGGTTCCTTTGATCCTCCGGATTTTGGTGTATTGTGTTCATCCGTTTCGGATCTCACATGAGATGTTCATGAGGATAAAGTTCAGGATGGAGTTGGTGTTGAACAACCAACCTACGCTATAATTTTTGATGAGCATGTGTGGGAGTCTGAACAAGTATCTATGGTGAAGGATGACCCCCTTCTGTCCGCACGTTGCCTGCTTAATCCTGACATCTGCCATGATTCTCCTATTTCTGTTCCATCTTGTGAAAATTCACTTCTAGATGTTTCCATTTCTAATCATTTGCATAACGCGTGGGATGCCAGTCTTTCATTTGATTGCGGAGAGGACAGATCTATCTCTCCGGATCCACCCATATCTCATCTTACCTTTCCAAAAACATAGAGGGTGAAATTTCTCGCTTTTCATCGTCCCCTATTTGTGATTCGTCAGATCATGAGGATGTCGTTGTTCATCATCTTGAATTTTCTAATCGTGGCTGTCGTGATATTCTCATTCATTCATCTAATCATGATTCTGATTTGCCTGTTGTTGATCTTTCTAAGCCATTGGTTTTTGATGGTCCATCTTCTGATGAAGTGGAAACTCCTCAAGCTATCAAGGAACTTCAACTCGAGCTAATGGTTATGTCAGGTTCTCGTAACCTTGAGGTCAGTTCCAAATCCAATAAAAAATCTGTTGAATCTGCCCAAGCTCCTCATCACTCTCATGTTCACATTGAAAATCAATCCAATTCACAATTTTTGCATCCTCCACCAGAATCACATGATCCTATTGCTCATGCATTGGAGGAGTCATACGTGGCAAGCACTGTTGCGAAACAAAAATTTTCTTCTTTCTTCATGTTTGCTCATTTGTCTAGTTCGAAGGTGTGTACATGCTTGTCGTCCACGTGCAATGTGACACAACACCATGATACATCTACAAAGTGCCTTTCATGTGATTTCATTTTTTTCTTTTCTATGGATGTATTCAAAATTCGAACATTTTGGTTTGCATTGCTTTATATTTCTTTTCTATTGGTATGCTTGAATATCTTTCTCATCAACCATGCCATCACCTACATGGGTCAACCAATGCGCCGGTGGCTGCATTGGAAATATCACTTCACGTGAGTTGGCCCATGCTCTGCTTAGCTTAGGAGTAGGAGTAGTGTTTGATTTTTTGTTTTGTTTTTCTTACTCTGTTTTGTTTTGTCTTACTTCTTTCCTTTGCTTCTTTTCTTGTGCACCCGTAGGATTAGTTTCCACATGAAACCGTGTTTGGCTTCTTGAGACAAGCAGGGTGAAATACAAGAGGACTTGTACAACTATCAACACTTGGTTATTTGTCTATTCCCTCTCTTTATGAAGATATTTCATTTATTCTAGTCGATGATACCCTAATGGAAAATGTGTTCCCTTTTAGAGCGAGTCATGGTGAAATCACAATGCTTGCACTCTTAACTGGTATCACCTCCTCTAATCGGTTTTCTATATTTGGTTAACCCTTATCAACTCAGTCAAGTAGAGTAAGGAGAGGGGGGAAACCTTAACAAGTATGTCAGAGGTATACATAAACATCGTTCTCTGAAGGGACAACCTCTTCTACTCTCAATAAGTCGGGACCCCTCTTCTGCCTCATGAATAAATAAGCGCCTATGCATAGTTCTTTGAAAAATGAAATGAAAAAATAAAATAAAGGCTACAGAAGAGAAAGGATTCATGCATAGAGAGCTGAAGCAAGTAACTTCGCCGGGGTACTGTCCAGGCTTGCTGGCAGCGAAGCAATGCTGGTGTTCCTAAAGTGACTCCGCCGGGGTACTGTTCAGGCCTGCTGGCAACAGAGAAACACCAGAGATGAAACTAAAACTTTGACAATCTATATAACTTGTGAATTTATATACCCCTCATCCCCAATTGAAACAAATCAATTGACTTGGCTTGGTATGTGTGTTGTCAATAAAGAGAATGGTAGGGACTACATCTTTAACTCAAGCTAGTGAAGAAGCTATGATGATCAAAGAATCGAAAAATACTTATAGAAGAGTTAGAATCACTTTATACAAGACAAGCTCCATACAGAGAGCTGGAGTTCTACCAGTGTGTTGCCAATGTTGTAGCATCTACAACCACCCTCCAAATTTTTTCCTTTGCTTCGTTTTGGACCCTCCCTTCTAAACTACAAAATCTCATCTAGCACTGAACCAAGTACTTGTGGTTTGATTGAACTTCATCCTTTGCATTATGGCTTGTGTTTTGTTACTTGGTTTACTATCTAACCCACAAGCTAATCTCTTGACTTGGTTCCCACCTAGTTCCGGGCTTGCCTTAGAGAACTACGCAATCCTTGAGGGCAACCAACTTTGCTCTCGGGAATTGCATAGTTCAAGTTGATAGTGAGCCTTCAACTCCAAAATTGCACAAAGCTAGTGGACAAACAACCTTAAGCTGGGAAATTACACAAAACATGAGAGGCAGCCCAGAGCCACTCAACCCAGGAATTGCGTAGGAGCTCACTGTTCTTAGAAATTGCGCAGTGCATGAGCAAGAGAGTTGTCTAGTCCTTCCTAGAACTATGCAATCTTTCTGAGCAATGCATGGCAGGTTATCCACCCCCATGGAAAAGAAATAAAACTAAAGGGAAAGAAGAATCACTAGGAAGAAAGGATCTATTATTAGTTTCTCGAAGGTCGCACATTTATATCCTTAGAAGTTTCTGCCAAGTGTCGCTTTTGTCCTTGATCTCAGGCATGCACGTCTAGAGCTCATTTGTACATTCGATCATCAAACTCTAACATTCCTGAGGAGATCAAGGATTCTTCGGAGCATTGTCGTCACTTTTCCAGGTAGGTTTTGTTTTTATCATCTTTTACCGCTTTTTCTGTCGCTTTTTGTTGTTTAGCTTGTGTGAGTGTTGTTTCACTCATTTCAATGAATGAATGTTCACGTTTTCACTTGTTCTAGCTTGTAGAAGTGTTGTTTCAAGTTATCGATTGCCTTTCCCAAGTGTCGCATGAGTTTTCCCATTTTTGCACCAATGGTCGCTATTGTGGCGACTCCCTTCACATGCTTCATTTTCCTTCAGTTTAATAAATTGATGCATTTGTTTCACATGCGTGCATCAACACTTAATCAGATATGCACCTAGAATCACATCATCCTTCAGATCTGCTTGATTTTCACACTCCCATGGGCAGATTTGGGCTCCCCTTGCCTGAATCTCACACTTCACTACATGTAGTATGCAATCTGGGATCTCAAGGCCTTTGCCTTGGATTCTGGAATTGCACAGAGGCTTTCCTGGCCTGGCTCCAATTGCGCACTGCACATTTCCAGGAGCCAGTCTCCCAGCTTGGCCACTGAGTCTCAGCAATGCGCAGTCTCTCCTAGGCCCTGGCCCAGACTGAACTATGCATTGCACAGTTCCAGTCATCAAGCTTCCACACTGACTGTTGGGACTGCACAGTGCGCAGTTCCCATAGTCATTTAGTCACCCTGTTGGTGAAAATTACGCAATCCCTCTCATCATATGCCCTGATTGTTGCTTGATCATGTTGTGAAGTTAGATTTGTAAGAGCTAATGTTTTCTTTCCATGAGTGTCCCTTCTGTCCCACAAGTACCACACTTGTGAAGCACTTCTCTCCAACAGTAATTGTACCATGGCACCAAAGAGAGCTGCTTCAAGGGAGACTACTAAAAGTAGTATTGGGGAAGCAGTTGAGCAAGCGCTAATTAACTTGCCAATGTATGCAGAAACTCAATTTCTCATAGAAAAGGAGTCAACACTAACATGGCAGCAAGTCCAGCAGCAATAACAGAAGGCAACAATCCAGTACAAGATCAAGGAAAGAATAAGTTGCTGACTTAATAGAGGGAGAACAAAGCTGCAGAGTAAAAGCGGATTCAATCTTCATGCGCACAGCTGCTTTGGCAGCAAAATCAAAAGGAAGCAGAGGACACAAAAACCAGAGCATAGGAAGAGAGAAAAATAGAGCTCGCAGGTGGCAAAACTGAGATTGCAGCAAGAAGAACAACAACCGAAGGAAGGACGGGAGCTGAGGAGGAAAGAACATGAAGAGAAGCAGAAGTGGGAAGAAGAACAAAGGCAAGGTTCAATGACAAAGAAAATAATGCCAATACAGGTTTATGAGCCGAAACAACCAACAATTGAGCAAAAGAGTGAACAGGTACAAGTTCCCTCACCAATGCTAAACACAAGAATCAAGTCTGGCTAGAGATCGATGAGTATGTGGATCAGCTAAGATGAGAGGCCACCAGAGAAGACTTGGAGCTGAATGCATACAACATGCAAAAGTACATCGGTGGTCATGTCAAGGTCAACATCATGCTGGTCATGCTTCAGAATGAGTTTGATACGGGTTCCGAGACCATACACTCAGATGCAATGGAGGCAAGAGTCCGCCTTTAGGAAGACACCATCAAGTAATTTGAGGACACCATCATGCAATACCAAGCTTGGAATGTGATCGAGAAGCAACAAGTGGAGGTTGCCGAGTCGGTATTTCCCCGAACTTCAGAGTCATAGAGTTTTGTCTTGTTAGGATGTCTCTATCCTATTTTGTCTTACATGGGTACATGTGGAAAATGTAATATTATTTGTAAATATGTTGTAAGTGAAATTCCAAGTGTCATTAGTGGAATGTGAAATGTCATCATGCTATGTAATGAGTTACTTTTAAGGAAGTTGAAGAGTCATGAGGGTAGTCAGAGAGTCACAAAAGGGAATGTCAAGGGTCACCCCACCCTTTGTTATAAATATAACCTCATAACTCATAGAAGTGGCTTTTGGGAGCCAAGATTTTGGCTAGGCTTAGGCTTAGGAAAGGCTTGGGAGTATTGTGACGAGCCTTGGCTTCTCCACAACATAGAGCAAGTATACTTCTTTGGAGGAGCAGGTGTTCTTGATTGTAATGTTCCACTACTGGGGCTAGTGGCTATTAATGGTGTATGTATGGATGAAAAATTGACTTATAATAATAATAACTGAGCCAACATGCTTTCATGCATATGTTGTTATTGTAGTTGGACTATTCTAGTTTCTTTAGCAATGTATGTTGTTTAACTTACGCATTTGCTTATGAACTACTTTGTATGCAATTGTATGAATCTTCTTGAATGCATGTTGTTGGATTAACCCGTCACTTTGTTTTGTGGACTATTCCGCATTTCAACTTGTGATGTCATTCTGCTCATGTGTTCCTTTCAGGCTGCGTATTATTACATGCTTGTAAGGGACACACTTCCTTTCACCCTCTGTGTGTTAGAACCCCCAAGCATCTCACTTGACTCGCTGCAAGGTCACACACTTGCTTCAGTCCAAAGTTATCATACTTATCTCTGTGCGCTACCACAGTTAAGGCATTACACTACCAAACGGTCTAGGTCTAGTTGGGACTTCTTACTAGGGAGATCCCCTGAATGTTGGCAGGTCCAACACCGTCAACAGAACCTCACCAAGCTTATTTCCAAGATTTATTTTGAGGTTAGGGTGGCCAAGGTTGCTAATTAAATGGTGTAGTCCAATTATTTTGAGGTTGTTGTGAATACGTTTGAGATTTTTGGGAAAGGTCTTGCATCATACCTAATTGTTGGGGCTGCCAAGGTCTCCTTGGGGCCACAAAGAAGAGATTTTTAGTGCTTGATTTGCTCCACTATCTTCTTAGTAGATTTATTTCAATCCTATTGATGATGTAAAATCCTTTGTAGCGTGAGTTTGTGCACAAATGATACAAATTTCAATGTTATTAATTGGACATTCTCTCAAAGGATTCTACTTTCTACACCTAGGAAAAAATATAGATAATGCAACATTCTCAATTTTTTTGGTTATTTTGCATTTATAACATATCTTTTTGTTCACTTAGATTGACAAGAATATTTGTTTTGAAATTTCATAGTAAATTACCAAGTTCAACTCTACTTACCGAGCTTGATGTTGATTTACTTTCTGTTGCCATAGCTAGGTCCTAAGTGATTTTGTCATACTTTTCCCTTTCTCTTGATATATGCTCACACAATTCACATATTTACTCAAATTATAGTTGAGATACATCCCCTTTACCCATTATAGTTATGAGATCAATCCATTCATCCCTAATTGCTCTAAGTAAAATGGCTTTTAAGGTGTCAAATCCTAATTTGCATAATTTTTCCTCTTTAACACTATAAAAAAATCTTTCTACAAAGTCCTCAAGATTCTCATTCTCTTTTTGGCTCATTTTAAAGATTTCCTCTTTAAGATCATGTTGTATGCAATAATCTTTATATTTTTATAAAAAGAGTTGTCACATTCTATACCACGATCTTACAAAGTTAGTTACTGGTCGCATAGACCATTTAAGAGCTTCATTTTTTAATTTAGTAGGAAAAAATTTCAATTTTTGACCGTATTGTAAGCAATCATAACTTCTACAAAGTGCTTCAAATTCAAAAAGAAAAGTTTTTGGATCTTCTGATCTCATACCATGTAAGTTTGGAAGTAAAGATGAAGAGATATTCTTCACGTTGACATTTGTATTAGTATCCTGGATGGGAAATCCATAAGGATCTTCTTCATTGTCATCATCTCCATACTATCTTCTTCCTCTACCTCCTCTACCACCTCTTCCACCTCTGAGATGTGGTCTCCTTCCTCCTCGACCACCTTTAAGTGGTGGTCTTTCACCTCCTCCTCCTCCTAATATTTTTTCATGTCCATCAGAAGGAGGGAATACTTCTCCTTCACCTTCCACCATTGATTCTACAGAACTGAGATAATAAGCTTCTTCAATTCGATTCCTTTCTTTTGGTTCTTCACTTATTGGTATTCCGAAGAAGATTCCTTCTCCTCCTCCTCCTTATTCTTTTCCTTTGATAGGTATCTCAAGTTCTTGTGCAACAAGTTGTTCTCTTGTTGAACGAGAAAGAAAGATAACTTCATCAATTGAAGACGTTGGTTCGTCTACTATTGCTTCTATTGAAGAAGTTGGTTCCTATCTAGTTCTGATTTCAAATCTTTGTATCTCAGGATGTCTTCTTCTACCTGCAAGAGTAGAAATTGATGATGTGGCTCTTGTTGTAGCACATGATATAGTGGGGTTGGTAGGTGATTATGGAATTGGAGCTCTTCCTCTGATGAATCTACCTCAAGAATCTCTTTCTCCATACATGCATTCTAAAATGTATGAAGTTTAACTTATGCAACTAAGAATGACATGAAATTCAACAACTAAGGTTAAGAGGAACCTCACATTGTGATGTGTAGGTTCTTACCTCTCGTCTTACCCTTCCTCCTATCTCGAGTTGTGTAAATTAAAGAGAAATCTAAATTAAAAGCTAAATCCTACGTATACTTCCTCGACAACGACGCCAAAAATGTCGATCAATTTAATTATGTTTTAAATTCCATTACATTAAATTATCAATTAGAGTTTGTAAAATTATGAAGTATAAGATAGATTTTAGCTTTCAATTCTATTGGAAATAAATTGACATGAAAGAAAGTATTACTCTATGAAAGAAATGGAAATGTTAATCTAAGGAAGCAAATGAATACTTATTCTATGAAAGCATTAAAACTTAATCTAGGAAAGAAGATAAATTTTTTTCTAAGAAAGCATGCAAACATTATTCTAGGAAAGCATGTGAAGTTATTCTATGAAAACATATAAATCTAATATATGTAAACATATAAGTATATTCTAGGAAAGCATGTAAATTTAATCTACGAAACCATATAAATTTAATCTATGAAAGCATATAAATCTATTCTAAGAAAGTGTCGAAATTATTCTACAAAAGCATGAGCTCTTTATCTAAGAAAACATATAGAATTATTCTATGAAAGCATGGAATTTTAATCTAGGAAAGCATGTAAGATTAATCTATTAAAAAATACAAATTTACTTTAAGAAACCAGGTACATTTAGTCTTAGAAAGCGCTCAAACTTATCCTATAAAAGCTTGTAAATTTGATCTAGAAAAACATGTAAAATTAGCATGAAATGAGATCTAATATTAATGAATGATTCTGTAAATCTTAATGCAAGAATATAATGATTCTTCAACAAGAATATGAATCATTTAGATGTAATTATTTTATAATTTTCCCAAGTGCTTGTTTATTATCTATAAAGACACATAGAAATGATTAGAAAGTAAAGCAATTAAAACAATGTTAAAAACATAGTACTTAGTATGAAAACATAACATCAAAATTATATGAAAATGAATGAGACAATAAAAGATGTATATTATAGACGGGTCATACTTCCACAAGGGGGCCCTTCAAGCGATCACACAAACTTTAGAAAAGCACAAGAACCTACTCTTCAAGCGATCTCAATTACATATGGAAATGAATGAGACAATAAAAGATGTATACTATAGATGGGTCGTACATCCACAAGGGGGCCCTCCAAGTGATCGCACAAACTTTAGAAAAACATAGGAACCTACCCTTCAAGCGATCTCAATTACTCATGAATGCACAAGTTAAAGGAAGGATCCACAATTAGTCATACATTAATTCAAAACTCAAGTCTCTATATCTTCCTCACTCTGCCTAGTGAGATCAATATATAGTGTTTTTGAAATAACAACTTCAAAATTGAAAAGCTACAAATTAGAAAGATAAATGGTAACTAAGTGTTCTGCTGCTAATTTTTAGTTTAAATTCCTATGCCTTATGACCAATGAGTAAATATAAAAATGTAGCCCATAGACGTGTTATTCTTTAGCATTGCTTGATTCCATGAAGATATCACACTCGCCTGATGTCAGTTTTTCTACCACGTAACAATTTTCAATATACTTTATCTCCATACTTATGCCACATAATGAGTTGATTGCGGCTTTGAGTTCTCCATAGTGATGACTCAATCACTTATTGAATGTGCTAGAGAGGAGATTCACCATCTTGTTGCCTTTTTCCATTTGTCCATGCGCTTGGTTTGACTTTGTTGCTTTAGGAGAAATGCTAACCACTGAATATGCTACAATTTCACAGGAAATATACAAGATCTATCAATTTTTGCAGTGTCAAGGAGAAAATGTCCAAATTCCTTCCATTAAGGATTTTTCTCCTGAATACCTTGATGAACTACAACAAGACACCATTCTTGACAGAAGAACAAGGTCTTCAAAACGAGGGAATGTGGATTACCTTCCAATGGGGCTCAAGGGAACAAATCCTTCAAAGGAAAAATGGATTGAGATTGGAAAGGTGAGGGAACTGTACCCTCACCTGCTGGACAACTAAAAGTGATATTTTGGGGTCCAAAAGGCTTCCAGTGGGGAGGAATGATCAAGTGCTCAAAAAATAGCTCAAAATTCAAACCTGTCATATCTGTGTGGAACCTAGACGACCGCGTAGTGCTCATCATCCTGAATCTCACACAACTCATTTCGTGCGAGATGGACACCGTATGCTCCCAAAATCATGTTCTATTCACTTTCCCAAACAGACAATTTACAAAAAAAAATGACAGCCCAGTCAGCAGTCCATACTGCTGAAGTGACGCTGACTGGGCAGGGCTATGTGGCATTTTGAATGGTCAACAGGCTCCTCTGGCGAATGGTAGGCTGACAAGTGTCAGTTTGTTATTGGACGAAATTATATGTTTCTTATTGGTTGGATTGATGGCCAACCATTGGTTGACATGTGGCCTAGCTAAAGGCCGCCACGTGATAGCCCGAGGGCCACCAAAATTATGGGTCAAGTCTGGGTAGAGGTACCGAGGGTCAATCCCGTGACCTCACAGAACAAGTCCAAAGACTCCACCAAAGCACTATCGCATTTGTTTCTTAACCATACAATTATCCGCGTATATTTAAATGTTAATAATGCATCATTTAGGGGTAGGGCCAGCCCATAGGGGCCGTCCCTTGGTCGCACCAACAGAACACGACCACAGCCGGAGAGCAGTGCAGGGGCCCAAGTACGTGGTCCCCCACATGGCCACATTTTTCGGAAATAAGGTGTTAGAGGACATTTAACGCGTCCGACAAATTCGCCCGATTTTCGACAAAATTGTTGCTCCGTTAGAGCGTTTTGGGGAAAAATTATAGGGTGGTGCTGGATTTCGGGGAATTTGCGGTGCAATTAGCAGAAGATTGGGAAAGGCCATAATTTCTTAAGTTTTTTACCAAATCAGGAGCAGAAAGAGGCTACACAGGCATTTTTGGGCATTCTAGAGCCATTGGAACAGGTTTCATAACTTTCTAGGCATTGTAAACTGATGTATTCACACTTTGAGCATAATAGGGAGGGCTAAGCCATTGGAAGTTGGACCGAGGAGACATAGCCCAAGAGGGGTGAACTCCTTCATCATGTGTTGTTGTGATATTGTTTATGGTGATGTTTATGTCTATTATATGTTGTTGTTCTCTCATTTGTCTATGTTAATTTGCACATAAAAATTACATAAAAGCACTCAAAAACCCATGTTTAAACTTGCAAATAATTTCATAAAGCCTCAAGCACTTTCAATATATTCTGAAAAAAGGAATTTTAGCACAACAAAACTAATTTTCTCAATCAGATCAATCTGTGAACACTGCAAAAAGTTTTCTCAATCAGATCAAATGTTGTCGTGCCTTGCTTTGTACTTTTCTTGGCGCATTATTAACATTTAAATATACATGGAGAACTTAGATATGGTTAAGAAACAAATGCGACAACGCGTTGGTGGAGGCTTTGGACTTGTTGTGTCAGGTCGCAGGTTTGACCCCCACTACCTCTGCCTGGACTTGACCCATAATTTTGGTGGCCCCCGGGCTACCACGTGGCAGCCTCCGGCTGGGCCACGTGTCAACCCGTGGTTGGCCACCAATCCAGCCAATCAAAAACGCAGAATTTCGTCCAATAACAGACTGACACTTGTCATCCTACCATTCACTAGAGGAGCCCGTTGACTAGTCAAATTGCCACATAGACCTGCCCAGTCAGCACCATGTCAGCAATACAGACTGCTGACTGGGTTGTCAATTTTTTTAAAAATTTGCTTGTTTGGGAAAGCGAACAGAACATGATTCTGGGAGCATATGGTGTTTGTTTTGCATGAAACGAGTTGCACCGGATTCAAGATGAGAAGCACTACACAATCGTCCAAGTTCAACACCGATCTGACAACTTTGAATTTTGAGCTATTTTTTGAGCACCTGATCACAGATTAGCATATTTTTTAAAAGAAAAACACTTAAAAATCTATGATAATGGACTCATTACCTCTATGTAACATTTTGCAACTCATATGGAAAATGTACATACGAAATGTGACAAAATGATGTAGAAAGGATGATTATGAAGGTTCATATAAGATAAAAGTGGTCAAAACTAAAGTAGCATATTGAGAAAAAGATGTTGATTCCTAGGTCCGTTAGCACTCAAATTGAATATTTTTAGAAACAAATATGATTCTTTTACCTTGGAGAACATGTTTGAGACACATTTTAGAACTAGTTAAAAAACCTAATTTTCATAGCCTTTACCTTTAAAACTGAAGTGAATTTAAACCTTAAACAATAAAGTTGACCATTATTCACCTCATCATTTCTATATTTTCTATTTTTTATTACCTTGAGGTGATATCTTACTCATTAATTTTATTGCTCATAGAAAGAAATGAACAATGTTTATAGATGGATTTTGAGCCCCAAAAATGTGGTTGAGTTGGTAAATCAAAGGAATATGACCCAAAAATATGGTTCAGAGTATTAAAAACATTTGTATCATCCCTAATCCATCAAATTGTGATAATAATTTACTAGGGAAAATACTCCATGATTAGGCCACATTGCATGATCAAGGCCGTACAAATAGAATTGAAGCCCTAAAAAATAATATAAGAAAAAAATCCAAGGTTTAGACCTTGAAACCATGGTTTAAGCTAAAGGGGAATCTTTCTCAATTATATCCATTAACATATGCCACTAATCCTTCGTTTTGTTAGATATTCCATCTTTATGGAAAGCACTGTATTTCATGTCTTGAGAGGTTACTTCTTTTCGGGCTTGAAAACAAGGATTACAAAAAAAATTAAAAAAATTCCAAAAGTGGGGTTGTGAAAGCAAGGTTTATCCCATAAGAAGCAAATGCATTTTTCCTAATCTAAGAAATTCCCACCCCCCCACCCCCGCCAATCCTTTAGAATCCCATAAATATCTCATTTACATAACTAGTAGTGTGGTCTAGGGCCCTATAGATGACTTCAAATCCCAAGTAAGGGTAAAGTATAAGGGTTAGGCCCTAAGAAACTATGGTTTAGCATAGATGAACCATTCATATCACCCTTTATCATTTAAAATGGGCATCTAATCCCTTCATAGGACTAATGAGTTCTAAAAATATAGATTAGAGGAAAAATACAAAGGTTAGGCCTGAAAATCATGATTTAGATTACAAGAAGCATCTATATCCCCCTTTCTACATAAAATTGTGTCCCTAACCATTTCATAGGGAAATTTTTTATATTTAAGGCCTATATTATGGTATTGGGTCTCATAAATTCCATAACCTAAATCTTATACTTTTTTCACCCTTTTTTTGGCATTTTTTCAATTTTGCTTGAAATTCGACATAGATTTGTTCGAATCACAAGTTTGAGTTGTGAAATCTACATAATATGAGTGTTGCGTGGATTTTTAAGGGCATTGAATCCATTACACATTCAAAAACATTTTTTAAAGAATAAAAGACCATGATTTTGCCAAAAATCTATTGTCGACTTTTGATGAAGAAGGTCAAAACATAGAAGAGTTAGCTACCCTTGTAAAAGGTTATTGATCCCAAAAATCATAAATTAGGGGGAAATACAAGGGTTATGCCTAAAGACCATAGTTAGGGTATAAGAACCATATGTACTATCCTAATACATAAATTAGGACCATATTTGTCATGGTCTAGGGCCTTATAAACTATTTGTGAGATCAAAAAATATGGATTGGGGCTAAACTTCAATGTTATGCTTCCAAAGCATGGCACAAGGCATATGAATAATTTATTTTGCCAATGTTCCAAAAAATTTCCTCATAATCCTTTGAACCGCTAATAATTTTGTTTATAGGTCCCATACCATAATTTAAGGTTTTATAGACGATATATGACCTTAGAAAAGACTCATTACGTGAAAAAAATATAATATTTAGGCCCCCAAACCATAGTTTACACCACAAGAACCATCCATCTCATCTACAATCCAAGAAATTAGGCCCTTAACTATCCAATTAAAATAAAAACCTCTCTCTTTAGGCTACATGCATTTTTTAGGTCAGTATATATGGAATTTTAATTCAAAAAATATGTATTAGTAGAAATCTGTGGCTTAATTCCATGATATGGAGTTGCATAAAAGCCACTTATATAAGAAATTAGGGTCAAATCAATGTTTTATGTCATGAAACCATGGGTTAGTTGACATGAACCATCAAAAACTGCTTGTAATCCATATATAGGAAAATATTTATTAATTTGGGGATTATGTCATGTTCTAAGGCCTTTGTACCCCCAAAAATGTGGATTAGGGCGAAAAACATGTTTAGGCTCCAAAATAATGGCTAATTGCACAAGAACCATGATTTATATTAATCATAATCCTTTCATGTGGTTTATGGAATAAGAAACATATGTATTATTCTACAGAGCTTGCAATTGTGGGGCATGTTATCTAAAAATCTAACATCTTAGAGCAAAGCCTCACTAAGAACTCTAGGTTAAGGGTAAAAATAGGGTCATCCACCATTGTCACCTTATTACGTGTTCCCCTAATGTTCAATGGATCAACATTATCCCCACAAAAAAGGCTTCCCCAGTGGATCTCGAAGATTAGATAACCCAAGAACTCCTAGGCTAAATACAAGGGTTCCATTAAATAAAATAACCAAGGTTAATGTTCAATGAAGAAAGGATTTGAGTGAGATAAGGTAAAAATATCAAAGGACCTATGGATTAATGTAGTGGGGTTGTATAGTCTTGGAGATTTCTCAAATAGATCCCAAACACATGCTACCGTTAAACATATAAAACATGATTATAAATTAGGGCTTTTGAGAAACACAAATTACAACATGCAAAATTTATGACAACAAAAAAAAGCCTATAAATGATGAATAAACATGAATAAAAAAAGTTTATTAAATGATTAAACATGGAAATAGATTTCAACAATGTTTCAATGGATGAAATGCATTGTTGGCAGCATGGTGTTGGTATTGATGTCAACCATGGAGCCAGTTGTGTTGGCATTGATGTCAACATGCTTGATGACCCTGTGCATGATGTTATGGTTAGTGTTGATGTGATCGTAATGTATTCAAAGGCCTTGAAGGTGTCTGAAGAAGTGTTGAAATAGTTGTAACAATTCCGGGTTGGAGAAACTTTAATTTCTAAAGGTTTACTAGACTACTACGGTCTTGCTTGAGTCGCAAAGCGACACTGATTTATTGCTACAATCATGCAATGGTCTGAGCACATCACTTGTTTCAGTGTTTCAATTCGTAGCCAATGACACTCTCCTATAACTATGTAAAAGGAAGCCACAAGCGTTTATCATAGAATTTTCCCATGGATTTGTCTCTAATGTTCAATTGATTTAATTATAGTTATGGGTTATTTGGTCCTCTAGGTAAAGTGTAAATGCATTGATGAGATGATCATTGTCTTAGTGGAGTTGATCTGGTCTACAAGTAGTGGAACACATTGAATTCATTTGATCCAGTCATTGAGTTAATGCATTGATCGATCTAATAGTTGATATGGTAAAAAAACCTATAAAGAATAGTTATGAATGAGTTAATGTGTTGAGGTATGTAGGTTTTAACCCCGTACATAAATTACCTACATACGAATTCTAAAAACAAAAAATAAACAATGGCGAGAGCATAAAACATTAAACAAATATACATAGAGATTTTCCTTTGGATCCCAAAACCAGGACTACCAGATTGTTTTTTCATTATATTCCTTTCAATGTTACAATACATATATATACATGCCCAAGCATCCATAAACCCCAATACATTAACATTGGATTAGAACATAACTATAGTTCCCTTGATCAGATCTACAAAATACCATGGGCAGAAAAACCATCATGCCCAAAAGCAGGTGCGAAAACCACGCACAAAACCATAGGTAGGTCTGCCCACCTAATATAGGGTCCATTTTTTTTTCCTCAGGGTACTGCCCTGAACCCCGTAGAGGGGTGCTGCCGCCCCCCTCGACCCCCCCGACAGGGGGGCTTTCGCCCCCCTCGACCCCCTCGACAGGGGTGTTGGCATTATGATACAAGTATTGTCCTTGATGGCAACTCTACAGGTCAACTCAGTTTTGATAAGAGGCTAACAGGAATATTCAGAGGCAATAGGGCAGTGGTACAAAGGATCAGGAAGATGGAACTAAGGTCTTTTGATCAGAATAAAGAAGTTGAAGGAAGAAGATGATGTAAGAGTAGTTTAAGAGATTAACATAGGTTCACTTAGTCCAAGCAGTGTATACACGGAGGTACTCAGAACAAAAATAGCATATAACGTACACACGCACTCCCACAGAAGGCAAAGCGCGTACATGTTGAAAACCATGGTTTTGGTATGAGGTATTTGGTCCAAGGTATCTTTGGACCATGATATTGACCCTAGATATTTAGTCTGAGGTATTCAGTCCGTGGTATTTGATCCAAGGTATTGGTCCTAAGTGGATTCGATCCATGGTATTGAGAAAGGCTAAAAAACTATATAAAGAAGAGAGGATCATAAGGCCAGGCATGCAAGTGAATAAGATTCTAAGGAATACTTCTATCTGAAGTATATTTTATGTTGCACGGTTATGTTTAGGACTAGGTCTGAAATATTTATGTGCACCTTGAGTTCAATATTGGATCAGGATCATGAGACCTGAAATGACTTATTCTTGAATGATCTGATATTGGTTGAGGCTAGATATGATGTTTTGCGTCTGTTTTATTCGTTATCTATCATGATCTAGGTTTCTCTGAAGTCTGGAATTGCAGCAAAGTTCTGAGTCAATATTTGCAGATCTGTACGCAGGTTCGTCTTGGCAAAAGAGTGTATACACACAGGTTCTGTTCTTTCAAGTAGCGTATACAAAAGAAAGGCTTGATGTTCAAAGATCACTGATCTATCTGATCAATATTGCTGATTTATTGCTGCTACTATTTTACTGTTGTTTGTTAATGAAGTCTTCTTAGATTTGAATGTAAATCTGAATGCATAAGGAGGTTGATATTTGATTGATTGTATAAGTGAGAAGAAGAGTTTTTTGTTGCCTGCCTGTGTAAAGTTCTGTAAGTTGACAGTAGATGTTCAGTACACTACTGGTTGGCACATTTTGTGATTTAGAGATTTTATGATTCAGAATCTTTAGAGGTATACGCAGGTTGGGTTGAAGCAAGTAGCGTATACACACAAGTTTTCTTCAATGAAGTAGCGTATACAGTCTGACACATGAATTTTTGAGGTTTCAGTTGGTTTTGAATGTTGATACAAGTTTTTGGGTTCAACACAATGTTCTGATGACAATGATCTGATTGTTTCAGATTAACTGCATGTTGGTTGATGAAGTTTGAGTTTCTAAGTTTCTGATGGGTTATTGATGAGTCAAAGTCTTCATATGTTTGGAGTTTTCTGTAGGCTGGCACCTACGTACTAGTAAACATATTGGCTAGTACAAGAGCTAGGGGGTTGTAGCTCCCTTCCAGTAGAAGCTGGAGAACGAGAGAAGGTTGTAACCTTCTGCAGGTAGAAGCATGCGTACTGGTATGAGTATGCACCAGTACAAGATTGTAAACATATTTTCTTATTATTAAAAGAAGACAGAGACGATAGCAGCAGGTGGTTTTCACCCACATTGGGTTTCCACCTTAAATCTTGGTGTTCATGTGTGTTGCTTATGTGTAATGGTTTATTATGTTTATACTACACATATTTACTGTTTAATGATTGTTGAAGTACTGATGCAATGATTAAAGATCAACATATGATGAATTAACTGAATCATAAGTTTACTACATAAATGTTGGTTGCCTTAAAGACAATTGCGTGTACACGCTAGTTCCCTTCTCTGAAGTAGTGTATATAAATCTGATTATGAAAAAGAAAAATTCTTGATACTGATTCACCCCCCCTCTCAGTATTATTTCCAACAATTGGTATCAGAGCAGGTCCTTTAGAAGAAGCTTGATCGTTTGAAGGAAGATCCATCAAGATGAATAATCATGAAAGCATGGGATCCATCAGACTGCTAATCTTCAATGGGAGCAACTTTTTTAATTGGAAAATAAGAACCACAACCTATCTACAATCTCTTCGAACAGATGTATGGTAAATTGTGGAAGGAGGATATAAATTTCCAACAACAATTCCTACAGACACGGCAGGTAAAAAGCAATATGAAACCAATGCCAAAGCTTTCAATACTTTATTGGGAAGTTTGTCACAATCAGAGTTTGTCAAAGTCATGCAGGCCAAATCAGCCACAGAGACATGGGACATAATCTTTCAGAGCTACGAATGAGACTCTCAGGTAAAATGTGCTAAGCTTCAAACTCTCAAAATTCAGTATGAAACTCTTAAGATACATAGTGATGAGAATATAGCTAGTTACTTCTTATGTATAGATGAGGTTGTTAATTGTATGAAGAATCTGGGTGAAGAAATAAAGGAAGCTACCTTAGTTGAGAAAATTTTGAGATCCTTGTTTGCTAAATTTGAATCAAAAGTGTCTTCCATAGAAGAAAAAACGGGATCTGCAGAATATCACTATGACACAACTTCACAGAATCCTAACTGCTTTTGAGATGAGAAAAGGAGGTCCATTAGATATGAGAGAAGCTGCATTTAAAGCTTTAGCAAAAGGAAAAGAAAAGGAAGAACACAATGAATCAGGACACATTTAAGAAGAAGAAGATGAGGTAAATTTTGTCAAGAAGCTTCAACGGGGTTTTGGAAGGTTCAGAGGTAAGCTACCTTTCAAATGCTTTGCTTGTGGTAGAGTCGGTCATTATGCTACCAGATGTCCTCATAAAGATAAATATGAAAAATGAAAGGAATATGCAAAAGGGAATAGGAAACAAGTTGTGAATAGAAGGAGTTACTATACTCATGAAGATAGCGATGGTTTATCTAATAGTGATGAAGATGAAACTGGTCAAGATTACAGACTTCTCATGGCTTATGATAGCGATGATTTTTGGGATAGTTTAGAAGATGATAGTGATGGTTTATCTAATAGTGATGATTATAGACTTCTCATGGCTTATGACAATGATGATTTTTGGGATGCTTTAGAAGAGGAAAACTTTCATGAAGAAATATCTAAACTCAAAATTTGTTTAGAAGAAAAGAATATGATCATAGATACCTTGACATACCAACTTGCTGAAAAAGAAAAACACAATGAAAAACTAGAATGTGAAATTGTGGGTCTAAGAAAAGATCTTGAGAAAACAAAATCTCTCAATCTTAGATTTGCTAAAGGATCATAACTTTAAATGAAATTATCAAAGTTCAACGTTCTCCTCTGATAAAGATAGGTCTTGGATATACTGAAGAAGCATCTCAATCACAGAAGCCGTCAACCTCCACCAAAAGCTATCTTGATGCAGCAAAGACCAGTGAACAGTATGACAATCGTCAACAAAGGCATAAAGCTGATCACCAGGTAAATCATACTCAATTTGCTCCAAGGATGAATATCAATAGAAGCCACAACCAACCTCAGGCAAATCATACTCAATTTGCTCCAAAGATGAATATCAATAGAAACTACAATCAACAGGTAAATAGATTCGATAGTCGCAGAAACTTCTTTAATGGGCAATGTTTTTCATGTCATAATTTTGGGCACAAAGTTGCTCAATGCGTTGCTTACAAAACCATCATGACTAGAGAAGCACAAAATCAAAGGAATGTAACAGGGATCAAGAGAAGTTCCTATAATAACTTTTCTCCTCTTGAAAATGAAATAGAATGCTCAATTTGTAACAACTTTGGTCATGAAGAATCTGAATGCAGGAGAAAATTTCGGCAAACACTTCAAAATGAGCAAATGCCATTAAATCCCAAGATATGGAGAAGGAAAGAATCTCAAACAGAAAGATGTGGTATAGCCTTATATGCAAAAGGACAAGAAAATCAGTGGTACATCGACAGTGGATGCTCCAAACATATGACAGGTGATAAAGAGAAACTTCACTCATATAATGCCTTAGAAAAGGAAAAGAATGTCTCATTTGGAAATGACACTCCAGCTGTCATAAAAGGTAAAGGTTCTGTTTTCTTGAAAGAAAAGGTTAAAGCTGGAAATGTTATGTATGTAGATGGTTTAAAGCATAACCTGTTGAGTGTCAATCAAATGTGTGATCAAGGAAATGAAGTGGTGTTTTGATCAAACGGATGTGTTTTTTGTGAGCTTGATACAGGAGAGACTGTGATCAAAGGTACAAGAACTCCAAACAACTTATACATACTCAAAGGAGGACAAAAACAGTGTTATCTAAGCAAAAATGATGAAAAATGGTTGTGGCATAGAAGATTGGGACATCTAAGCTTTTCTCAAATAAGAAAAGCATGCAGACTCAAGGCTGTTCATGATCTTCCAGATATCAGCATCCCAGAAAATACAATATGCAAACCATGTCAAATCGGTAAGCAAACCAGAGTTCACTTCATGGGAAAAGAAGGGTCAGCTAGTAAGCCTCTTGAACTTATCCATATTGATTTATGTGGACCAACAAGGAAAAATTCACCTCGTGGAGAAGAATACTTTATTTTGTTCATTGATGATTTTTCCAGAATGTGTTGGATAGGTCTTCTAAAGCATAAAGATGAAGCATTTGAAAAGTTCCAAGCCTTCAAAGCTTTGGTTGAAAATGAATCAGATCAAAAAATCAAATGCCTCAAATCTGATCGAGGAGGGGAATTTATATCGGATGAATTCTTTGACTCTTGTGAACAAAATGGAATAAAAAGGGAATTCTCCACTGCAAGAAAACCTCAGCGAAATGGTGTAGTAGAAAGGATGAACAGAACAGTTCAACAAATGGCTCGAGCCATGCTAGATGAATCTGGAACTCCTGCAACCTTCTAGGGTGAAGCTGCATTTGCTGCCATGACTATTCTCAATAAAGCAAATGTTCGGGTAAATAGCACTCAAACTCCACATGATATTTGGTATGGTAAGACTCCTACTGTAAAATAATTTAAAGTTTTTGGAAGCAAAGGTTTTATCAAAAGGACTGGTGAAAAACTTGGTAAGTTTGAACCCAGAGCAGATGAAGGGATTCTTCTTGGTTATTCTTCCAAAAGTAAAGGATATAAATGTTATAATAAAAGACTTGGGAAAATTGTTGAAAGCATTGATGTTGTAGTTGATGAAGCATGCAAAAATCCAAAACAGATAAAATCAACAGAAGATTATGACAATGAGGAAGATGGAGATTACTTTCCCACATCAAATCAAAATTATATTGAAGAAGAAACCAATGAAGCACTAGAAGAAGATATAATGATAGAAGAACAGACTCCATCCAGGTATGTTCGAAAAAATCATCCAGAAACTCAAATTTTAGGATAAAGGGAGGCTGGTGTACAGACAAGAAGAAGTATTACAGGGACCTCAAGCTATTTAGCATTACTATCCTCCACCGAACCTCAAAATGTAAATGAAGCATGCAAAGATGAATGTTGGGTCAAGGCCATGGATGAAGAACTTGAGCAAATTGAAAAGATGACACTTGGGTATTAGTTCCTAGACCTCATGATAAAAATATTATAGGAACTAAATGGATATTCAAGAGCAAGCTGAATGAAAATGGAAAAGTCATTAGAAACAAGGCCAGACTTGTTTGTAAAGGGTATGCTCAACAAGAAGGTATAGATTTTGAAGAAACTTTTGCACCTGTTGCCAGACTTGAAGCCATAAGAATGTTTCTTGCTCTTTCCAGTTTTTGGAAATTCAAAGTATACCAAATGGATGTAAAATCAACCTTCCTTAATGGAGATTTAGAAGAAGAAGTTTATATTGAACAGCCAGAAGGATTCATTCTTGGAAATGATGCAAAACTTGTATGCAGACTCAAAAAGGCTCTCTATGGTCTGAAACAGGCTCCAAGGGCTTGGTATTACCGCCTTGACAAATATCTACACCAACAAGGTTTTACAAAAGGTTCTGTAGATAGAAATTTATATACAAAGATTGAAAATGATAAATTGCTAATTATTATTGTTTATGTTGATGATATCATTTTTGGTAGCAATGAAGAATCCATGAGTCAGAATTTTGCTTCAGTAATGCAGCAAGAATTTGAAATGTCCTTGCTTGGTGAACTTACCTATTTTCTTGGTCTACAAGTTCAGCAAACTAAAGATGGTATTTTTCTTTCACAAACCAAATATCTCAAGCAGATCTTGAAAAAGTACAGAATGGAAGATTCTAAACCTGTATGTACTCCAATGGTAACAGGATGCAGTCTCAGCTCAAATGATGAATCAACAGCAGTACATCAACCAACTTACAGATCCCTTTATCTGACAGGTACCCGACTTGACATCATGCATGCAGTAGGAATAGTAGGAATATTCCAAGCAAATCCAAAGGAATCACACCTTCAAGCAGCCAAAAGAATTTTCAAATATCTAAGGAACTCAGGACTTTGGACTATGGTATCCTAGAGATGCAGATCTTACTCTTGATGTATATACAAATCCAGACTGGGAAGGAAGTGTTGATGATAGAAAAAGCACTAGTGGTGGTGCATTCTATATGGGTTCCAGGTTAGTGTCTTGGTTCAACAAGAAACAAAGTTCAATTGCTTTATCTACAGCTGAAGCAGAATATGTGGTTGCTGCGTCTTGCTGCACACAACTACTTTGGATGATGCAAACTTTGCAAGACATTCAGATCACATGTCCTCCACCCATCTCCATTCTATGTGATAATACAAATGCCATCAATATTTCAAAGAATCCAGTCATGCACTCCAAGACTAAGCACATACCCATCAAGTACCATTTTCTGCAAGAACAAGTGCTTGAACAAAAGGTCAAATTGGAGTATGTCCCCTCCAAAGAACAGGTTGTTGATATATTCACTAAACCACTGCCCAGAGAAACATTTGAATATCTCAGACAAAAGATGGGAGTTGTTGCTGCATCATCCTGCTGTTAAATCCAGTTTTTCAGAGGAATTTTACTACACGCTAGTTTCATGAAGTATATGCGCGGGTACACGCAGGTTGCCTTGGCTGAAAGCACGTATATGTTTTTCTAACAAAAAAAAAAAACAGTGGTAGCACAGTTTCAGGGGGAGTGTTCACATTCCACATTGTTGGCATTATGGTTGCTGAACTCAACTATTTCTTAGTTGCATCAGTCTTTAGTGTGATATAACTTCTTCTGTCATGGTCTATATTTCAATGAGTTATATTGGTCATATGATGTAATTTATTTCCCCAATATCCTTGGAATGGATGATGTAATAATTGTTGTATTTTTGTCATGTATAAACTTTGGTATATCCCCACTTGGTTGGGCAGATGAGTCAAATATGGTGTATCCCCACTTGGTTGGGCAGATGAGTCAAATATGGTGTATCCACACTTGGTTGGGTGATTGATGTATGTATGAGTTTGTGGTCATAGGGAGTTCATACTCACTTTGTTGAGTTATAGTGTCATGTTATTATATTGAATCATATCTGTGCAGATTCGGCATGTACTCAGGGGGAGTATGGATAGCATCATGCAAAGGAGGAGAGTAGAGTGGTCCGCCCTTTGCCCTTGATGTCAAAGGGGGAGAGTATTTTGGTATTTTGGTGTTGTGTGGTATCTCTAACAGTCTTTACAGCTTGCAGTAGTCAACACCATCATGTTTTCCATCAAGTCCAAAGGGGGAGATTGTTGGCATTATGATACAAGTATTGTCCTTGATGGAAACTATATAGGTCAACTCAGTTTTGATAAGAGGCTAAAATGAATATTCAGAGGCAATAGGGTAGTGGTACAAAGGATCAGGAAGATGGGACTAAGGTCTTTTTATCACAATAAAGAAGATGAAGGAAGAAGATGATGTAAGAGCAGTTTAAGAGATACACACATGTTCACTTAGTTCAAGTAGCGTATACACCCAAGTACTCAAAACAGAAATAGTGTATAACATACACACGCACTCCCACAGAAGGCAAACCACGTACATGTTGAAAACCATGGTTTTGGTCTGAGGTATTTGGTCCAAGGTATCTTTGGACCATGATATTGACCCTAGGTATTTAGTTCGAGGTATTCGATCCATGGTATTTGATCCAAGATATTGGTCCTAAGTGGATTCGGTCCATGGTATTGAGAAAGGCCAAAAAACTATATAAAGAAGAGAGGATCATAAGGCCAGACGTGCAAGTGAATAAGATTCTAAGGAATAATTCTATCTGAAGTATATTTTATGTTGCAGGGTTATGTTTGGGACTAGATCTGAAATATTTATGTGCACCTTGAGTTCAATATTGGATCAGGATCATGAGACCTGAAATGACTTATTCTTGAATGATCTGATATTGGTTGAGACTAGATCTGATGTTTTGCATCTGTTTTATTCATTATCTATCATGATCTGGGTTTGTCTGAAGTCTGGAATTGTAGCAAAGTTCTGAGTCAATATTTGCAGATCTGTACGCAGGTTCGTCTCGGCAAAAGAGCGTATACACGCAGGTTCTGTTCTTTCAAGTAGCGTATACAAAAGAAAGGCTTGATGTTTAGAGATGATTGATCTATCAGATCAGTATTGCTGATTTATTGTTGCTGCTATTTTACTGTTGTCTGTCAATGAAGTCTTCTTAGATCTGAATGCATAAGGAGGTTGATATTTGATTGATTGTATAAGTGAGAAGAAGTGTTTTATGTTGCCTGCCTATGTAAAGTTCTGTAAGTTGACAGTAGATGTTTAGTACACTGCTAGTTGGTATAGTTTGTGATTCAGAGATTTTATGATTTAGAATCTTTAGAGGTATACGCAAGTTGGGCTGAAGGAAGTAGCGTATACACGCAGGTTTTCTTCATTGAAGTAGCGTATACAGTCTGACACATGAATTTTTGAGGTTTCAGTTGGTTCTGAATGTTGATACAGGTTTCTGGGTTCAGCACAGTGTTCTGATGACAGTGATCTGATTGTTTCAGATTAAATGCATGTTGGTTGATGAAGTTTGAGTTTCTAAATTTCTAATGGGTTATTGATAAGTCAAGGTCTTCATATGTCTGGAGTTTTCTATAGGCTGGCATCTACGTACTAGTAAACATATTGGCTAGTACAAGAGCTAGCGGGTTGTAGCTCCCTTCTAGTAGAAGCTGGAGAACGAGAGAAGGTTGTAACCTTTTGTAGGTAGAAGCCTGCATACTTGTATGAGTCTGCACCATTACAAGATTGTAAATAGATTTTCTTATTATTAAAAGAAGACAGAGACAACAGCAGCAGGTGTTTTCACCCACATTGGGTTTCCACCTTAAATCTTGGTGTTCATGTGTGTTGCTTATGTGTAATGGTTTATTATGTTTATACTGCACATGGTTACTGTTTAATGATTGATGAAGTACTGATGCACTGATTAAAGATCAACATATGATGAATTAACTGAATCATAAGTTTACTGCATAAATGCTGGTTGCCTTAAAGACAGTTGCATGTACACGCTAGTTCCCCTCTCTGAAGTAGCGTATATAAATCTGATTATGAAAAAGAAAAATTCTTGATACTGATTCACCCCCCCTCTCAGTGTTATGCCCAAGCATCTATAACCCCAATCCATTAACCTTGGATTAGAACATAACTGTAGTTCCCTTGATCGGATCTACAAAATACCATGGGCAGAAAACCATCATGCCCAAAAGCAGGTGCAAAAACCATGCACAAAACCATAGGTAGGTATGCCCACCTAATATAGGGTCCAATTTTTTTTTCCTTAGGGTGTTGCCCTGGACCCCATAGAGGGGTGCTGCCGCCCCCCTCGACCCCCCCGACAGGGGGGGCTTTCACCCCCTCGACCCCCTCGATAAGGGAGGCTTCTGCCCCCCCCTGTGACCCCCTTGTCGTGCTCGATGCAACGAACAAGGGGGGCTTACTGTTGGAAATAATACTGAGAGGGGGGGGGTGAATCAGTATTATGAGATCAATAATTTAATTTTTAAAACTGATTTGTGTACGCTACTTCAGCTTAATGAACTAGTGTGTATACACAACTGTACTTAATGCAACCAGTGTATATGCAGAGATCTTTTGATTTACCCAAATTATCATATGTTGAACTTTAACCATTGTATCAGGAATTCATTAGATAGTGTAGTAAAAGCAGAATAAAACATCACATATAAGCAACACACATGAACACCAAGATATAAGGTGGAAACCCAATGTGGGTGAAAACCACCTGCTGCTGTCGTCTCTATCTTCTTTTAATAATAAGAAATTCTGTTTACAATTTTTGTACTGGTGCAGTCTTATACCAGTATGCAGGGTTCTACCTGTAGAAGGCTACAACCTTCTCTCATTCTCCAGCTTCTACTAGAAGGGAGCTACAACCCCCTAGCTCTTGTACTAGCTGATATGTTTACTAGTACGTAGGTGCCGGCCTACAGAAGGCTACAACCTTCTCTTTTCTTCCAGGGACCACGTTTCATAAATTTTCAGACTGGATCCATCAACAACATCATTCAATCATCAAATATATCTGCATCAACCAATCTCCTTTTGAACCAACCACAACCGAATCAATCAATCACTTTGAAAACCCATCAATCTGATCTTTTAGAATGCTGTCACTAGAATACAGTAACCAGAACCCAAAATGCTGCAAGCAAACAGAAGCAACTAAAACATATTTTATAAGGTATACGTTACTTCCATGTGTCGAACCTGCGCGTACACGCGCTTTTCTCAAAGCCAACCATCGTATACATCTGCAAATATAAATTCAAAATTCTGCAGCTATTCCAGACTTTAGTTATACCCATATCATATCGTTTACATAATAATATTGCGTCAGTGTTCAGATCTATAATATACATGAGCGTCAACACAAAAGATAGTACATTTTACACCTTAAGATCCTGATTCATCATTAGATCTGATTCCTCATCATTAGCTAAGGTTCATCCTTGGTTCAGATCCAGTTGTGCACCATAACCCAATAACCTGCACACTAGATTTCACACTTCATCAGATATTCGATACTTTCACACACTTTGGCCTAATGATCTTCTCCTCCTTTTATAGTTTGTAGGCCTTTCTTAATACCATGGACCAAAACCACTTAGGACCAATACCTTGGACCAAATACCTAGGGTCAATACCTTGGACCCGACACCTTAGACCAATACCATGGATCAAAATACCATGGACCAAATACTTCAGACCAAAAACTTAGTTTTCCAAGGTATACGCGCTTTTCCTTTTGTGAAAGTGCATGCGACTTGTATATAGTTAAACCGCGTGTATACATGGCTTGGTCAATGGTGAACTTGCGTATACTTCTCTTTCTTCATTCTGTGAAGTCTGATCTAAAACTTTGTGCTATTAACATGCTGTACTGTGATCTGTCATCTGAGTAAGTTTCCATCAAGGACAACACCTGTGTCATAATGCCAACAATCTCCCCCTTTGGACTTGATGGCAACACCAAGTCACTCTCCCCCTTTGCCATCAAGGGCAAAGGGTCATGCTCCCCCTGAGTACCTGCTGAATTCTTTGAGATGCTGAAGTGTGCTGATTGAGCTCCTATGATCAAGTCCATGCTCCCCTTGAGCACAAGCTCTGCAAAAAGATAATAGGACTCTATACATACATCACCAATGACCTTCCTATCACCAAAGACTCATACATACATCCATCTCCCAATCAAATGGGGATATACCAAATTTGATATACCAAATGTTTATACAAGAAACATTACATCATCCGTCCCATGCATAGTGGGGTTACAAATTAGGTCTTTTCATGACCTTTACATTACATGACATATATAACAGAGACCAAATATCTTAAACAAGACCATGATAGTCATCAACAACTATCATCAGCAGCATCTGTCAATCAACATCCAGACTAGCAACCATGTTCTCCCCCTGAACCTGTTCCACTTGAATCAAAAACAACTATGTGAATCTGTACCAAGATCTTCTAAGATAATGCCAACAATGCATTATTAGAAGCATAAGAAGCATAAGCTCCCCCTGAACCTGTGCCATATCATCACTGTCAGATCTGATCATTTCATATAATATAAGAGTTATAAAGGCATAATCATCAATCAGATATACATTAAGTTATCAACAACTTATGAGAGCCAACATATTTCCACATGTAATCCACAGATTGTAACCATCATCAAGCAGAGCAGATAATTCACTGAACCATATCAGACCCCTTTCTTCCTGAGTCTGGCCCACTGCATTTCCTCAAACCAAAATATACGTTAATGTATCCACAGAAACCAACGTACGTACGTGACTACGTTTCATGAAACTCGCGTATACCAACCTTTCTTAAAAAAATGGGTTTTAACAGCAGGATGATGTAGCAACTACTCCCAGCTTCTGTCTGAGATATTCAGATGTTTCTCTGGGATGTGGTTTAGTGAATATATCAACAACCTGTTCTTTGGAGGGAACATACTCCAATTTGACCTTTTGTTCAAGCACTTGTTCACGTAGAAAATGATATTTGATGGGTATGTGCTTGGTCTTGGAGTGCATGACTGGATTCTTTGAAATACTGATGGCACTTGTATTATCACATAGAATGGAGAAGGGTGGAGTACATGTGATCTGAATGTCTTGCAATGTTTGCATCATCCAAAGTAGTTGTGTGCAGCAAGATGCAACAACCACGTATTTTGCTTCAGCTGTAGACAATGCAATTGAACTTTGTTTCTTGCTAAACCAAGACACTAACCTAGAACCCATATAGAATGCACCACCACTAGTGCTTTTTCTGTCATCAACACTTCCTGCCCAATCTGCATCTTTATATGCACGAAGTGTAAGATCTGTATCTCTAGCATACCATAAACCAAAGTTCTATGTTCCTTGAAGATATTTGAAAATCCTTTTGACTGCCTGAAGATGTGATTCCTTTGGATTTGCTTGAAATCTTCCAACTATTCTCACTGCGTGCATGATGTTAGGTTAGGTACCTATTAGATAAAGCAGACTGCCAATCATGGATCTGTAAGTTGGTTGATATACTGTTGCTGATTCATCATTTGAGCTAAGACTGCATCCTGTTACCATTGGGGTACATACTGGTTTAGAATCTTCCATGCCGTACTTTTCAAGATCTGTTTGAGATATTTGGTTTGTGACAAAAAAAATACCATCTTTATTTTGTTAAACTTGTAGACCAAGAAAATATGTAAGCTCACCAAGTAAGGACATTTCAAATTCTTGTTGCATTACTGAAGCAAAATTCTGACTCATGGATTCTTCATTGCTACCAAAAATGATATCATCAATATACACAACAATTATTAGCAATTTATCAGTGTCCATCTTTGTATATAGATTGCTATCTGCTGACCCCTTTGAAAAACTCTGTTGGTGGAGATATTTGTCAAGACAGTAATACCAGGCCCTTTCTTGGAGATTGTTTTAGACCATAGAGAGCCTTTCTAAGTTTGCATACAAGTTTTGCATCATTTCCAAGAATGAATTCTTCTGGTTGTTCAATATAGACTTCTTCTTCTAAGTCTCCATTAAGAAAGGCAGATTTTACATCCATTTGGTATACTTTGAATTTCTGAAAACTAGAAAGAGCAAGAAACATTCTTATGGCTTCAAGTCTAGCAACAGGTGTAAAAGTTTCTTCAAAATTTATACCTTCTTGTTGATTACATCCTTTGCGGACGAGTCTGGCCATGTTTTAGATAACTTCTCCATTTTCGTTCAGCTTGTTTTCAAATATCCATTTGGTTCCTATGATATTCTTATCATGAGGTCTAGGAACTAATTCCCAGGTATTGTTCTTTTCAATTTGCTCAAGTTCTTCATTCATGGCCTTGACCTAACATTCATCTCTGCATGCTTCATTTACATTTTGAGGTTTAGTGAAAGATAGTAAAGCTAGATAGCTTGAGGCTTCGGCAATGGTTCTTCTTGTCTGCACACTTTCCCCTTTTTCCCCTAAAATTTGAGTTTCTGGATGATTTTTTTTGAACATACCTGGACGGAGTCTTTTCTTCTATTGTTTTCTCTTCTTATGGTGCTTCCTTGGTTTCTTCTTCAAAATCAGTGTGATTTGATGTGGGAAAATGATCCTCATCTTCTTCATTGTCATAATCTTTGGTTTTTATCTGTTTTGGATTTTTGCATGCTTCATCAACCACAACATCAATACTTTCAATAATTTTCCCAAGTCTTTTATTATAACATTTATATCCTTTACTTCGGGAAGAGTAGCCAAGAAGAATACCTTCATTTTCTTTGGGTTCAAACTTACCAAGTTTTTCATCAGTCCTTTTGATGTAACATTTGCTTCCAAAAAATTTGAAGTATTTTACAGTAGGAGTCTTACCATACCAAAGTTCATGTGGAGTTTGAGTGTTATTTACCCAAACATTTGCTTGTCTGAGAATATTGACGGCAGCAAATGCAGCTTCACCCCAGAAGGTTGCAGGAGTTCCAAATTCATCTGGCATAGCCCGAGCCATTTGTTGAACAGTTATGTTCATCCTTTCTACCACTCCATTTTGCTTAGGAGTCCTTGCGGTGGAGAACTGCCTTTTTATTCCATGTTGTTCACAAAAGTCAAAGAATTCATTCGAGGTAAATTCCCCTCCTTGATCAGATCTAAGGCATTTGATTTTGCGATCTGATTCATTTTCAACCAAAGCTTTGAAGGCTTTGAACTTTTCAAATGCTCCATCTTTATGCTTTAGAAGACCTATCCAACACATTCTAGAAAAATCATCAATGAACAATATAAAGTATTCTTCTCCACGAGGTGACTTTTTCCTTGATGGTCCACATAAATCAATATGAACAAGTTCAAGAGGCTTACTCGCTGATCCTTCCTTTTCAGGGAAGTGCGATCTGGTTTGCTTACCGAATTGACATGATTTCCATATTGTATTTTCAGGAATGCTGATATCAGGAAGACCACGAACAGCTTGGAATCTGCATGCTTTTCTTATTTGAGAAAAGCTTAGATGCCCCAATCTTTTGTGCCATAGTCAGTGTTCATCATTTTTGCTTAGATAACACCGTTGTTGTCCTCCCTTGAGTATGTATAAGTTGTTTGGAGTTCTTGTACCTTTGATCACGGTTTCTCCTGTATCAAACTCATGAACAACACATTCGTTTGTTCGAAATACTACTTCATTTCCTTGATCACACATTGACTGACACTCAACAGGTTATGATTTAGACCATCAACATACATAACATTCCTAGCTTTAAACTTTTCTTTTAAGAAAACAGAGCCTTTACCTTTTATGACAGCAGGAGTGTCGTTTCCAAATGAGGCATTCTTTTCCTTTTCTAAAGCATTATATGAGTGAAATTTTTCTTTGTCACCTGTCATGTGTTTTGAGCATCCACTATCGATGTACCACTGATTTTCTTGTCCTTCTGCATACAAGGCTATGCCACATCTTTCTGTTTGTGGTTCTTTCTTTCTCCATATTTTGGGTATTAATGGAGTTTTCTCCTTTTGAGATATTTGCCGAAATTTACTCCTGCATTCAGATTCTTCATGACCGAAGTTGTTGCAGATAGAGCATTCTATTTCATTTTCAAGAAGAGAAAAGTTATTGTAGGACCTTTTCATGATCCCTGTCACATTCCTTTGATTTCGTGCTTCTCTAGTCATGAGGTATTGTGAGAAACACATTGAGTAGCTTTGTGTCCAAAGTTATGACATGAAAAACATTGGCCATTAAAGAAGTTCCTGCGATTATCGAATCTACTGACCTGGTGATTGTAGTTTCTATTGATATTCATCCTTGAAGCAGATTGAGTATGATTTACCTGAGGTTGGTTGTGGCTTCTGTTCATCCTTGAAGTAAATTGAGCTTGATTTACCTGGTGATCTGCTTTATGCCTTTGCTGACGATTGTCAAACTGTTCACTGCTCTTTGCTGCATCAAGATAGCTTTTAGTGGAGGTTGACAGCTTCTGTGCTTGAGATGCTTCTTTAGTATATCCAAGACCTGTCTTTATCAGAGGAGAATGCTGCACTTTGATAATTTCATTTAAGGTTTCTGATCCTTTAGCAAATCTAAGATTGAGAGCTTTTGTTTTCTCAAGATCCTTTCTTAGACCCACAATTTCACATTCTAGTTTTTCATTGTGTTTTTCTCTTTCAGCAAGTTGGAATGTCAAGGTATCTATAATCATATTCTTTTCTTCTAAACAGATTTTGAGTTTAGAGATTTCTTCATAAATGTCATCTTCATCTAAAGCATCCAAAAAATCATCATCTTCATAAGCCATCAGAAGTCTATAGTCATTACTATTTTCATCTTCATCACTAATTGATAAACCATCGCTATCTTCATGAGTATAGTAGCTCTTCTTACTTACACTTTGTTTTCTATTCCATTTTGTATATTCCTTCCCTTTATCATATTTATCTTTATGAGGACATTTGGCAGCATAATGACCGACTCTACCACAAGCAAAACATTTGAAAGGTAGTTTACCTCTGAATATTTTGGAACCTCGTTGATGCTTCTTAACAAAGTTTACTTCCTCTTCTTCTTCTGAAAGATGTCCTGATTCATTGAGTTCTTCTTTTCCTTTTGCTGAAGCTTTAAATGCAGCTTCTCTCATATCTGATGGACCTCCTTTTCTCATCTCAAAACAGTTAAGATTTCGTGTAGCTATGTCATAGTAATAGTTTGTAGATCCTAATTTTCTTCTATGGCAGATACTTTTGATTCAAACTTAGTAGACAAGGATCTTAAAACTTTTTCAACTAAGGTAACTTCCTTTATCTCTTCACCCAGATTCTTCATGCAATTAACAATCTCATCTATACGTAAGAAGTAACTAGCTATACTTTCATCATTGTGCATCTTGAGAGTTTCATATTGAATTCTGAGAGTTTGCAGTTTAGCACGTTTTACCTGAGAGTCTCCTTCGTAGCTTAGAATGATTTTGTCCCATATTTCTTTGGCGGATTTGAGTTGCATAACTTTGACAAAATCTGATTGTGATAGACTTCCCAATAAAGTATTGATAGCCTTGGCATTGGTTTCATATTGCTTTTTACCTGTCGTATCTGTAGGAATTGTTGATGGAAATGTATATCCTCCTTCCACGATTTCCTAGACATCTGTTCCAAGTGATTGAAGATAGGCTGTGGTTCTTACCTTCCAATAAACAAAGTTGCTCCCATCAAAGATTGACGGTCTGATGGATCCCTCTCTTTCTTGATTACTCATGATGATGGATCTTCCTCCAAGCGATCAAGCTTCTTGTGAAGGACCTGCTCTGATACCAATTGTTGGAAATAATACTGAGAGGGGGGGTGAATCAGTATTATGAGATCAATAATTTAATTTTCAAAACTGATTTGTATACGCTACTTCAACTTAATGAACTAGCATGTATACGCAACTGTACTTAATGCAACCAGCGTATATGCAAAGATATTTTAATTTACCCAAATTATCATATGTTGAACTTTAACCAGTGTATCAGGAATTCATTAGATAGTGCAGTAAAAGCATAATAAAGCATCACACATAAGCAACACACATGAACACCAAGATATAAGGTGGAAACCCAATGTGGGTGAAAACCACCTGTTGTTGTTGTCTCTATCTTCTTTTAATAATAAGAAATTCTGTTTACAATTTTTGTACTGGTGTAGTCTTATACCAGTACACATGGTTCTACCTACAGAAGGCTACAACCTTCTCTCGTTCTCCAGCTTCTACTGGAATGGAGCTACAACCCCCTAGCTTTTGTACTAGCTGATATGTTTACTAGTACGTAGGTGCCGGCCTACAGAAGGCTACAACCTTCTCTTTTCTTCCAGGGACCACGTTTCATAAATTTTTAGACTGGATCCATCAACAACATCGTTCAATCATCAAATATATTTGCATCAGCCAATCTCCTTTTGAACCAACCACAACCGAATCAATCAATCACTTTGACAACCCATCAATCTGATCTTTCAGAATGCTGTCACCAAAATATAGTAACCAGAACCCAAGCTAGAACCCAGAACACTGCAACAACAAACATAAGCAACTAAAAAATATTTTATAAGGTATACGCTACTTCCATGTGTCAAACCTGTGTGTACACACGCTTTTCTCAAAGCCAACCAACATATACATTTGCAAATATAAATTCAGAATTCCGCAACTATTCTAGACTTTAGTTATACCTAGATCATATTGTTTACAGAATAATATATGCGTCAGTGTTCAGATCTAGAATATACATGAGCGTCAACACAAAAGATAGTACATTTTACACCTTAAGATCCTGATTCATCATTAGATCTGATTCCTCATCATTAGCTAAGGTTCATCCTTGGTTTAGATCCAGCTACGCACCATAACCTAATAACTTGCACACTAGATTTCACACTTCATCAGATATTCGATACTTTCACACACTTTGGCCAAATGATCTTCTCCTCCTTTTATAGTTTGTAGGCCTTTCTCAATACCATGTACCAAAACCACTTAGGACCAATACCTTGAACCAAATACCTAGGGTCAATACCTCGGGCCTGATACCTTAGACCAATACCATGGATCAAAATACCATGGACCAAATACTTCGGACCAAAAACTTAGTTTTTCAAGGTATACACACTTTTCCTTTTGTGAAAGTGTGTGTGTACGTATATGCGACTTGTATACAGTTAACCTGCGTGTATACGCGGCTTGGCCAATGGTGAACCAGTGTATACCTCTCTTTCTTCATTCTGTGAAGTCTGATCTGAAACTCTGTGCTATTAACTTGCCGTACTGTGATCTTTCATCTGAGTAAGTTGCCATAAAGAACAACACTTGTGTCATAATGCCAACACTTACACCCCCCCTATCACCCCCCTCGTGCGTGGGTTTAGTCGTGGAAATAATATAACACACACCCAACATTCTCCCATCTATTTTTTTCTTTCCATAGGGGCCACATGAGAGCTTAGTCATTAGTCCAGCCCTACAATGGCCATTGTTTCTTTACACCAAGAGAAATTCTCAGTGCTCACAGACTTCGTTAATGCATCTGCAACATTATTCAAAGTGTCCACCTTTACCAGCAACACCTTTTTGTCCTCAACCATATCCCTCACAAAAGTGATACCGAACATCAATGTGCTTTGTGTTTGAATAATAAGCAGCGTTCTTTGCCAAGAAAATTGCACTTTGGATGTCACAGTCTATCCTTATAGCTCACTGTACCAACCCCATACTTAATCAAAATCTCTGCAACCAAACTGCTTCCTTGCTTGCATGAGTCGCTTCCATGTATTCTGCCTCTGTAGTTGTAAGTGCCATTACAGACTGTCTCTTGCTTATCAAACTAGCTGCACCTTCAAATAGGTTAAATACATACCCACTTGTAGATCTTCTCTGATCTAGATCTCCAACCCAGTCTACATCGACAAATCTACAGATGTCCAAAACTCTATCCAATCCTGGTCTTCCATGGTAGCACAGACCATAATCACTAGTGCTATGCAAATACCTGAAAACCCGCTTCACTGCCATCCAATGCTCCTTCCATGGTTTTGACATAAACCTGCTCAATATTCCCACTGCATGTGCCATGTCTGGTCTAGTACAGATCATTGCATACATTAGGTTACCGATTCCACTTGCGTATGGAACACCGGACATGTCCTCTTCCTCTTCTTATGTCTTGGGACACTGTTCAACAGATAACTTTACACCGATAGGAATAGGAACCTTCACCGATTTAGTATCCTGCTTATTAAACCTCTGCAATATTGTTTCAACATACTTCCTCTGGTTTAACCAGAGCTTCCTTTTTGCTTGATCTCGTTTAATTTCCATACCCAAAATATAGTTTGCAGCACTAAGATGTTTCATGTCGAATTTGGAGGACAATTGGGTCTTCAATTCCTGGATAATTTCTTTGTTATTTCCAATCAACAACATATCATCCACATATAAGACCAAATAAATAACATGGTCACCAACTAATTTAAAATACACACAGTGATATGCTTTGCTTCTAGTGAAGCCAAGTCCCCGTATATATGTATCAAATTTCTGATACCACATCCTTGGTAACTATTTTAACCCATACATAGAATTTTTTAACCTGCATACTAGTTATTTCTTACCCTTCACCGCAAAGCCTTTAGGTTGCTTCATGTAGATCTCTTCTTCTATATCCTCATGAAGAAATGTTGTCTTCACATCCATATGTTCTACCTCAAAATCAAAAGCATCAACAACATATAAAAGTAATCTAATAGAAGCTACCTTGGCAACAGAATAAAAAATATCACCAAAATCAATTCCCGACACCTTGGAATAACCTTTTTCTACCTACTGACCTTTGTATTTATCCACCTTGCTTTCTGCATTCATCTTCTTCTTAAACACCCATTTTTTGCCAATGGGTTTCCTTCCAGCTGGAAACTCCACCAGATACGAAGCCTCATTTTTGTGCAAAGATGCCATTTCATCAACCGTGGCTTCTTTCCAGAGTTTTCCATCCTCTAAATCTACTACTTCCTTGACAAGTTTGGGATCATCATCAGAAATAGATAAAGAAAAATTTGAACAGAAAGCAACTAGACAATACCTTTCTGGCTGCCTTCTTTCTCGAACTAATATTTTCATAGCTGGAGTTTGTGGTTCTTCATCTTTTGATTCCTCTTCTATTGTAGAGTCTGATTCCTCCTCCTTTAGCTCAAACTCTATCTTCTCAGGTTCTTTTGGTAGGAATTCATGTTTAATAACATCTTTCACCTCTCTAAACACCACATCGCGACTGTACACAACCTTCCTTGTTTCTAGGTTCCAAAGCTTATAACATTTTAAACCATCCTTATACCCAATAAAGATGCACCTTTCAGATTTACTATCCAACTTGGTTCTCTTCTCCTTTGGAAAATGTACATATGCATCACATCCAAATACCTTAGATGTGAAAGAGAGGGTTTCTTACTAGGCCATACCTCTTGTGGATTCTTATCCTTCGACACTGATGAAGGTGATCTGTTGACCAAGTAACATGTAGTCTCCACTGCCTCTGCCCAAAATTCCTATCTTAACTCGACACCATTGAGCATGCTTCTTGCCTTTTCCATCAATGGAGTAGTCTTCTGCCGTGCTATACCACACTTCTTACAGAACTCTTCAAATTCCTTCTTGCAAAAATCTCCACCGTTATTTGTCCTTAGCACCTTTATCTTCTTCTCTATCTGGTTTTCAACCAGAGCCTTAAATTCTTTAAACATGTCAAAGACTTCATATTTCTTCCTAAGGAAATGTATCCATGTATTCCTTGAGAATTCATCTATAAATGATACATAATTCACAAACTTACCCAGTGATGGAACCGACATAGGTCCAAACACATCACTGTGCACAAGCTCTAATATCCATTTCGCCCTCTTAGCACCAGAGGGGAAACTCACATGATTTTTCTTCCCATATACACATTTTTCACATAAATCAAAATCTAGAGAGAAGTTAGACATACCTTCTATCATACCATTACCATGAAGTATTCGAAGGCCCTTCTCTCGAATATGTCCAAGCCTTTGATGCCATAACATGGTCTTTTCTCCAAAAACCACTAGATTTTCTACTCCACTTTCATGAACCACATAACTATTGCACCCATCAATAATAGTGCTACATTGAAGCTTGTACAGAGTTCCAATCCAAACTCCCCGCATCAATACCAGTGCTCCCTGAACCATATTGTAGGTATCTTTCTCGAACACTATTTTTACACCTGCATCATCCATCTTGCTTACAAAAATTAGTTTTTGGCCAATACAGGAATATGCAGAACACCCAGAAGTGTTCTAATCCTTCCACCTTGCAACTTCAACTTGAATTTTCTGCAACCGATGATTCTAGCCTTCCTATCATCTCCTAAAAAGACATCACTGCCATCATATTTATCATACTTTGTTATGCAACCAACTCACAAAATAGAAGAAAAGATAGATCAACGACTTCAAAATCAGCCTCTTCGAGGGGGAAACCTCCTTTACATTATAGAAATGAACAATTCTTGGATGATACAAATGACAATACCTCCTTTCTATATATATGAGTCTAAGGGGTCACAATATAAACAAAGCTGATATAACAATAATAATGTAAGGGCACAACAATAACAATAGTGGGCTTCTATGGGGTACAATAATAACAATATGGGGACAACATGGGCACAACAATAACAATAAGGGGCTACAATGACAATAATAATAAGAGAATACACTAGTATTTTAGGGACCTAACATGCCCCTCTCCTTTAGAAAAGTGTTGTCCTTAATGTTTGAGTAGTTTTGGATGCTTCTATATAAAATTCTCATCCTCCCATGTGGAATCTTCTGTAGGTAAGTTTTTCCACTTGATGAGATACTCAGAAATTGATCGATTTCGTAGTTGTCGAGTTCTTGTTTCTGTGACTGCTTCAGGTTCCAATATGATTTTTCCTTCCTCGTCAAGTTCTGGCAATATTGTTTGAACTAGGAGCTTGTCACCTATAACTTTCTTTAAGCATGAAATATGGAAAACTGGGTGCACTCGGGAAGCTGCAGGAAGCTCCAATTTGTATGCCATGTTGGAAAAAATACTGGGGGGGGGTGAATCAGTATTGGCAAATCAATAATATTTTCATTTCCATTATCAGATTCATATACGCTACTTCAGTTAAGGCAACCCGCGTGTATACGCAACTGTGTTCAATGCAACTAGCGTATATCCAGTAAACTTATGGTTCAATTAGTTGATCTTTAATGAGTGCATCAGAACATTATTAACCATATAAACAGTAAACAGGTGCAGTAAAATAGAACAGATCATCACATATAAGAAGCACACATGAGCACCATGATATAAGGTGGAAACCCAATGTGGGTGAAAACCACCTGCTGCAATTCGTCTCTATCTTCCTTTTAATAAGAAACTTCTTTTTACAATATTTCTGTATTGGTGCAGTCTTATACCAGTACGCGGGCTTCTACCTGCAGAAGGATACAACCTTCTCTCGTTTCCCAGATTCTCGTGGAAGGGAGCTACAACCCGCTTAGCTCTTGTACTAGTTGATGTACTAGTACGTAGGTGCTGACCTACAGAAGGCTACAACCTTCTTCCAGGGACCACGTTTCATAAATTTTCAGACTAGATCCATTAATACAAAATAATCACTACTGCAATACAACCATCAACTCTGAATCACACAACAATTGAATCACTGAAACCCTCTCATCAAACCACAGTTACCAGAACATAGAGTAGAGCTCAGAACTCTGCAACAACCACTAGAACCAACAACAACCTCAAATATCAAATCTCATAATGTATACGCTACTTGACTGTGTCTAACCAGCGTGTAGACACACTTTTACCAGAGGGAACCCACGTACATATATGAAAATAATTACTTATACCTTCGTTACAATTTTCAACTTCAGATATACCCAAAACATAAGATATAAAGGATAAGACATGCGTCAGTATTCAGATCTATTCATGATCATACCATATAATGATAATGCATTTTAGTCTTTATGATCCCAGTCCATCAACCTTCATCAACTGCACAGGTGCCTCCTTGGTTCAGATCTAGCAAAGCATCACAAGCCCATAACCAGCATACTAGATCTCACACTTCATCAGATATTCATCACTTGCACACTTGCCATTCTTGGCCTAATGATCTTCTCCTTATATAGGTTTAGGCCTCTCTCAATACCATGGTCCAAAACCACGTAGAACCAATACCTTGGACCCAATACCTGGGGTCAACACTTCGGACCAAATACCATGGACCAATACCCAAATACCATGGACCAAATACCACGGACCAAACCTTAGATTCCCAACATGTACACACCTTTCCTTTTGTAAACATGCGTGTGTACGTATACGCGACTTTGGATCGGCTATCCCGCGTGTATACGCGGCTTGGTTAAGTGGAACCTGCGTATATCTCTTTTTCTTTCATTCTGAGAGCCTGAACTGTGATCTGTCATCTGAGTGAGTTGCCATCAAGGACAACACTTGTGTCATAGTGCCAAACCTGTGTCATAATGCCAACAATCTCCCCCTTTGGACTTGATGGCAACCACCACACCAAGTCACTCTCCCCCTTTGACATCAAGGGCAAAGGGCAGACCAAGCTGTTCTCTCCCTTGGTATACCTTCTGCTATCCATACTCCCCTTGAGTACCTGCTGAAATCTCTGATTGAACTCCCCCTTTGTACATGCCAAGATGTACCAATCCGTCCATGTTCTCCCTGAGCACTTTCTGAGTCTAAAAAAGACTATGATAGTCATCAGCATCTATCATACACCATATGCTCTGCACTATAAGCATTTCTCATCATCATCAGCAACCTATAACTTGCAATATCATTCTCTTGAACCATCAACAGTAAGTAGCAAGATGTATCATTTAGCCATATAAGCATTATCACCAAAGTCTTCTAACCATAATGCCAACAATCATTCGAGGCATATGCTCCCCCTGAACTTGTACATACCATGACTAAACCATATCAGACTTCTATTCCTGAGTCTGTCCGGCTGCTTTTTCTTCAGAGCTTCATATACGCGACTCTACAACCACTAACTCGCGTATATACATGACTTATCTTCATAATATCCGCGTATGCAAATTGGAATACTGAAGGTCTACACTTTCAGTTTCCCCTGTGTCTATTATGTCAGCGAACTGAGTTATGCCACATCTTTCTGTCTCTAATTCTGTCTTCTTCAATATCTGGAATTGTGATGATGTATGATCCTCTTGCTTTGGAGTTCGAATTTTTCTCCTGCATTCCCTTGCTTTATGTCCAAACTTGTTACATGCATAACATCTTACATGTTTCATGTTCCTTCTATTGCAATCAATTGCTTTGTGACCAAAATATTACAAGCAAAAAATATCCCTTAAAGTACCTGGAACGTGATGATCTTTCTGTGTGACGGTCTTGAACCATTCTTCTTCTACATCTGGCTGCAACATGTCCAAGAATATGACATTCATAACATTCAACATTACTCATCGGAGGAAATAACCGACTATCATCTCCATAGTTAGGAGGAAAAGATCTTCTTTGAAGAATTTCTTTCCTTGGTTGTTGCTGGGCTTGACCACTTATGTTGATCATTTCAGATTTTGCATTAGAATTCCTTTCCTCACCTTGTGAGCTAGATTCACCTTCGACAGTTTCATAAAAACCAAGACCAGTTTTGATAGCAGGGGATCTTTGACTACTAAGAATATCATCCAAAATCTTAGTACTGCCTTGAAATTGTAATAGTTTATCCTTTTCTTATAATTTACCTTTTAAGATATTTACCTCAACCTGATGTTGTTCTTCCTTTTCTAGATATTGCTTCCTTATGTTTTCTTCAACTTTTCTTCCTTCTTCCACTTGTTGCCTTAATTCAAGCACTTTATGTTCTTGTTCTTCAAGAGTTTCTTTATTCTGCTTCTTTGATTCTTTAAGATCTTCTTTTAGAGAGAGAATCTTAGATTCAAGTCTCTGAATTGTTATTCTCTGATCTTTTACTACATCCTGCAGCTGCTCCCTTACTCTGGTCACTGTCTCCAGCTATTCTTTTAATCTGGTAACTTCTTCTGTTTCTACGTCTTTATTTTCATATGCCATGAGAAGTCTAATGTCTTCATCACTATTGGATGAGTCATTACTTTTATCATGAGTATAATAACTTCTATTACCTTCTTCAAACATCTTTCCTTTGTTATGAGGGCATCTAGCAACGTAGTGACCAACTCTACCACAAGAAAAGCATTTGAAAGGTAGCTTACCTTTGAACCTTCCAGATCCCCGTTCAAGATTCTTGACAAAATTTACCTCATATTCTTCTTCTGAAATGTATCCTGATTCACTGAGTTTTTCTTTTCCATTTGCTGATACTTTAAATGCGGCTTTTCTCATATCTGATGGTCCTTTTTTTCTCATCTCAAAGGCAGTTAAGATTCCGTGAAGCTGCGTCATAGTGATTTTCTGCAGATCCTCCTTTTCTTCTATGGCAGACACTTTGGATTCAAATTTTGCAGACAAGGATCTCAAAACTTTTTCAACTAGGACAACTTAATTTCTTCAGCCAGATTCCTCATACAATTGACAATCTCATCTATACGCAAGAAGTAATTAGCTATGCTTTCATTACTATGCATCTTAAGAGTTTCATACCATATTTTGAGAGTTTGAAGCTTAGCACATTTTACCTGATCATCTCCTTCGTAGCTTCGAATGATTTTATCCCATATTTCTTTGGATGATTTGAACTGCACGACCTTGACAAATTCTGATTGTGACAAACTTACCAATAAGATAGTAACAACGTTGGCATTGAGTTCATATTGTTTTCTACCTGCCGTATTTTTAGGAGTTGCTGATGGATATGTATATCCTCCTTCCACGATTCCGCAAACATCTGTTCCAAGCGATTGTAGATATGTTGTGGTTCTTATCTTCCAATAGACAAAACTGCTCCCATCGAATATTGGTGGTCTGATTGATCCCTCTCTTTCGTGATTACTCATCCTGATGGATCTTCCTTCAAGCGATCAAGCTTCTTCTGAAGGACCTGCTCTGATACCAATTGTTGGAAATAATACTGAGAGGGGGGGTGTGAATCAGTATTAGCAAATCAATAATCTTTTCATTTCCATTATCAGATTCATATACGCTACTTCAGTTAAGGCAACCTGCGTGTATACGCAACTGTGTTTAATGCAACTAGCGTATATCCAGTAAACTTATGGTTTAGTTAGTTGATATTTAATGAGTGCATCAGAACATTATTAACCATATAAACAGTAAACATGTGCAGTAAAACAAAACAGATCATCACACATAAGAAGGACACATGAACACCATGATATAAGGTGGAAACTCAATGTGGGTGAAAAACACCTGCTGCAATTCGTCTCTATCTTCCTTTTAATAAGAAACTTCTTTTTACAATATTTCTGTACTGGTGCTGTCTTATACCAATACGCAGGCTTCTACCTGCAGAAGGCTACAACCTTCTCTCGTTTCTAGATTCTCCTGGAAGGGAGCTACAACCCCCTTAGCTCTTGTACTCGCTGATGTACTAGTACGTAGGTGCTGACCTACAGAAGGCTACAACCTTCTCTTTTCTTCCAGGGACCACGTTTCATAAATTTTCAGATTGGATCCATTAATACAAAATAATCACTACTACAATACAACCATCAACTTTGAATCACACAACAATTGAATCACTGAAACCCTGTCATCAAACTACAATTACCAGAACATAGAGTAGAGCTCAGAACTCTGCAACAACCACTAGAACCAACAACAACCTCAAATATCAAATATCATAATGTATACGCTATTTGACTGTGTCTAACCAGCATGTAGACACACTTTTACCAGAGGGAACCCGCTTACAGATCTGAAAATAATTACTTATACCTTCGCTGCAATTTTCAACTTCAGATATACCCAGAACATAAGATATAAAGGATAAGACATGCGTCAGTATTCAGATCTATTCATGATCATACCATATAATGATAATGCATTTTAGTCTTCATGATCTCGGTCCATCAACCTTCATCAACTGCATAGGTGCCTCCTTGGTTCAGATCGAGCAAAGCATCACAAACCCATAACCAGCATACTAGATCTCACACTTCATCAGATATTCATCACTTGCACACTTTCCATTCTTGGCCTAATGATCTTCTCCTTATATAGGTTTAGGCCTCTCTCAATACCATGGTCCAAAACCACGTAGAACCAATACCTTGGACCCAATACCTGGGGTCAACACTTCGGACCAAATACCATGGACCAAACCTTAGATTCCCAACATGTACGCACCTTTCCTTTTGTAAACATGCGTGTGTACGTATACGCGACTTTGGATCAGCTATCCCGCGTGTATACGTGGCTTGGTTAAGTGGAACCTGCGTATATCTCTTTTTCCTTCATTCTGAGAGCCTGAAATGTGATCTGTCATCTGAGTGAGTTGCCATCAAGGACAACACCTGTGTCATAGTGCCAAACCTGTGTCATAATGCCAACATGCCATAGTACCAATCTTTTGCAACACCTTGTACGAACCATAATACTTTGGTGATAATTTATTATCCTTCTTAGCTTGCTTGAGGGACATTTGTTTATATGGTTGTAGCCATATAAATACCCAGTCACCTACATCAAAAATTCTTTCGTTGCAATGTTGATCTGCCTGTTATTTCATTCTATTCTGTGCCAAAGTGAGGTTATCCTTTAAGAGTTGGAGAACTTATTGTTGATGCTCAATGCGATCTTTCACTGTTTGAACCTTAGAAATTTCTCTTAAATATGATGTGATGGATGGTGGATGATATCCATAAAGTGCCATAAATGGGGTCATTTTTGCTGCAGTATGGAAGGATGTGTTATACCACCATTCAGCTAGAGGCAACCATTTGACCCATTGTGTCTGTTTATAAGATACAAAGCAACAAAGATATCCTTCCAAACATTTGTTTACTATCTCAGTTTTCCCATCAGATTGAGGATGATAAGATGAGCTATGAGCTAACTAAGTACCAAGACAAGAAAATAATCCTGTCCAAAAATTTCCAGTGAAAATGGGATCTCTGTCACTTACAATAATCTTTGGGTTTCCATGTAGCTTTTGAATTGTTTCCATAAATGCAGTAGAAACTGTATTGGCTTTAAATGGATGTGATAATGCACAAAAGTGTGCATACTTGGTAAGTCTGTAAACTACCACCATGATGACACTCTTTCCTTTGGAATTGGGTAAACCTATGATAAAATCCATTGAAACCTCCTCTAAACATTGGCTTGGAATGGATAAAGGTTGTAATAGACCTGGGGTCTTAATTGTTTCAACTTTGTTTTGTTGGCAAACCAAACATTATGCCACAAACTTTTGAATATCTGATTTAAGGTCATCCCAAAAAAATTCCTTCTTAACCTTGTGGTAAGTTTTTAAAAATCCTGAGTGCCCTCCTAAGGGAGAAGTGTGCAATTCCATAAGAATCTCTTGTTTGAGTTGGGAATTCTTACAAAGGTATAAGCGATCTTTGTACCATAACGAATCATTTTTCCAGCTAAATGTATCAGATGTACTGGGATCTTCTTGTACCTTTTGATTGAGTGCCCACACTTCTTCGTTATTCTTCTATTCATCCCTTGCTTCGTTTATCCAATCTGGTTGGATAATAGAAATGGCGCAAAACAATGTTTCCACATCCTCATCCTTTCTTGATAGTGCATTTGCAACAACATTTTGCTTCCCTTTTTTGTAGATGATTTCAACGTCATAACCCAACATATTTGTGACCCATTTTTTCCGCTCGTTTGAAGATAATATTTTTTCTAAAAAGTATTTAAGACTATCATGATCCGTTTTTACCTTGAAGTGTCTTCCCATTAGGTAAGGTCATCATTTCTTAAGTGCATGTAGTATTGCCAACATGTCCTACTCATAAATAACTTTGTGTAAATACTTCCCTTTGATTGGAATACTTTCGAAAGCAATTGGTCTTTCTTCTTGTATTAAAACAACACCAATTCCATTTCCCGAGGCATCACATTCCACAATAAAGGTTTTTGTGAACTCTGGCATAGCTAAGATTGGTGCTTGGCACATTGCCTCTTTAAGATGTTCAAATGCTTTCGTTGCTTCTGGAGTCTAAGAAAATGCATTTTTCTTCAATAATGTTGTTCTAGGTGTTGCTATTCTCCCATAATTCTTAACAAACTTGCGATAATACCTTTTCAACCCAAGAAATGCTCGCAGATGCTTTATGGATGTGGGGATTTTCCATTCCTTAATGGCTTTGATTTTGCTAGGGTCTACCTTAACACCTTCATGAGATACAATATGACCCAGATATTCCACCTCTTGTACTCCAAAGAAACATTGGATGTTTTTGCATATAATTGTTTCTCCTCCAATAGTTTGAGAACCCTGTCAACATGTTGAACATGATCCTTCCAAGACTTGCTATAGATTAGTATATCATCAAAAATACTAACACAATGGGTTTGAAAATGGAATTCATCAAACCTTGAAATGTAGAAGGTGCATTAGTAAGGCCAAAAGGCAGGAATGGGAAAATTATCTTTAATAGTGAGCTTGTTGAGCTCCCTATAATCCAGACACATGCACCATGATCCATCCTTCTTGTGCACCAATACTACTGGAGCAGAGAAAGAACTTTGACTAGGTTGAATTATACTAGCCTCTAGCATTTCTGCAACCATATGTTCAATTTCACTCTTTTGGGCATTGGGATATTTGTAAGGCCTGATGTTTGGAGGAACACTTCCTGGGATCAAATGAATAGCATGATCATGATCACTAATAGGTGGGAGTCCTTTGGGAGTCTCAAATACCTTGGAATGATTGTCCAAGACTTTTTGGAGATCTGCAGAAATAGATGATTTCGATGTGGGAACCTCTAGCAAACATAATTGTGAAATTACACCTCGTTGTTCTTTCTTTAAAATATTTGTCATGCTGTTAGAGTTGATTATCTTTCCCGATTTCCCTGCGATACCCCTTAATTCAACTTCCTTTCCTTCCGAAAAAAATTTCAAGAAAAGTTCTTGAAAATTAAAAGTTATTGTACCCAACGATTGTAGCCATTGGATTCCTAGTACAACATGAGCACCACCTATTGGAATGGAAAGCATTGGACTATTCAATACATATTCTCCCATGGATAACTTGATATTATGGCACTTTCTAGAGAAATTTATGATTCCTCCATTTGCAACCATCACTTGACACTCTGGTGCTGGATATAGGAAGCAATTAAATTCCTTGTCTACCTTACGATGAATAAAATTATGGGTACTACCCGAATCAATCAACACTATTACCTTTTTCTTTTTGATATGTCCTTCTATCTTGAGATTTTGAGGAGTGGTAATTCCATCCAATGCATGACAAGATATGGTTGGGTTCATTTATTCTTTCTCTAGGGTTTGTTCCTGGTGTATATACTCTTCTTTTGACGTTTCTTGTTCCTTCTGTTCCTCCTCTTCACAATCTATGTAAAATAATTTCTTGTCAGCACACTTATGACCTTTAGTGTATTTGTTATCACAACTGTAACAAAGCCCTTTTTCTATTTTTTCTTCCAATTGTTATGGTGTCAACCTTGTAGGTTGTGGAAGGCTAGGGGAAAAGACACTTCCATATTTATAGTTGTGAGTGGTAGGCTTCCTTGTTGCCATAATTTTGCTTTCAAATTTTCTTTCCAACCTGAATGCCTTCTCCAATGAATCAGGTTCCCAAACGTGAACCTCATGTTGGATGTTATCCTTTAATGTCTCTATGAAAACATCAATCCTATGCTCCTCTAGAATATATTTTACTCTTATATTCAATTTTTGGAAGTCCTCAATGTGCTCCACCATTGAACCCTTTTGTTTGAGATTTATCAATTGGCTAAAAAAAGTGTTGCTTTTTGTATCCTCATAATGTGTTATCATTTCTTCCGTAAAAATTACCCAAGTGACAATTTGTTTATGAGAGCAAAGCCATCGATACCATACAAACTAATTGGGTTCCAAATATAAAGTTGCAATGCGTACCTTTTGTGTGTTTTGCATGTTATGGAGATTAAAATATTGCTCCATCTGTAGTATCCATGTTACGGGATCCTTGCCATCAAACTTTCTCATATCGATCTTTGGAACATGGTGGGTCTTCAATCCAACATTAGAGTCTATGAAATCATGATTAACATTTCTTTTGTTCTCATCATGAGCTTCCTTTACTACCCTTTCGCCATTAGTAAGCATTTCTTGTAGCAAATTTGTCAAATCTATCTTCAAATCGTCCATGTTACCTTTAAGTTTTGCTTTTATACCATCCATCTTAGCTTCCATGCCTTTCTTCAAACCATCCATCTTAACTCTTGTTACTTTTTGTGAGAGTGAAATTTGTTGCACTTAGTCTCGTAATTTTGATATATCATGTTGCATTTCTTCCTCTTCTTCATGAGTCATGGTAGAGCTTTCGGGTTTCTTACTAGGTGTTTCCATTTTCTTTCTTTTGGGCATCAATTAATGATAATACTAATTTTTCAAACCAAACTTATGCAAAATTTTATAAAGACTACACACTTTTTTTCACTTTGTAGGAGCTCAATATTGAATCTGTTGTATCCCTGAAATTTCGGATATCCAAGGTCTGAAATTTCATCCTATGGTATCCCTATGAGTCCTCATTCCAACCCCACAAGTTTGATCAAGATTGAATTCTCCAAGAAAGGTTTATTCCAAATATCCCACGGCAAACTCATTATAGACTGTTTCAGTAGAGCGAACTTGTACTAAGTGCCATGTGTCACTGTTTCGACCTTCGGACCTAAAAATGATACACAGAAAACTAAAGTTCATCCTCTTTTCGTACCTTTTTATGAAATTTCAATTTGATGCTCAGAGATAAAGTTATGATGATTTTCCCTAGGTCACCTGTTTGATATATAATTTGAGAGCCTGCAAAAACCCTAACTTCCTTGGATCATATCTCTGAAAATATAGCGATAAAAGATCTGAAATTCGTAGCCGAGGTTCATCAAGATTTCGGCTCAAATGGGTTTTAATTTCATCTTTTGAAACATTGTAGAAAAAACGTTATAGCGAAAATTCCACGATGACCTGTTTGAAGCAGCGAAACCCTAGAATCCAAAGCTCTGATACCAATTGTTATGCAACCAACTCACAAAATAGAAGAAAAGATAGATCAATGAATTCAAAATCATCCTCTTCGAGGGGGAAGCCTCCTTTAAATTACACAATTGAACAATTCTTCGATGATACAAATGACAAGGCCTCCTTTCTATATATGGGAGTCTAAGGGGTCACAATATAATCAGAGCCGACATAACAATAATAATGTAAGGGCACAACAATAACAATAGTGAGTTTCTATGGGGCACAATAATAACAATATGGGGACAACATGGGCACAACATAAAAATAAGGGGCTATAATGACAATAATAATAAGGGAATACACTAGTATTATAGGGACCTAACATACTTGCAAAAGCAATCCCTGTGGGGAGTGAAGTGAAAGGATGCACTTAAGTCAATCAACCATGCCTCATGATATACATGTGTACTTAAATAAGGAACCAAGTACACATCCCCACCTTCATTTGAGGTGGTTTTCGCCTGTGTATAAGGAGCATCATCAGATCCCTTTCCTTTCTTAGGAGCTTTAGATCTACAGTCCTTTTTTAAGTGCCCTTCCTTTCCGAATTTCTAGCACACATTTGCAGGTTTTCCTGGAGATTTAGATCTCCCACTCGAGGATTTATTTTTGTTTCTGTTCTGGGACCGTCCTTGTATAGACAAGGCATCACCATTCTGGTCCTCCGTATTTTCCCATCTCATCTCCTCCAACAACAAGAATGAGACTATTTCATCAAACTGCAAGGTAGTCACATTGCTACCTATTGCAACAACTAGAATATCCCACGAATCTGGTAGAGAACACAACAAACTGATGCACTTATCTTCATTTGAAATTTTTATATCAACAGATAAAAATTGGCTTACCACAATATTAAAGGCGTTCAAATTCTCTGTCACTGAGTCTCCATCCTTGATCCTCAGGTTATACAACTTTTTCTGTAGGAACAATTTATTCACCAAAGACTTAGATTGGTATAAAGTCCCTAACTTGTGCTATTTTCCTTCCGATCCAACTTCACCCAACCTTCAACTGACATTGTCGTTGGTTTAGTACCCAGATCTACCACGATCCACTGATCTTTATCCACTGGCAGCTCCTCCATCTTGAGTTTCCACAACTCAAAACTCTGACCATTAAATTTCTCTATCTCTATCTTTCCATTGCTCGCCATCTTCTTTCACCACAAGAATCGATCCCATAGATCTCCTACTGAACAGGGTCTACCACAGGCCCGAGCAAAAGCCCTCAACAGCAAATGCTTCCCCTTGAAGCCAAAACAACTCTAATACCAAATGTAGGTTTTAACCCCGTATATAAATTATCTCATACTAATTCTAAAAAAATAAAATAAACAATGGTGAGAGCCTAAAACATAAAACAAATATACATAGAGATTTCCCCTGGATCCCAAAACTGGGACTACCAGATTGATTTTTCATTATATTCCTTTCAATGTTACAATACATATATATACATTCCGAAGCGTCCATAAACCCCAATCCATTAACCCTATATTAGAACATAACCATAGTTCCCTTGACTGGATCTACAAAATACCATGGGCAGAAAACCATCATGCCCAAAACCATATGTGAAAACCATGCACAAAACCATAGGTAGGTCTGCCCACCTAATATAGGGTCCAATTTTTTTTTTCCCCAGGGCACTAACCCAAACCTCGTAGAGGGGAGCTACTGCCCCCCTCAAACCCCCCGATAGAGGGGCCTGCCGCCCCCTTGTGACCCCCCTGCTGCACTTGGTGCAACGAACAAGGGAAGCTTTCGCCCCCACTGTGACCCCCCCGTGCTTGGGGCTAGTCGTGGAAAGAATATAACACACGATGTAGTGGTCGATTTAGTTAATTGAGAAAGTGTAGAGCATTATAATTAAATATGCAAGCGTTGGACAAAGTGCGAATATGAAGAGACAATCTAATGAAGGTGTAATTGTATGTCCTGTAGTTTGTTTGCAGATGTAATGGTACAAAGATGAAGTGTGTTGGTGCATGAAGGAATGACTGAGTGAATATACTTTGCAAATAACAAAGATCGATGGTGACAAAGAAGCTTTAGAGATATGTGTGATGAGCAAAACCAGAGTTTGTTTAAACAAAGATTAGAAGTACCAGTGTGGATGGACCATAATATAATTTCCTATAGAACAGTTCTATTCAGAGGCCATAACAGAGTTTCTATTAATTTTTTTTAAGGGTGGTTCATGGACATTGGGTGGCCACTACATCCACGGGAAAATCTAGACAGATCAACTCGAAGGGATCTACCCGCCGTCCAAACAAGCAAGGCCTAACTGCAAGGGTGTCGAGGAGATTTGACCCCGTGACCTCCCAACTGGCAAGGTACTTAGAAATGGGAACTCGACCAACTGAACTAACCCTTGGAGCTAGAGTTTCTATTACTTGGTTATGTGGCTGGCATGTTTGTTATTGCAAGGGTCAATGTTTAAGTGTACAAATCTATACAAGGGTCTATATGCAATGTTATGTGTATTATTGTGATTAGAATGTTGATGCAATCTTCACATTATGTATAACCCTGCAATGATATATCCAAGTATGTGTTAAGAGTGAGTTGTTAGTGAGAGTGTACGCTGCTTCGATATGTCATGTATAAGTCTTTAGAGAGTTTGTTGCTATTGTGATTATGTAATGCTACCGGGGTTTTAGTAGTAGAGAGGTGTTATGTTGTTGAGAGTATATAGCTATTGAGTTGATTAATGTATGAGTGAGTAGAGTGTATTGAGTGTGATGTTTGCTGTTGAGAGGGTTGAGTCTGAGTCATAGTGAGTTAATGCTATTGTGTTGAGCAAAAAAAATTGTATACTGAGAGATATTGCATGCAAAGATAGATTTGTATTCAATTGATGATCATAGAGGACATAGTGGGTCTAGTATGAAAATTGGATGAAATGTGGCCTATGATGATTGTATTGCATTGTGTGGATCCTAGTTTGAAAATGTATGGCAAGAGGTCCACAAGAGTTTGAAGGTTGGGGCCTTTAGTGGGAAAGTTTCTGATTTAGGGAGTGGTGGTTTCCTTTAGGTTGTGGCCTAAGAACTTGAGCGTGGTGACGTCCATCCAAAGGTGGCTAGAAAAACTATTGTGTTTTGGGGCATTCGTTAGGTAGTGGCTTGCATAGTTGAGGGAGTGGTGGCTTGCAAAGTTGTGCAAGTGGTGGCTTCCATTAAGTAGTGGCCTAAAGCGAGTGGTTTCTTGCATGATCGTAAATTGGGCCTTGTCCACTGGTGGTGGCTAGTGATATGAAGATGTAAAAGAAGATTTTGCATAGTAAGAAGAAGATCATAAGATAAAGTATATGGTGGATTTTCTCCCAAAAGGGTTTCCACTTTACATATGATGTTCTCATGTGATGATAGTTTATGTGCTAATGCTTTATTGATGTGTTTTTGCTCATGATTTAATTGTACTTGTGTTGATTACTAGTTATGTTTATCATGATGTACGTGTTGTTTGTATTATGCTATTGGATAACTAGTTGATGATTCAATGATTGGTAAAGAATAGGAAAAAAGTTGTTAAAGTGATCCATCATCTACAATATTGATTCACCCCCCCTCCCCGACTCAGTGTTTTCAAGATCCCAAAAATTAGTATCAGAGTTTCCAACAATTGGTATTAGAGCGGGTGCTTTTGGGTGCAACTTGATCGTTGGAAAGCGAATTTGGTAAAATTTGATTTTTTTTTTTGGATCATCAAAGATTGCCTTTTCTCACTACTACAAAGTTCCAAGTATCAAAAGAAAAAATTCAAATATTATTTATTATATTATGGATATGACATTTGGAAGTTAGTGTGTGAACATGGTGGCCAAGATCCTATCCCAACAAAAGTAATGTCGCTGAATGCCCAATATCCATAACGCAAATATGGAGAAAATAATAGATCTAACATCTGTTGAATAGATATGGGACAAATTGTAGGTATTGTATGGAGGAGACAATAGTATTAGAATTGGAGAGAAATAAAATAAAAAGAAGAAAAAGAAGACGACCTCTTAGAAGAAATAAGCTCATCTTGAAGAGATCAATCCCCCTAGTGATAGTTAAAGAACTGCTCAAGAAAAATAAGAAAATGGAGATGCAGTAGAACTAGGTGTGCTCCAGTGAAGAATATTTGAAAGTATAAGTAAATATGAGTTGTTCTTGAGTTATGTTTTAGATGGTTCTAATGTTAGTCATGTTGAGTTGCATAATGACGATGAATATGATATTACTCTTGTTAAAGTTGAATATGAGTAAGCCATGGTGATTATTGATAAAATAACTGTTTAAGTAGGCAGATAGCTACTTGTAAAGATCAAGAAAGTATTTTATAGTTTTGTGATGAGAAGGAAAATGAGCTTGGAGAAGAGATCCTCAATCTGAAGATCCAGTTGTAGAAGGCTAGAATAGTTGAATATGTGAAGAGTAGCCAACTAAAAGAGAGAGAGGGTCAAATTGAAGAGCTTGAGGCCAAAGTTGTCATGTTAAGGAAGCAGCTGGATGAGAAGGGCAATCAACTCAAGCAAGAGAAAAGCACCAAGGTTTTGGACAACCTACTTAGCAACTTGATTAGATTTGGTTTTGGCTTTCAAAAGGGACATTCTAGCACATAGACACATGCAATGACCTATGCAAAGTAGATATTTGATATGTTTAATTTGAGATTTGATCCTCTTGCCTCATTTTTCAATAAGGTGTGGTGTTATACCTATCACAATATTGGTCATATGGCTAGAATTACAAGTTTTTATGTTCTTCAGGGAAGATTCAACAAAATGATTAGCATATCCAAAGTAGGCCTAATAGAAAATAAGAGGAGAATGCACAGGAAAAGAAGCAACCTACCACAATATGTGTAAAGAAAAAGGGGAAACAACCCGTGAAGTAGGAGAAGTTATCCCCTACTACAATCTATTGATTTTACATTATGCATATTAATAAAAGACTATAAAAGAGCTATGAGGAGTGCATAGCCTCAAGAGGAGCACATGGAAACTTGAAGAGTTGATGCATATGAGTAGTAGTAACAACATGGTGTGATTGAGAGCCTACATGCATGATCATATACATAGGATCAACATGCCTATTGGACATATACGAGCTCATGGGAGTTGTGCATGTCATTAGGGTTCAAGGTCTATTTCTCTTTCATGTTGCATTCACTATGTTTTTGTAGTAGACACGTGTTTTAGTAGAAATAATGTTAAGTCATCCATGTAATATTATGTATGTATTTATCCATCATTGGAAGGTTGGTTGAGTAGTCCTTGCCTTGGAGAGAGTCATTTGTTTATGACATGCATAGAATAAGTCTTGGTTCAACCATGTATATGAGAGTGAATTTCTTGTTTTGGCATGCTTAATAGAAAGTTATGCATTTCTTCCATGTATGCATGATTGAGTGCAAGTTTTATCCCTATACCTTGTTTTCATATTTGAGTTTGTTCGTTGGTGATAGGAATGCATAGGGGAGTCATGAGAATTATTTTAGCCATGTATGGGTTGTTAGATGTCACTGATGTAGCCATCTATTCTTATTACGAATACCTATACTTTCATTGTTTATCATTGGCCATGGGTTATTATGGAGTCCTTGATCTGTTGGTGCAGTCTATTTTAAGTGGCAAGGAGGCTTATTAATGAGTAGTAGAATATTATTGTACAACAACCATGAGGAGTTTTGCAACCCTAATACATGTTTAGGGGGGGGAATGCTCAACAAGAGAAGTGCATGGTGTTAGCATAGAGTGATGTTGGTTGCAGGAGGCAACAAACTTCTTGGTTTCTAATGATTATCTTGCATGTGGTGGTAGTTGATCTGTTTCATCAACAAATCATTTGGTATCAACCTTTTCAGTGGTGTCATCATGATGTTCTAGTGAGACTTGTTAACCCTTTTCCATTGATGTCAAAGAGAGAGAATGACACAACCATTATCATAGAGTGAAGACCAAGTTGTTAGAGAATATTGCAGATCATGTAGAATATTAGTTTGGTGAAGTGGATGAAGGTTACCATCAATTCCAAAGGGGGAGATTGTTGGAAACATGGTGTTAGCATTGATGTCAACCATGGAGCCAATTGTGTTGGAATTGATGTCAAAAGGCTTGATGACCATATGGATGATGTTATGGTTAGTGTTGATGTGTTCCTAAGGTATGAATAGGTCCTAGAGGTGTATGAAGAAGCATTGAAGAATTTGGAGTAGTTCTAGGTTGGAGATAGTTTAATCATCCAAGGTTTATTGGACTCCTGCAGTCTTGCTTGAGTCACAAATAAACACTAGTTTATTGCTGTAGTTATGCAATGGTGTGAGCATGACACTTGCTACCGTATTACAGTTCACAGCCAATGGCACTCTCTTGTAATTGTGAAAAGGAAACCGCAAACATTTACCATAAAATTTGCCAATGGATTTGTATCTAATGTTCAATTGAATTAATTATGGTTATGGTTGATTTGGTCCTCTAGGTGAAGTGTAAATTAATTGATGAGATGCTCATTGTCTTAGTGGAGTTGATCTAGTCTGCAGCAGTGGAATGCATTAAATTCATTTTATTAGGTCACAAAGTTAATGCATTGATCAATCTAATTGTTAATATGGTCCAAAACCTTCAACGAACAATTATGAATGAGTTAATGCATTAGTGGTCGATTTGGTTGATTGACAAAGTGTTGAGCATTATAGTTAAATATGAAAGCATTGGACATAGTTAAGGTTGGACATAATGCACATATGAAGAGAGAGTGCGATGAAGGTGTAATTGTAGCTCCTATAGTGTGTTTGCAGATGTAATGCTATAAAGATGAAGTGCATTGGTGCATGAAAGAATGGATGAGCGAGTATAATGTACAAATAACATAGATTGATGGTGATAGAGAAACTTAAGAGGTATGCGCAATGAGTAAAATCAGAGTGCATTTTGACAAAGATCAAAAGTACCGATGCAGATGGATCATAATATAATTATCGTTGTAGTAGAGTTCTATGCAAAGGCTGTAGCATAGTTAATATTGCTTGCTTATGTGGCTGACATGTTTGTTATTACATAATGTCTGAGGCTACAAATCTGTACAAGGGTTTGTATGCATTTTTATGTGTATTATTGTGATCAAAATGTTGATGTAACCTCTATATTATGTATATCCCTATAATGATATAGTTGAGTATTTGTTGAGAGTGAATTGCTAGTGAGAGTGTGTCCTGCTTGTGTAAGTCATGTATGAGTCTTGACAGAGTTTGTTGATATTGTGATTATGTAATGTTACTGGGGCTTGAGTAGCAGAGAGGTGTTATGTTGTTGAGAGTATATAACTATTGAGTTGATTGATGTATGAGTGAGCATAGTATATTGAGTGTGATGTTTACTATTGAGAGGGTTGGGTTTGAGTCATAGTGAGTTGATGCTATTGTGTTGAGCAAAAAAACTTGTATTGTTGAGAGACATTGCATGAAAATATAGATTTGTATTTAGTTGATGAGCATAGAGGATATAGTGGGTCTAGTACATAAATTGGATGAAACGTGGCCTATGATGTCTGTATTGTGTTGTGTGGATCTTAGTTTGAAAATGTATGAAAAGTCATCCATAAGAGCTTGAACGTTAGGGCCTTTAGTGGGCGAGTTGTGGTTTGCTGATTTAGGGAGTAGTGACTTCCTTTGGGTTGTGGCTTGAGAACTTGGGAGTGGTGGATTCCATTCAGTGGTGGTTGGAAAAACTATTAGGTGTTGGGGCATCAAGCAGATAATGGCTTGCAATAGGTAGTGACTTGTATAGTTGAGGGAGTGGTGGCTTGCAAAGTTTAGGAAGAGATAGATTCTATCAGGTAGTGGTAGGAAGCAAGTGGTTGCTCACATGATCACAAGTTGGGGCTTGCAAACTAGTGGTGGTCAATGATATGATGATGTAAAAGAAGATTTTTCATAATAAGAAGAATATGTTCTCATGTGATGATGGTTTATGTGCTAGTGATTTGTTAATGTGTTGCTACACATGATTTACTTGAAATTTTTTTGATTACTGCTTATATTTATGGTGATGTACATGTTGTTTATATTATGTTGTTGGACAACTAATTGATGATTCAATGACTCGTAAAGAATAGGTAAAAAGTTGTTAAATTGATCCATCATCTACAATATTGATTCACCCCCCCTTCTCAGTATTGTCAATATTTGAGGCAGAAGCTTTGTTTGTCCAACACAATTCATATCTTATAGCTTAGAACCTAGGTGTTATCTTCACCATGCCTAGATAGAGAGCATGATTAAGGAGAGGGACTGCCTATTACGAGGAGCACGTATGTAGAAGAAACTCTTGTTTACATCACAAAGTAACAGGTTTTGGAGCCAAATATAGGGAGCATATTTTGGTGTATGTGCAGGAAGAATTGACTTGGTTTGAAGGGGAATCCTCCTCCTAATGAACTTATTTTTTCAGATTCTAAAGTGTTGATAGAGTGGATAGGATGGATCCCCAATACGAGACATACCCACGAGCCAAAGTAATTAGTATATATAGATAGTATATTTGTACTAGAAGATGAATTTACTCATGGGATGTACTTTGTTGGATCGCCATAAGTTTTGGATGGACCTATTACAATCATTGAATCACATGAATGGGCACCCAAAAGGTTATTATTGCAAGTTGGAAAAGATAGATCATAAGTTTGCAAGAATTCAATAGCATCTTGGCATCCCTTTGACAACTGCTAGATCATTGACATACCCAAAAATCCCTATCCCAATAGCAGGCTCTAATTCTGAACTGCTTCCTTGATTATTTGATGGATCAATTTTATGGTTTCTTTTCTGTAGTTGGCTATGTATATGGCTAGATATGCCAATATTCTGCGATAGGCTTGTTTGATGTTAGTTATGTTAGTTTCGAGTTGTCTCCTGTCCCTTCGAAGGGTACAATTTTGGTTATGGTCTGGTCCTCCTTGTGAGATATTGGTATGACTTATGATAATCTTTGATATAATCTCCTATTTTTGAAGTTCATAGAATTCACTCCAAAAATTAAAAAAAAAATGTTATATTTTCATTTTTTTTTTCAATAAGGGTTTACTCAAAAGTATGAAAAGTGGGTACTCATTGGATGCGGAATTTAATTCCACATTCAACAAGTGTCTACACTTGAAATTTGAGTAAACCTATAAGGAGATAAGTAAAAAATTCCACATTCAACAAGTGTCTACACTTGAAATTTGAGTAAACCTATAAGGAGATAAGTAAAAAATACAATTAAAAAATTAGTTTCCTTATTTTCCCTCTAAAAAGTTACCCCTAGGGATGAAATCATCGTCTTGAACCTTATTGTTTCTTTTAAAGTTAATTTTGTTAATACATTTTTTGTTTTGAGACCTATTTTTGACCTCAAAATTCCCCTAATGTTTCCAATTCCTTATCTTTTCACTCAACATGAGCTATGCCTCAACTAAAATGACATCAACTAAAATAAATTTTTTTATTTGTGAAAGTTTTTTCTTCTATATTATGTTTCACTAAAATTTGAAAACTACAATTCTGCTAGGGTGTTCTTAGGATTGAATTTATTTTATGAATTTTGTAGAAAAGTAAAATTTGAATTACTATAATAAATTATCCAAAAATCAAAATATTTTATTTAAAGAATCTCAACTGAGTTTTACCTAATGATGCCCTCTCACTCCTTGTCAAATAGGTCCTTTTCAAGTTGAAATAAAATGATAGTGTACATTTTTGTTGTCTTACCTTTGAAATGTAGACACTTTGAAATAAAAGTCAATGATAATATAGAAATTTGTTTTTTTTCAACTTAAAAAATGATAATTCAGAGTGGAGGTTTCTATGAGAAGAGCAATTTTGTTCTAGCATTTTTGGATTACTCACATTGAAGTTTTTATGGTCGAATTTTTGGGCCATCAAGTGCGGCTCATCCTTAGGACAAAGATAATAAATCTGATCCAACATTGAGAGATAAATAGGTGAGATGTGTAGGGAGAAGAGACTTGAGGTTATTTGAATGTTAGGAGGTCAAAAATGAAAAACTCAACTAACCTAACGTCTCTTCTCCCTACATCTCTCACTTATTTATCTCTCAATGTTGGATCAAATTTCATATGTCATGTCTTGAGGATGAGCCACACTTGATGGCTCGAAACATTGACCATAAAAACTTCAATGTGAGTAATCTGGAAATGCTAGAACAAAATGACAATTCACTTGAGATCAATGATGGATACACATGAATAATATTTATTTATAAACATCGATGATGGTTGTTTCTTATTATTCATTAATGTCACTATTGGAAATAAATTTGAAGTGATATGGTTATATTTCAATTTGAAGGGTCATTTTTCAAAATTATATTTTGTATGACAATTAATGTTAAATTGCACACCAATGTGAAAGGTAAGCGTGAATGTGTTTTTCATTAAAATGATACACATAGAAATACATTGTTTATGATTTTTGGATTTATCTTCCATGGTCTCCTAAAATTTCAATAACAATTGATATTCCTTATCGTAACCCTGATGGATTAGGTATCTAACATTCCCCCCTCCCTAATATGAAGGGTTTTAGGCCCCTATACTACTAGTGTAACCCCTTATTGTTATTAGTACAACACGCTTATTATATTGTTGTACCCATGTAGTCCCCATATTGTTACTATTGTGCCCCATAGAAGTCGACTATTGTTATTATTATACCCTTACATTATTATTGTTATGTCGGCTCTGATTATATTATGACCACTTAGACTCCTATATATAGAAAGGAGGTATTTTCATTTGTATCATCGAAGAATTATTCATTTATGTAATGTAAAGGAGGTTTCCCCCTCGAAGAGGCTGAATTCTAAGGCATTGATCTATCTTTTCTATCTTTGGATTCTAGCGTTTCGCTACTCCAAATAGGTCATTGTGGCATTTTCGCTCTAACTTTTTTTTCTGCGATGTTTCAGAAGCGAAAAAAAAAACCCATTTGAGAAGAAATCTCACTGAACTTGGGTTCGAATTTCAGAGCTTTTCGCGCTATATTTGCAGAGATATGATATGAGGAAGTTGGTCTTTTTGCAGACTCCTGAATTACATTCCAAACAGGTGACCTGGGGAAAATCATCATAACTTTCTCTCTGAGCATCGGATTGAAATTTCGTAAGAAGGTACAGAAAGAGGACAAACTATAGTTTATTGTATATGTTTTTCACAGCCAAATATCGAAACAGTGACATGTGGCACGTCATACAAGTTCGCTCTATTGAACTAGTCTATAATCAGGTCATTGTGGGAGATTTGGCATAACTCTTCCTTGGAGAATCCAATTTAGATCAGACTGGTGGCATTGGAAAGAGGACGCATAGGGCTACTGCAGGTCGCAATTTTAGAATTGGAAGAACTGAAATTACAGAGTTATAGTCATTTCAAGATCAAGCTCCTAAAATCAAGAAAAAGCAATATGAGGAAGTTTGATGGAAAGGATCCGGTAAATTGGATACTTCAGATGGAGCAATATTTTGATCGACATGGTGTACCACTATTACAAAAGGTATGTATTGCATCTTCATATTTAGAACCAGATCAATTTTTATGGTATGAAGGGCTTTGTTCTCATAAACAACTTGTTACGTGGTCAATTTTCACGAAGGAAATGATAGCACATTATGAAGATACAAAGAGCAACACCTTCTTTAGAGCAACATCACAACAATTGGAAAGAGTAAAAGGGCTTTGTGACATATTGGAAAGAAAAATTATGGAAACCAGGAAGCATACCCCTCACAACTATAAAGATGGAAGTGTTGTTTCTCCTAGCCTTCCACAACCTACAAGGATTACACCACAACAATTGGAAGAAAAAAGAGAAAAAGGGCTTTGTTACAATTGTGATAGCAAATGCACTAAAGGTCATAAGTGTGTTGAGAAGAAATTATTTTACATAGAGTATGAAGAGGAGGAAGAAAAGGATCAAGAAACATCAAAATAAGAGGATATACGCGAGGACCCAACCCCAGAGAAAGAAGAAATGAATCATAGCATATCTTGTAAAGCATTGGAAAGAATTACCACTCAAACTCTCAAGATAGAAGGACATATCAAGAAGAAAAAGATTCAAGAAGTGAAAGACCACATCGAGAAATAAAAAATGAATCCACCCATATCCTGTAATGCATTGGCCGGAATTACTACTCCTCAAACTAGCAAGATAGAAGGACATATCAAGAAGAAAAATGTTCAAGAAGTGAAAGATCACATCGAGCATCAAGAAATGAATCCGACCATATCTTGTAAAGCATTGGAAGAAATTACCACTCCTCAAACTCTCAAGATAGAAGGAATTATCAAGAAGAAAAAGGTTCAACCAGTGAAAGATCACATCGAGCATCAACAACAAGTTCTCCAACTTTTAAAGGATAACACCACTTTGGTGCATAATTGAATGAAAAAATAGGTAGATCAACATCGCAGTGAAATTTTTTTTGATGTAGGTGATTGGGTATTTTTACGGTTACATCTCAAGCAAGTTATTTATGAGAAGGAAATGTTGGCAATACTACATGCACTTAAGGAATGGCGACCTTACCCAATGGGAAGACACTTCAAGGTAAAAATGGATCATGATAGTCTTAAATACATTTTAGAACAAATATTATCATTAGAAGAACATAAAAAATGGGTCACAAATATGTTGGGTTATGACTTTGACATCATCTACAGAAAAGGGAAGGAATTTTTTGTTGCAGATGCACTCTCAGGAAAGGATGAGGATGTGGAATCATTGTTTTGTGCTATTTCTATTATCCAACCAAATTGGATAAACGAAGAAAGGGATGAATGGAAGAAGGACAAAGAAGTGTGGCCACTCATTCAAAAGTTGCAGAATATCCCAATTAAAACAATATTGCTAGAACTTGAAGAGGAAGGAAAAATCATATTGGAACCTAGAGCAGTCACAGAAACAAGAACCTGACAGCTAGGAAATTGATCAATTTCAGAGTATCTCATTAAGTGGAAGAACTTACCCGCTGAAGATTCCACACGGGAGGACAAAAGTTTATACAGAAGCACAAAAAAACTACCCAAGCGTTGAGGATAACACTTTTTGAAGGAGAGGGGCATGTTAGGCCCCTATACTACTAGTGTAACCCCTTATTGTTATTAGTACAACACCCTTATTATATTGTTGTACCCATGTAGTCCCCATATTGTTACAAAGAAATAAAGGACAAGACATGACATGAACAAAACAAGAACGAGAAATATACAAGGAAGAGATATGTACATAGGTAGAAACGCAGCCCATGACTACTATTGAAAATAACGTTTAAGATCTTGGCCATTAACGAGAAGGAGTCAATCTTCACATCTAAGGATTGAAGATGATAAATATGATGGCAAAGCTTATCATGAATAATAAAGGTTTCGATCCATAGAGATTGAAATTTGGTGTGTTTACCTTTCTCTTCATGGGCCTTATCCCACTTCAATACTATGTGTCCCACACTGAGCTCCTTGTTCCTTGCAAACTTCTTGTCAAACCAACGCTTGATATGACTCTAGTGTATAGCAAAAATTTATTTTGTTTTACGCCCTTCTTCCTCTAACTTCAGAAGTGTGTTTATCCTACTTTGAACAACACGACATGGTTTACCCCAAGATTCTTGAGAAAGTTGTAAGGTTGGGAGGTATAGGTTTGTAGGAAGGATAACTTATTTTCCATACACGAGTAAGTAATGGGAGGTCTATACAGAGGATTTTGGTGTAATACGGTCAACCCATAGATCATTCATTAATGCATTATGCTAGTTCCTTTGCTTAGAGTTAAAAATTTTCTTTATGATACAAATTAAATTCTTATTAGTAGATTCAACTAAATCATTTCCATGAGGGTAATAATTAGATGAGTTCTTTAACACAACACCATTTTCCAATACAAAATCATAAATCTTTAGCGATGAAAAGTAAGTTGCATTGTCAAAAACAAGTAATATAGGAATGCCAAACTTGTTAATAATATTTTTCTTGAGAAAGTGGATGACTTCTTGTCCATTCACTTACATTAATGGGACTACTTCAGTCCACCAAGTAAAGTAATCTATGACAGTTAAGATATATCAGTGTTTCTTTGACGAATGAGGAAAAATCTCACCAACAAAATCTAATCCCCATCATTGAAGAGGCTCTTGAACGACAATGTGCAACAATGGGGTGACTGACTTCTTATCACAATTAGCACATCTTTGACATACAAGACACTTACGGGCGTAGGCATGTACATCCTTAAATAGTGTGAGCCAATAGTAACTAACCCACATTAATTTGCGAGTTGTAGTGTCGCCTGCATAATGCCCACAAATTGGCCCATCGTGAATGTCTTTCAATACTCTTTCTGAATCCTATGCTTCCAAGCATTTGAGGAGTCTAACCATTGTGGTGCTTTTGAAAAATCACACCATGAACAAGTTGGTAAGATAAATATTTAAAACAAATCACCCTCTTCTGTTTCACCGATAAGTGTGAGGGCAAGGTGCCTTGCTCTAGATACTGCCACATATAAGTGTACCAAGACGTGGCTGTGCTTGTAGGGGTAGCTTTCTCGATGTTATACATTTAAATTTCTTGTTCCCATATAGAAGAATCCTCTTCTGGTGAATTGACTACTTCTGCTGCAAGTTGACAAAGACCGTGGCCTTTTATTATATGAACTCGCTTGAATTCTAGATCATATTCTTGAAGGCTTGTCATCCAATTCACCCTTCTCTTGCCCGACTCTTGTTGCATAAAGAGTGATCTAAACCTTGGGTGAAAGACAAAGATGCTAACATGATTTTTCAAGAGGTAAATCCTAAAGTGCTTCACTTCTTGATAAACTGCATATGATTGCTTACTTATGACGGGATAATTCAATTTTGATCCCTACAGGCCAACGCTCATAAATGATATCAACCACTCGTTTCCTTCATTATCCTTCAATGTAAGGATGACTACAATAGATGTATTAGAAGCAAAAGTATACAACAATAAATCTTTATTAAATTCCATACTATATAGTGTTGGGGCATCAACAATCACTTGTTTAATTCGGGTAAAAACATCTTTCTCCCTTTGGTCCCATATTTAAATCAATTCCTTCTTGATCATCTCTTGCAAAGGTTTAAAAATCTATGCATAATCCGAGATAAACTTCCGAAGAAAGTTAATTTTCCCCAAGAAGGATTGCATGGATTTCTTATTCACAGGAAAGGGAATCTGAGAAATGGTCTTGAATCGCTTCGGGTCCAATTTAATCCCACTCTTAACTATAATGTGTCCCAAGGGGTTTTCCTCAGACACTCCAAAGACGCTCTTCTTTGGATTTAAAGATATACCATATTTTCGACACCGCTCAAAGACTTTCCTTAGATGATGAAAATGATCAGATATTTTCTTTGAAAACATTGTAACATCATCCAAGTATATGACCACACTTTATCTAATCATTCCTCAAAACACAATGTCCATAGCCTGTTGAAAGGTAGCACCGACGTTTATGAGTCCAAATGGCATTCATAAAAAAGTGAATGTACCCCATTTAGTCTTGAATGTAGTTTTTAATATGTCGGGTTCCACTACTAAAATTTGGTTGTATCCAGAAAATCCATGCAATAGTGAGAACATCTCTAACCCAAATACCGTGTGGAGTATCTGCTCCATAGATGGCATAGGATAATTATGTTTATCCGAAGCTTGGTTCAGATTGTGAAAACAAGCACATAAGTGTATCTCTCCATCTTTTTGACTACAATCAAATTGGAAACCCAAGTAGAATGATGAACTTTAAAGATGATCTGAGCATCTAAAAACTTCATTATTTCCTTCTGAATTAAGGGTTCAAGAAGAGGATGAAATTTTCTTAACTTTTGTTAAAATTGATTTACCCCTTCCTTTATAGGTATCATATGCTGGATAATTTGTGTATCATAGGTTTTTAAATCGTCATATGTCCACGTGAACACATCTCAATACTATTTGAAAAGATGAACAAAGGCTTGTTGCTCTTGGGGAGAACAACATGTACCGAGGTTCATATACTTATGATATTCCTTTGTGCCCAAGTTAACTTGTTCATGTGACAAAGTATAACTATGGGTCTTTACGTTTATTGGGCCCTTAAAGCAATTCTGCAGGTCATAAAGCTTCTCTAGAGATACCACACCCTTAGGCATGGGGTTCCCTTTATGTGCCTAAGATGATTCCTACAAATCCCTTTTGTGCTAATCTTCATTGATCGTCACATCTTTAAACACGTCAACATTAGCCATGAAATCTAGTATCTACTGGTCATCATTGAATGCACATAAATTAGAAATATTATTAGATATGGATGTCTTATACTATAATCTCAATAGAAAAACCATCTCTAATTGGTGATAACCTAGAAACAACATTAGCTAATGTATCTGTGGTTGCATTGTGAATCATAATGTTGGAGATCAGATGCACAGCAATTAACTAAAATAATCAGCAAATAAATCAAGCACAAAACATAGAGGAATTTAACGTGGTTCACCCAACCAATCTGGGCTACGTCCACCAAACATAGGCATCGGCAATTCTTATTAATCAAACAGGAGATTACATAAATCAAATCCTCACAAACTCTCACACTACTTCTAAACCATCCGTATGGATACCTGTTATATAGCAAGGAGAATCTAACTGCCTCATAAATCCTCTCAACTCAAATTTAGGATGCATTAACTCCCTCCCAACAAACTGGAGCTAATCTAGGAACTAATTCCTATTGTTGTCATCTACTGAGATTTTGCCTATTTTATTCAAAACAAAAAATCTCAACAATCTCCACCTTGACAACAATTCGCCTGATGCCCTGTTATTATTATTTTATCTTTTCTGCAAGCCAAGAGAAGCCAAACACCAATGTAGCTTCTCTAACAAAACTGGTTTCGTGAACATGTCTGCACAATTCTCCTTTGTATGCACCTTTTCAAGAGAGACTCCCCTTTCAGTGATAACCTGTCTTACAAAATGGTACTTGATCGGTATATGCTTTGATTTACTATGATAGGCCGGATTCTTAGCCAAATGTATTGCGCTTTGACTATCACAAAGTAACCTGATGTTGTCCTGTAACCTACCAAACTCACCAAGCAAACCTTTCAACCAAACCGCCTCTTTGCAAGCATGCGAAGCAGCAATGTATTTTGCTTCAGTAGTGGATAAAGCGACAATGTTCTGTAGCTTTGACATCCAGCTTATAGCTCCACCTGCAAGAGTAAAGACATACCCTGAAGTTGACCTTCTCTTATCCAAATCACCTGCAAAATCGGAATCAACATATCCGCAAACAAATTCACTACTCTTATTGTAAGTGATACAATAACTACTTGTGCCTCTCAAATACCGAAGCACCCATTTCACTGCTGACCAGTGTTCTTTACTCGGATTTGCCATGTACCTGCTGACAACCCCAACTACATGTGAAATATCTGGTCACGTACACACCATCGCATACATTAAACACCCTACTACATTAGCATATGGAATTCGAGACATATAATCCTTTTCTTCATCTGAATTAGGACATAAACTCGAAGAAAGCTTGAAATGGGAAGCAAGAGGGACTGACACAGGCTTCACGTTATTCATACCAAACCTCAAAAGTATTTTCTCAATATACTTTTGTTGTGATAGCCATAGCTTACCATTGCTCCTGTCTCTGAAAATCTCCATGCCCAAAATCTGTCTTGCTGCTCCTAGATCTTTCATATCAAACGTCCTTGCCATCTGAGCCTTCAACCTGTTGATTTCTTCTATGCTTTTGCTTGCTAAAAGCATATCGTCAACATACAATACTAAGATAATGAATATGCCATTATTTAACTGTTTAAAATAAACACAATGATCATATTCACTTCTAACATATTTCTGACTCAACATGAAAGAATCAAACTTCTTATACCACTGCCGAGGCGACTGCTTCAGGCCATATAATGACTTCTTGAGCCTGCAGACAAATTTCTCATTGCGATGCTGAACAAACCCTTCCGGTTGTTCCATATATATTTCCTCATCTAAGTCTCCATGTAGAAATGCAGTCTTAACATCTAATTGCTGCAACTCTAAATCAAGCAAAGCCACTAATGCTAACACAATTCTAATTGAAAAAATTTTAACCACTGGTGAAAAAATCTCATGAAAGTCAATACCGGCTTTCTGAGAAAACCCTTTTGCAACCAACCGCGCTTTGTACCTGTCTTCCGTATCATTCACACCCCGTTTCAGCTTGAAAACCCATTTACACCCCACAATTTTCCTGCCTTTCAGAAGCTCAACCAGATCCCATGTGCCGTTTTTACTCAAGGCCATCATTTCGTCCTTCATGACTGCTTTCCACTTATCACTTTTCGAACCTTCTATTGCTTCCTGATAGCACAGAGGTTCATCGTCATTAGCAGTAAATACAACTGAAGTAACATAATCATCATACCTTCTCGGTGGCCGTTTGATTCTTGTTGACCTCCTTAAGGATGTTTCTGGCGCTTCCTCGATTGGCTGACTACCATCTGTAGGAACTTCTTGCCGATCAGTATCTGAGACCTGTTCATGATCTAAACCTGAACCTTGTTCATGTTCTGATTCTGAAACCTGTTCATGACTAGTATCTGAACTATGGTCATCATGACTATCATTAGAAATGCTATCAAACTGAATGTGCTGAAAGTCAGATACATCATCCTGTTTCAATCTACTATCTACATCTAACTGTACAAGAGAGGATTCATTAAACTTTACATCTCTGTTGATGATCATTTTACGGGTAGTAGGATCCCACAATCTATATCCCTTTGTTCCAACACCATACCCAACAAAGATATACCTTTTAGACTTTAGATCTAATTTAGTTCGCTGATGTTTAGGCACTAGAGCATATGCATCACAACCAAACACTCTGAGTTTAGAATAGTCACAAGGGTGTCCTTTCCATACCTCTTGCGGAATCTTGCAGCCTATCGCCGTTGATGGAGATCGGTTTATCACATAACAAGCTGTTGCCACTGCTTCCGTCCACAACTCCTTTTGCAACCCGACGTTACTCAGCATACTCCTTGCTCTCTCTAGAAGAGTTCTGTTCATGCGTTCAGCAACTCCATTTTGCTGAGGAGTATAAACCGTGGTCTTATGTCTCTCGATCCCTGCATCCTTGCAATAGCTGTCAAACTCCTTGGAAGTAAACTCACCACCATTGTCAGTTCTTAAACATTTTATTGTTCTACCAGTGATGTTTTCTACCAATGCTCTAAACTGCTTGAAAACTGAAAAAACATCAGACTTCCTTTTCAACATGTAGACCCACACTTTCCTAGAAAAGTCATCAATGAATGATACAAAATAAGACGAACCACCATATGAAGTTGTAGGAGCTGGACCCCAAACATCTGAATGGATATAATCAAGTATGCCTTTACTAGTATGTTTGCCTGTTTTAAGCTTTTGTTTACTTTGTTTTCCAAACAGACAATGCTTACAGAAATCTAACTTTCCAGACTTTAGATTTGGAAGTAACTTGCGATCAGCCAAAATTTTTAACCCTCTTTCACTCATATGCCCCAATCTTTGATGCCATAAGTGAATGGAACTACTGTCATGCTCAGACACTGTAGACACATAATCTGACCCTGTACTTCCTTCTAACTGAAATAGATTTCCTACCTTCTTAGCTTTCATAACTAGTAAGATGCCTTTGTAAATTTTCATTACTCCACCTTGAATTAAAGTTTTATATCCATTTGAATCAAGTGCTCCTAATGAAATCAAATTTTTTCTTAAATCTGGTACATGCCTCACATCAGTTAATATTCTAGTTGTTCCATCAAACATTTGTAGTTGTATGCTCCCAATCCCCACAATATTACATGTTACATCATTACCCATGTACACAACTCCATCATTAATTGATTTATATGTCTTAAACCATTCTTTATGGATACACATGTGGTTTGATGCACCAGAATCTAACAACCAATGTTGACCATGATTTGACACATTAACTGATAATACTTCATTACTCATACCTGAACCAGATGTCGAACCTGTATCTGTCGTATTTGCCTCCTTCTTCTCTGTCGAAGAATCTGCTTTAGAAGTTTGCTGCTGTCGCTTCCAGCAGTCCTTCTTTAAATGCCCTGATTTTCCACAAAACCAGCACTTTAGCTTACTCTTCTTCCCTTTTGACTTTGAACGTGAGTCGCTCGGCTTCCTGGGGCGTCTTTCTTTCGAACGACCTCTAACCATCATAGCTTCTGATGTAGAGGTTTCAGAATGCGACTTCCTCCTTGTTTCTTCCGATAATAAGGATGCAACTACATCATCAAACTCAATAGTTTCTGATGAACTAAGACTTATAGAAGTAACAAAATGATCCCATGACTCGGGCAACGAGCACAATAAAGTAATAGCTTTATCCTCGGATGGAATTTTTACTTCTATACTTTGTAATTGCACAAGAAGAGTATTAAAAGCATTTAAATGATCAGCAATCGATGTACCTTCCTTCATTCGCAAACTGTACAACTGTCGCTTCAGGAGAATCCTATTGGTTAAGGATTTGGTCATGTACAGTTTCTCCAGTTTCATCCACAAACCAGCAGCTGTTGTCTCCGACACGATATTAAACAGGACATCGTCCGCCAGGCATAATCGAATAGCACTTACTGCTCTTTCATCCATCTCGTCCCACTCATCGTCTGTGATGTTGTAAGGTTGTTTGGATTTACCCATCAATGCCTTTACCATGCCTTGTTGGACAAGCAAGTCATGCATTTTCACCTTCCAGATCTCAAAATTATTTTTGCCATTAAACTTCTCAATTTCAAACCGGGCACTTTGAGTTTTCGCCATGTTGTATCAACCAAAAAACCACAATAATCTCCAAAACCAATGTTTAAATACCAGCAATTAACAAAACAAACTGCCTATGCCTTTCTGCCTTTGCCTTAAAAAAAAAACTTTCAAATCAACTGCTCCACGGCGACCCATTTGTAAATGATTTTGCTCCTTTTTAAAAGACCAATTTTCAAACAAAAAACACCGAATGCGGTTTGTACTAAACAAATGAAACTGTTTGGAGCCTTCCTACGCTTTTCACTGTTAATCGGACTTTGCTTGTTTTATTAATGGCATCCCAAACATTTTAGAACCGTTTCATTGATGGCCATATAAACACATTCACTAATCATTATTCCTTTTTAACAGCGATATTCCCGTTTCAATGATGGCGCATACAGTGCATATAAAATATTTTATATAAATGTGTACCTGTTGGCGCGTGGGCGCTCCTCTACCCGCATATATGATAACACATAAAACATGCAGGTTTTATATCAGTGCAAATATGCATACCTCCACGCAGGTTTAAATAAGCTCCAGCATGTTGCTACGCACCTCAATGTTTCAATACGCAGCAAAACCAATCAAACGCACAACAAAAAGAGTGTTTTACCAGCAATACGATCCACGTCTGCACCACGGGTTTCTCAACATCACCAAACGACCCTCCAGCAATGCTATTTCCACGCAGATGAACAGCAACCCAACGCACGCTGCCTCCAGAACGTAATACTCCAGCACGCACACGCACACAGCAGCAGGTGAATGTATCAAACGCTCCACGCAGCAGGTGAAGAAGACTGCCGTCACCACTCGGCCCCGTCCAAAAATAAATTAATTCTCCGATTGCACAAACGCTAGCACTCCACGCAGCTGTTGGTCTGGACTTCTACGCAACTTCACTTCAAACCAGCAATCAGTTGATCCACGCAGCACACTCAGCACCCTCACACAACGCCTCCAACTTGCTCTGATACCACTTGTTGGAGATCAGATGCACAACAATTAACTAAAATACTCAGCAAATAAATCAAGCACAAAACACAGAAGAATTTAACGTGGTTCACCCAACCAATCTGGGCTATGTCCACCAAACATAGGCATCAACAATTCTTATTAATCAAACAGGAGATTACATAAATCAAATCCTCACAAGCTCTCACACTACTTCTAAACCATCCGTATGGATACCTGTTATATAGCAAGGAGAATCTAACTGCCTCATAAATCCTCTCAACTCAAATTTAGGATGCGTTAACTCCCTCCCAACAAACTGGAGCTAATCTAGGAACTAATTCCTATTGTTGTCATCTACTGAGATTTTGCCTATTTTATTCAAAACAGAAAATCTCAACACATAAGAACAAAATTAATATTAAATGCTTGAAAGAAAGAAATAAGATGCCATACCTATTGCTGGTATATTTTAAGATTAGGTGGCACACAATGCATATCTATTGCGTAATAATTTATGAGTCACCTATTACCTTTAGCACTTCCACTTTGAGGTCTATGGATTTCTTAAGTCTAAGTATAAGTGCTTCGTATTCCGCAATATTATCCGTGCACTCAAACTCCAATCGACATGATATCAGATACTTGTTCTTTTAGGGGTTAATCAGAATGTAACCAGCTCCAAAACCCTCTTGTGTTTTTGAACCATCAAAATACAAAGTCCAAATGTTAGTGGCAACTAGGTTAGTTCCTACGCTAGTACTATTTACATCTATATTACAAAATTCATTTGCATTAGTTGGATTGCAAGGAAGGTGTTGGACACCTAATACTCTAAGGGTTGGTGTGGAATGTGAACAGTCACGGGAGTCCAAGAGACCACTTGGTATATGAAGACCAAGGGTCACAAGGAATTGTATTTATATGTGAATATTTTTAATATAATGCAACTCACGATTTATCCTACTCTTTCTGTCCACATTCCATGTGTATTTAACATGGTATCAGAGTGGGCGATCTCCTACCCTTCTCAAGTGTAAGCCACTTGTTTTTGTGGCCTTTCTGTGCATGCTTGTTTTGCAACTTTGCCCATTTTCATGATATAGAAAAAAATTGGCTTCTTTCCCTCATACCCAGGTTCACAGGTCTCATATATATGAATTTGTAACTCCTCTCATAGACCATTACATTCTGCCAGCCACTCTACTCAACGTTTCTCTGACCTCTACTGCTGTTGCTCCGACAACACCAAAATTTTCCCTGCCACCCTATCGTATCTGAGATTTGTCTTGCCTTATTTGCACTCTAGCTGCGTACAGTGTTGAAAAGGACACATATAGAAATTGGATGGGATTTGAGTAATCTAGAATATGAAAGCACGTACCCTTTTCATATCCAAGACCAGTTTTGTTTCTATTATTGACAAGCTCTTCCCAAGGTCTGATGATGGGCTTGGGAAGTGGAACCTGAATACCTGCATCTTTATACAAAACTGCTCTTGAAATGGGTACTGCATCTGCAATTTATTATTGCTGATGGGAATCTATCTCAATGTTTTGAACAAAAATAGGTTTAGAATGATGTCTATTATGTTGTAGCTTTTCTTGTTGTCGTTGTGTCTCAATCTGCAAAAGCTCAATTTTTTCTTATGCATTGTGCAAACAGGTTCTAATGTTAGCAAGAGAAGCTTTTCTAATTCTTACTGTATCATGATCAGAGGAATGTATCAGATTTTTTAAGAACTCTAATAATTCACCAATTCTAGCAATTTTATGCATTGTCAAAATTGCACTTAAAAATGATCACAACTATGAACCTTCCATTATTTGTTGTAATAATCTTCACAACTGGAGAAAGTGACTTGAATTCACTGCTTCCTTTTATAGTTCCATAAGCATCATCCCACGCAACATTCAAACATTGAACCATATGCATCACATGGTTGCATTCAAACTATTCAACACTACATCCAACAAAATTTGCATACTAATACAATGGGTTGACCTTCATTGAGATTCTCTTCTTCATATGCCAAAATATGCACTCAGTGGCCGTGGTGAATAAAACTGTACTAGAACTGTGTACATAGTTTCGCATAACTTACTGGTTTAGCGCATATACTTGGAAGGGGATTTACACCAATAAGGAAGCGACAACAATAAGAATTCAGTCTCCTCTTCACATTGAATGGAAATCAAGGTAACAATATAACTGGGAATGATATTATTCTACTAGAAAATGTGTATATTTGTGTGGTTATGGGAATCACATCTCCAATATCGCCTCCTCCACACCCTCAATAGAGATGAGTTTTATGACAGGTTTGGACATGAGCTATTGACTGAAATGTTGGGTATCATACCCATTTTTCCCCCATAAAACTGACCCCTCACAAAACTCATTTGCAAAAGCATCTTCTCTTTGCTTCCTTCGTGGGCATCAACATTATCCATTACAAAATTAAAGTCTTCCTAGGATTTGTAATCCAGTACCAACATTCAGATTCATTCTCTATTTGCAATCACACTCACTGTGAGCATGGAACCATTGTTCCCCCCCTTGGTGAGATTGGATAATATCTTTGATTACTCCAAATAATTAAGCGAGGAATAAGGAAAGAATATGGAAATCCCCGTGCCTAAATTAGAAGTCGCACGAGTCAACCAGAAGCAACGAAGCGAATATCATTGCAGAAATCTATCACAGGAAAACAGATAGGGTCAAAGCAAGCATGGGTGAATGAGGGAAGTTGCACGGGTGAACAAATAATAGATTCATTGGGGTCGCACTTGCAATTATCGAAAGAAATGCTCGCACACTAAACGGGCGGCAAAGCCAAATTCAGTCCACAGACCAAAACAATAGTCCTTTATTAGAAAATTGGCAGACCACATAAACTCTGCTTCACTCTCCTCCTCACACAAACTCTGCTCACTCTCCTCCTCACATTGTTGGAGTTGCTAGTGTCTTTGATAAGTCATTGAATGCTGGTTGATATGGTGAATCGTATGATGTTTGGTGCGTTGTTGGAGAATCTAGACATGTATGATACCTATAAAGAGGAAGAAGCAGTGTGGCCATAACAATCAGGAAACTCTGCAGAATTTGGTGTTTTCTGTGTGGAGCATAGGTCTGCTCATGACAGAGGAAAGGAAGACTTGACAGATGGTAGGAACGAGTGTATGAAGTTGTGTTGGAGATTGTGTACATGATTAAAAGATTGCGTTCAATGTGAGATCCTGGCACTTGAGTATGAAGACTGTGACTTAATGCTGGTGGAAACGCTGTGTTCTGAACATTGGTGGAAACAAATCGTGACTGTGCACTAGAATTCGAATGCCAGGATGGAGCTGACCTGCTTACAATGCGGTGTTGTGCGTTGAATTCCATATACAGTGGTACAGTGGTGCATTTGAATGTGTTGAATAGTTTTGAAAGCCATGATGCTGAAATGATCGAGCAATGGTGTAGTGAGCGTAAATTGTCTCCTGGTCAATGATTGTTGGTTGTCTTTGCTGGAATATCGATGTGTGAAGAATGAGTATGCTGACCACAATGCTTGCACGAATGATACTTATGGAACTATAAAAGGAAGAAACAAATTCAAGCCACTTGCTCCAGTTGTGAATACTATTACAACGAATAATTGAAGGTTCATAGTTGTGATCATTTTTAAGTGTAATTTTAACAATGGATAAAATAGCCAGAATTGGTGAAGTATTAGAGTTATTAAAAACTCTAATACATTCCTCTAATCATGATATAGTAAGAATAAAAAAAGCTTCTCTTACTGACCTTTAAACCTGTTTGCACAATGCACAAGAAAAAAAATGAGTTTTTGCAGCTTGAGACACAACTACAACAAAAAAAGCTACAAAGCTACAACATAATAGACATCATTATGAACCTATTTTTGTTTAGAACATTGAGACAGATTCCCATCAACAACAAGAAATTGCAAATGCCATACCCATTTCAAGAGCAATTTTGTATAAAGATGCAGGTATTCAGGTTTAACTTCCCAAGCCCATCATTAGGCCTTGGGAAGACCTTGTCAATAACATAAACCAAACCAGTCTTGGATATGAAAAGGACATGTCCTTTCATATTCTAGATTACTCAAGGCCCATCCTGTTTCAGAGTGTTGGATTTCTTTATGACAGTTCATCCTCAACTGTTCCAGATTCTAATCCTCTTCCACAACAACAACAACATAATGTTATATGCCAACATTGTGACCGAGTTTGCCATATGAAATATCAATGTTTTGATCATCATCCATGTGAGCACTATCATAAAACCACCCATTCTTCAAACAGAGGCTTCAAAAACAAGCCTCCTGCAAGAACAAAGATTAATCTTGGATGGATCACTTCTTGGAAATGGGCTTCAACAACCAAGAAGATATTTCAATAATATATCAAAATCTTCTAGAATATTAAAAGATCTTGTAGTTGAGTTTTCTCCATCTTATCACCTTATATCTAATAAGGGGGGAAGTGATGGTCATCTACAAGATTCAAATCCACATCAAGCGAGCCTGAGCCACAACCTGCCATACTAGATTCAGAGTTGTAGCTAGAGACAGAGATGCCATTGAGCATGCCTTTGGTTGGTGGTCAACCTTAAACCATCTATGCGGGGTTGAAACCTCCCTTTTCAGGTTGAGCTTCTCCCTCTTCAAAGAATTGGGAACACTTCCTCTAGATGAAGACTTCAACGTCTTGCCAGTTCTGGAAGAGTTCCAGGAATTGCATTAAGCATTCCAAAGTTGGTGGTCATCCTTAAACCACCACAAGTTGTAGACCTCCCTTTTCTAGGTTGAAGGTCTCCCTCTCCAAAGCATTAGGGACACTTCCTCTAGCGAATATTTTAGCTTCTTGCTAGACTTGGAAGAGTTCTGGGAATTGCATTAAGCATTCCAGTGTTGGTGGTTATCCTTAAACCACCCCCTTATACAAAAATTTCAGAGAGCACATTCAACCTAGTGCTACCATGCATGTTTTTTCACATTTTGTATTACAACTCTCTTCTTGGACTCATACACACCCCTTCAGATTAAGGGGGGTTTTGTTGGACACCTAATCCTTTAAGGGTTGGTGTGGGATGTGAACAGTCACCGAAGTCCAAGAGACCACTTGGTATATGAAGACCAAGGGTCACAAGGAATTGTATTTATATGTGAATATTGTTACTATAATGCAACTCACAATTTATCCTACTCTTTCTGTCCACATTCCATGTGTGTTTAACAGAAGGAGTCCCATCTATGTATCTGGTGGTACAGGGGATGGCTGCGTAAGATAACATCCATGATCAACTTCTAAGAAACAATTTCCGAATATTACGTGCGCAAGCTAATTGACTCATTATGAGCTTCAAGTGTCGCAACACTATGCTTGATAAACGTTTCAATTTCAACTCACATCTAATTATTCTTGCGAAATGTGACCAGTCAGTGAAAACGTATCCTTGCAACTTGCTATACCAATCTCTACTTAAAAGCAATACATAAGCTTATGGAATTTCTATAATGACAATATCAATACATAGGTGAACTCTATGATCAAAAGATAAATGAATTATAACAGTATTTAGTTCATTAATTGCATGCACTAGAGATCTATCTAATTATATAATTCTGGTGTCAGTATTTTCCCATTTCGCATTGATTTTCTTTGCAACAGATAAAGGCATAAAATTCGCAGATGCACCATAATCAGCAAGGCAATTATGGAAATTATAATTGAAAATTTACAAATGTAAAAGAAAAGAGGGGCAAGTAGATCTAGAATTTACGTTAGCAGCATTAAATACAAATTCGATAATAGTGGGAGACTTATTGAACGAGGCTTGGGAAGCAAAAACTTTCTTACCCGACGGAGGCTGAGATGCAAATGTTTGGATAATCAACTCACATTGGCTTGCAAAGTTTTCCAGCTTGTAGATAGAGATATCAACACAAGATTTCTTCATATTCTCAATGATGTTATACTCAATGTCCTCATCTTTGGTAGGATGTGCTGAAGTGGTAGGTGGTGAAACTTTGTTCGATACCTTAGGAGTGATGATCTTGTTCTTATTATTCCCGAAAGCATTCTTTTGAGGTTGGGAACTTCTAGATTCGGTCTGAGTGCCTTGAGCAGGATTACTAGGAGGTAAGATTTTTCTCAACATTTGATTCCTCACATATTTCTTGGGCACTGGTCCTTTTCTCCTCAAATTATATTGCTTAGTCTGTTGTTGTGGAGGAGTTTCACTGGATGGGGACTCACTAACACCTTGTCGATCGTTATTTAAAATAAGATCAAATGTGAAAGTTGAATCAGCAACACTTATGTTTTCCTCTGCCGAGGCTGGTTCATCAGTCTCTTGAGTCTTCTTTGAATGCTCTTCTACTGACAAACTTTCTATAACATTGGCAACCACAACATTCATGTTATGTTTCCATTGCGGGCATGTTTTTTCAGAATGTGCTTCTTGATGAAAAGTATAATAATTATCCATGCCCAAATTCTCAACGTTAAATACAACATTAGAGCTTTGTGCATACTTGGCTGGTTGATTGATGTTCTTAAAGTACGACTTAAAGGACTTATTATTAGTAGAAGCCTCACTTGATTTCCTTTTGATTTTATATACTTTATTGGTTAACAACTTCAAGGACTTAGTCAAGCTTTCCATGTCAAAATGATATTTCTCTATAGTTTTAGTGGAACATGCTTGGGACTTTTTTCCAGTGTCCTTGGAGTCCTTCAATCTTCCTAATCAACAATGACTCCAACAAACCTTAAGTCCTCACTTCCACAAAATTAAGAGCCAAAGTTTCCTTCACAACTCATTTCACAAAAAAAGGAAATTCTAGTGGGAAAGGAAACAATATAATAGTACTTAGTAATTGAATCATAAGGTTGCACATCAATGGGGAACTTGTTCAAAATATGTGTAAATCTCTGATTAAAATGATTAACCTTTTCTTTATTCCCCATCTTAATGTTATGAGCTCTTTAAGTAACATGGTAGGAGTTTTATCATCAACAAATTTTTCTAAGAACAACTGTTTAAACTCCAATTATGGATTGAATTTGGTGGAAGGCTATGGTACCAAACTGATGTTATACCTTCTAGAGTATATGGAAATAATCTATAGGCAACATCATCAAAATGTACCTCTAGCATCCTTAGACGCAAGTAGAAGTCATCAATGTGATCTGCAACCTTCACTTTCTTGTCTAGATCATACTTTGTAAGTAACTTTTCCAGGTGTTTTGGTAAGCGATGAAGGTTTCCCAAAAGATCAAGAGGCCATTGGGCCATCCAATCTAATTGGTCATCAACCATGTATTCATTTTCCTCTTCCTCTTCGCTCTCTGATTTTGAAGACTCTTCTCCTTCACTATTCGAATTTTCGCTATTATTTGATTGTTCGTTAGTCCTTGACTGTTCGTCGTCAGAAAAGTGAAAGTCATCCCTCTCTCCCTCTAGATTTTCCCCAATAGGTGGTGGAATGTTCCCTTGATGAAGAGATTCTTCAAAGAGTCAACTAAATCTTCAAGGGTCACAATAACCAATTCCTCCACTGAAGAAACTAACACACCACGATGGGTTGTCTCTTTCCTTTATTTCTTATGGGGAAGAATGGATGTGACAAAAAGTAATCCAAGAGCTCTAGCAAACTAACGAGTGATAGGGCGAATTGTCCGATGTTGCTCATAAGTGACTTCATAAGCACGATACATACCTTGGTGAGATGACTCTCCTTTCTTAGATATATGAATTGGATTTTATCTTGGACACTTTCTACCTTGACCATAAGGTTCTTTATGTGAATGTGGTGAATTACTAGACATAAAAAGGCGACCCTCCTTCTAGCGCCAGAATGTTGACAGTGCTGGAAATCGCCAACATACAGGGGATATCCTCGATATTAAGTCCTAATTAGATCTCACATCATTTGGAGTAGGAACCCCATCTAGGAAATATGCCCGACTTCCATATTATTAATGATTTTCTTTGTTTGCAATAAAAAACATAAGAGTACACATATACTTTTTAGATGAGAAAGTAAGATAGCTTGTGAAGTATTCAATTGCAAAGTGTATAAAAGTTCTTTCACAGAAGGGAAGATAAAGTGAGTCTTTAGAAGAAAAGTAATAACACTATATTAATAAACACACACACATATATCTAAAAGAATCATTAATTATCCTGCGAAATAGTTCACAAAGAAATAATGATCATGAAAGAAAGGGGTGCACGATTCAATGATGCATACTAACGCCAACGAAATAGTTCATTTTCATTAGTATGTAAAAACTTAAACATACACCACAAACAATGAAAGAATAGTATTACAATCATTCACGACATATGCATGAAAGTGCGCTAGCTCCAAGAGCTTAAAATTATTAAGTGAAATTCCCAAGATACACTATTACAATGATACAACGCTAGCTCCAATAGTGGAATGTTAAGCGACCACTTGCTCCTAAAAAATATGATCTTCTCTCTTATGCCTAGCTTTAGAAGCCAAGGTGAAAAGTCCTTTTCTTGAGCTATGAGGGTGTATTTATAACAAATGAGGTGACTCTCCACCTCCCTTGTGACTCTTGACCTCCCTCATGACTCTTGAGCTTCCATGTGACTTTTCGAATTCCTATGTGACCTTTGAGCTTCTACATGACTCTAGAACTTTCTAGTGACTTTTCACATTCCATGTGGGACCCTTGGGATTCCACACATTTTACATTTTCTCATTTTGAAAATACAATATTACATTCCAAAAATTGTGGCAAAATACATTAACAACATATGACTCTTGTAGTGACACTTCATGAAGCCATGACTTGAGGACAATGACACAAGACTTCATTGTACTGTATCAATTCCAAGCTCTTCTCTTTGCTACTATGTCTTCACATCTTCATGATAGGTCTTGCTTGTACTTTATCTTCATCTGTCAAAGGGATGGTTATAGTGTTAGAGTCTTCCATGTCATCTTGATCTTCATCCATCTATCATAGTTCAATGTCTTTGTTTGATGATATCTTTGTGTCTCAACTCCACAAATGTCTTCTTACAACACCTCCTTGATGTCCTCCTTGAGCATAATCTTGCCATGTTAAGATGATAACACCTGAAAATGAATTTCACTCATAACAAGACAACATTAGTATGAAAATCACCTAGTCTACCTTATTTCTCATGAAACATGTTGATTGTGATGGGATAATGCACATGGTTGAGGAGAGAGGCTTTCTTGGGCGCAATGCGCAGGAGCAAGAGGCAAGGAGTGAGGGACTAGGCACTATGACTGTGCAATGCACAATGGCTGAAGGAGAGGCTCAAAGGACTGCAAAGTTGAGCACTCCAAGGGTCCATAAGAGGCTCCACTATCCATTGTGATTACGTAGTGCTCAAGGCAAGGCAAGTATGATTATAATTGCGCATAGGGAAAGTGAAACCAACAATCCTGAGTGACTAAGCACTACAGTTTCTCAATGCATAGTTAAGGGAGACCGCCCTCTTAACTACACATTGAGAAACTAAAAGGTTGGTCATTGATTAAGAAAGTTGTGAGGATATTGAAAAATTTGAAAATGACTAAGTGTGGGATCAATGAAACAAGAGGGTAAGAGTAAAATCATATAACAAGTCTTGAACGTGATCAAAAACTCATGAAAAATCAACCACATGGGAAGGAGACACACAATAAGCAAAATTAACATGTATTCATTGAAACGACAACAAAGAGACACTTACCTCCAAGTGCGACACGTAAGATATAACCCTTATGACATAAGTGTCGACTACAAAGAGAAAGCACACAATACGTTGGGGAATGAGTCCAATGCATATCTCTATGATAGATAAGATCCATTAATGCAAGATAATGCACTAGAGCTACCTCTTAAAGATGTGCCAAAACTTCCTTTCACAAATAATGACACTTCCCTTAACAAAAGATGACACTTTGGATTCCTTCAGAAAGGGACTTGAAAACTTAGAGAACAAGTATAACAACCCAAAATGATAGTTCACATGATCAAAGGGAGGCTCCAAAATTTGAAAGTAGGCAAAAATTTATAGGGTTTTGTAGCAACGACAACATGTTCCAGGAACTGCATCAAGCTTTCTAGGTTAAGATCTCAATGGTCTCCCTTTTCAAGAATTTAAAAACACTTCCCCAAGTAGAAGAATTCAAATGCTAGCTTGATTTGTAACTATTCGAAGAACTGCACTAAGCGTTCCAGTGTTGCTGGTCAACCTTAATTCAATGCTAGTTGAGATGTTGAGTTCTCCCTCCTTATATAGTCAATATAGAGAGCATATTCAGCTAATTATTGTCATGCATTATTGCATTTTTGTATTTCAGCTCTCTTCTTAGACTCATATACACCCCTTTAGATTAAGGGGCAGAATGTTGGACACCTAATCCACTAAGGGTTATAGTGTGGAAGGTGAACCATCAAAGGGAGTCCAAGATACCTTGGAAGATGAATCCAACAGTCACATTATGTATGTATATGTAACATACTTATGAATAATAGAGTAATTCACACTTATCTTTCATATATGGTTTCTCATTCCAACAATAATCAAGGCTAGGGTATTCCCTTCCCAACATAGCTATCAAGACAAACATGAAGCAATATTTGATATGCATCCTCATGCTAATAATGAGTCAAACATTGTAAATGGCCATATAGAAAGCTCGTTTTCAATGAAATCCTAATAATGAGTTATAAATACATCCGTCCTTTGGAACAAACCATTAGAATACCATACAAGATAAAATCTCCTAGAACTGTGTTATGAACATAAGTAATGATAACTTATTATTAATGAAAGGATACAAAATTTGCACGCCATTCTTATTTATACAATCACTGTTAGAAACTCGCTTCCCTTGTTGATTCATTTGTGCAGACACTATTAAAAATTAATCGTGTCTACCCATCTATAGGTCAAGCCATACAATTTCGAAATTAAATTTGGTCAGTCCAAATGGGGCATTAATTTTGTGCATGACCTACAATAATTAAAAAGAGAGTGGAGGTTATATTAAAAAAAAGGAAAAGAGAAAAAAATGGGGAAAAGAAAACCAAGATACAAAAGGATCATATCTTAAAAAAAAGAAAGAGAAAATAGATTATAAAAGGATGTTATTCCAAAAAAAAAGAAGAAAGGAAATACGAAATATATTAAAAAAAGGAATATTATATAACGAAAAAGTAGTTTTTTTATAAATTTAAAAAAAGGGCTTTAAAGAAATAAATAAAATAATTAAAAATAACCCCTAGCTTCAAAGTAAAAGGAGGGAACGGCCTGGAGTATGCCGTAAAACTGCTTCTGCTTGGCTAAGAGCTCGTCTTCCTTGGACGTAAGGAAACAGGTTAACGGCCCAAGACCCAGAGGCATCTGGCAGGAGTGAAAGCCTGCTCCCTTACGGACCACCAGCGGGTTATTACAGGTGGCGTGGTTTTCCTTGATAACGATGATGAGTCAAACCGACATTCGCGGATAGCAGCCAGAGATGGTTGTCCTCACTGTTGGTTTGACACCTGAGTTTGATAGGTTTTGCCACCTTCGGAAAAAAAAAAAAAAAAAAAAAAAAAAAAAAAAAAAAAAAAAAAAAAAAAAAAAAAAAAGGAGGGGAAATTTGAAAATGAGGGAAGGAAGATTTTCTTGTAAAGGTGGCATGATCTCATGTTATGGATTATGTAAATTAAAGGGGAATATTCAAAGAAAAAATATCAATATCATTATCAATGAGAACTGTGAGGAGATTACATTAAAGTTAATTTGGCGAATCAATTATTAATTTCAGAACCAAATATTATTGAGAATAAAGATACCTCCTATGTTGAAGCAGAATATAAAATAAAGAACTTCCAAGTAATAATTGATGATTAGGAATGTGTATCTCAATTCTGTATATCAACTATGTTTAATGAAGAGATTGACATAATTGTTTGTTTACCTTGGTTTAAAGAACTGTGTGCATTCATATTAAATATGGAGAAAAAAATTGATGTTTCCTTATAAGAAGAAAATGATGACATTCTAGGATATGACAATGAAATTAGAATCGATAATACCTTCATCAAAAGTCTTTGAAGACATTTCTAAACTGATGCTTCATGAAAATCAAAAGTCAATATTAAGGATAGAAAAAGTGTTTAATGAAATTATTTCATACAAAGACAAAGAAAATTCTCAGTTGAAAGATCATAGTTAGAAACGACCTGCACAAGTCAAGAAGTGTAAAGCTACAAAGCACAAATTAGAACAAGAAAATGAAGCTTTCGAGAATAAAATCATTGGAATATTATAAAAAATCGAAGTAAAATGAACAAATTCACCCAATTGAAGTGCATACTCAGATGCAACAATTAAGACAATGAAAAGTGAAGACCTAGTAATCAAACCAATGACACCAATATGTGTTATGCAACTAGCTCACAAAATAGAAGAAAAGAATAGATCAACAACTTCAATTTCAACCTCTTCGAGGGGGAAACCTCTTTTACATTACACAAATGAACAATTCTTGGATGATACAAATGAAAAAACCTCCTTTCTATATATAGGAGTCTAAGGGGTCACAATATAATTAGAGCTGACATAACAATAATAATGTAAGGGAACAACAATAACAATAGTGGGATTCTATGAGGCACAATAATAACAATATGGGGACAACATGGGCACAACAATAACAATAAGGGGCTACAATGACAATAATAATAAGGGAATACACTAGTATTATAGGGACCTAACATGCCCCTCTCATTCAGAAAAGTGTTTTCCTCAATACTCGAGTAGTTATGGATGCTTCTGTATAAAATTCTCATCCTCCCATGTGGAATCTTCAGCGGGTAAGTTCTTCCACTTGATGAGATACTTTGAAATTGATCGATTTCGTCGCTGTCAAGTTCTTGTTTTTATGATCGCTTCAGGTTCCAATATGATTTTTCCTTCCTCGTCAAGTTCTGACAATATTGTTTGAACTGGGAGATTGTCATATATAACCTTCTTTAAGCATGAAACATGGAAAACTGAGTGCACTTGGGAAGCTGTAGGAAGCTCCAATTTGTATGCCATAGTACCAATCTTTTGCAACACCTTGTACGAACCATAATACTTTGGTGACAATTTATTATCCTTCTTAGCTTGCTTGAGGGACATTTGTTTGTATGGTTGTAGCCGTAGAAATACCTAGTCACCTACATCAAAACTTCTTTCGCCACAATGTTGATCTGCCTGTTGTTTCATTCTATTCTGTGCCAAAGTGAGGTTATCCTTTAAGAGTTGGAGAACTTGTTGTTGATGCTCGATGTGATCTTACACTGCTTGAACCTGAGAATTTTCTCTTAAATATGATGTGATGGATGGTGGATGATATCCATAAAATTCCATAAATGGGGTCATTTTTGCTGCAGTATGGAAGGAAGTGTTATACCACCATTCAGCTAGAGGCAACCATTTAACCATTGTGTCTGTTTATTAGATACAAAGAAATGAAGATATCCTTCCAAACATTTGTTCACTATCTCAGTTTTCCCATCAGATTGAGGATGATAAGATGAGCTATGAGCTAACTGAGTACCCAGATAAGAAAATAATTCTGTCCAAAAATTTCTAGTGAAAATGGGATCTCTGTCGCTTACAATAATCTTTGGGTTTCCATGTAGCTTTTGAATTGTTTCCATAAATGCATTAGCAACTCTACTGGCTTTAAAGGGATGCGATAATGCACAAAAGTGTGCATACTTGGTAAGTCTATCAACTACCACCATGATGACACTCTTTCCTTCAGACTTGTCTAAACCTGTGATAAAATCCATTGAAAACTCCTCCCAATGTTGACTTGGAATGGATAAAGGTTGTAATAGACCTGGGATCTTAATTGTTTCAACTTTATTTTGTTGGAAAACCAAAAATTCTGCCACAAACTTTTGAATATAAGATTTAAGGCCATCCCAAAAAAATTCCTTCTTAACCCTGTGGCAAGTTTTTAAAAATCTTGAGTGCCCTCCTAAGGGAGTGGTTTTCAATTCCATAAGAATCTTTTGTTTGAGTTGGGAATTCTTACAGAGGTATAAGCGATCTTTTTACCATAACGAATCATTTTTCTGGCTACTTGTATCAGATGTATTGGGATCTTGTTGTAACTTTTGAATGGGTGCCCACGCTTCTTCGCCATTCTTCCATTAATCTCTTTCTTCGTTTATCCAATCTGGTTGGATAATAGAAATGGTGCAAAGAAATGCTTCCATATCCTCATCCTTTCTTGAGAGTGCATTTTTCTTCCCTTTTTTGTAGATTATTTCAAAGTCATAACCCAACATCTTTGTGACCCATTTTTGATTCTCTTGTGAAGATAATCTTTGTTCTAAAAAGTATTTAAGGCTATCATGATCCATTTTTACCTTGAAGTGCCTTCCCATTAGGTAAGGTCGCCATTTCTTAAGCGCATGTAGTATTGCCAACATTTCCTTCTCATAAATAGCTCTTTGTAAATACTTTCATTTGATTGGACGAATTTTGAAAGCAATGGGTCTTTCTTCTTGCATTAAAATGACACCAATTCCATTTCCCGAGGCATCACATTACACAATAAAGGTTTTTGTGAACTCTGGCGTAGCTAAGACCAGTGCTTGGCACATAGCCTCTTTAAGATGTTCAAAGGCCTTCATTTCTTTTGGAGTCCAAGAAAATGCATATTTCTTCAATAATGTTGTTAAAGGTGCTGCTATTCTCCCATAATTCTTAACAAGATTGCGATAATACCCTGTCAACCCAAGAAATACTCGCAGATGCTTTATGGATATGGGGATTTTCCATTCCTTAATGGCTTTAATTTTTCTAGGGTCTACCTTAACACCTTCATGAGATACAATATGACCCAGATATTCCACCTATTGTACTCCATAGAAACATTTGAAGGTTTTTGCATATAATTGTTTCTCCTCCAATAGTTTGAGCACCCTGTCAACATGTTGAATATGATCCTTCCAAGACTTGTTGTAGATTAGTATATCATCAAAAAATACTAACACAATTTTTCTAAGGAAGAGTTTGAAAATGGAATTCATCAAACCTTGAAATGTAGAAGGTGCATTAGTAAGTCCAAAAGGGCGCATGACGAAAAAATCATAATGACCCTTATGAGTTCTAAATGTTGTTTTTAGAATGTCTTCAGTCTTAATTATGATTTGATGATATCCTGATCGAAGATCCAACTTGGTGAAGTAAATTGATCCATGCAATTCATCCAAAATTCATCAATGACAGGAATGAGAAATTTATCTTGAATAGTGAGCTTGTTGAGCTCCCTATAATCCAGACACATGCGCTATGATCCATCCTTCTTTTGCACCAATACTACAGGAGCAGAGAAAGAACTTTGACTAGGTTGAATTATACCAGCCTCTAGCATTTATGCAACCATACGTTCAATTTCACTCTTTTGGGCATAGGGATATCTGTAAGGATTGATCTTTGGAGGAACACGTCCTGGAATCAAATGAATAGCATGATCATGATCATGAATAGGTGGTAGGTCTTTGGGTGTCTCAAATACCTTGTAATGATTGTCCAAGACTTTTTGGAGATCTAGAGAAATAAATGATTTAGATGTGGGAACCTCTAGCAAACATAATTGTGCAATTACGCCTCTTTGTTCTTTCTTTAGAAGATTTTCCATGCGGTTAGAGCTGATTATCTTTCCTGGTTTCCCTGCGATACCCCTTAATTCAACTTCCTTTCCTTCCAAAAAAAAATTCAAGAAAAACTCTTGAAAATTAAAAGCTATCGTACCCAAAGATTATAGCCATTGGACTCCTAGTACAACATCAGCCCCACCCATTGGAATGGAAAGCATTGGACTATCCAATACATATTATCCCATGGATAGCTTGATATTATGGCACTTTCCAGAGCAATTTATGGTTCCTCCATTTGCAACCATCACTTGACACTCTGGTGCTGGATATAGGAATCAATTCAATTCCTTGGCTATCTTACAATGAATAAAATTATGGGTACTGCCCGAATCAATCAACACTATTACTTTTTTCTTCTTGATATGTCCTTCTATCTTGAGAGTTTGAGGAGTGGTAATTCCGGCCAATGCATTACAAGATATGGTCGGATTCATTTATTCTTTCTCTAGGGTTTGTTTATGGTGTATATCCTCTTGTTTTGATGTTTCTTGGTCATTTTCTTCCTCCTCTTCACAATCTATGTAAAATAATTTCTTCTTAGTGCACTTATGACCTTTAGTGTATTTGCTATCACAACTGTAACAAAACCCTTTTGCTTTTTTTCTTCCAATTGTCGTGGTGTCAACCTTGTAGGTTGTGGAAGGCTAGGGGAAACAACACTTCCATCTTTATCGTTGTGAGTGTTTGGCTTCCTTGTTGCCATAATTTTGCTTTCAATTTTTCTTGCCAACCTGAATGCCTTCTCCAATGAATTAGGCTCCCAAAGGTGAACCTCATGTTGGATGTTATCCTTTAAAATCCCTATGAACACATCAATCCTATGCTCCTCTAGAATATCTTTTACCCCTATATTAAATTTTTGGAAGTCCTCAATGTGCTCCACCATTGAACCCTTTTGTTTGAGATTTATCAATTGGCTAAAAAAGGTGTTGCTTTTTGTATCCTCATAATGTGATATCATTTGTTCCGTAAAAATTGCCCAAGTGACAATTTGTTTATTAGAGCAGAGCCATCGATACCATACAAATTGATTGGGTTCCAAATATAAAGTTGCAATGCGTACCTTTTGTGTGTTTTGCACATTATGGAGATCGAAATATTGCTCCATCTGTAGTATCCATGTTACGGGATCCTTGCCATCAAAATTCCTCATATCAATATTTGGAACATGGCGGGTCTTCAATCCAATGTGAAAGTCTATGAAATCATGATTAACATTTCTTTTGTTCTCATCATGAGTTTCCTTTACTACCCTTTCGCCATTAGTAAGCATTTCTTGTAGAAACTTTGTGAAATTTATTTTCAAATTTTCCATGTAGTTTTTATGTTTTGCTTCTATACCATACATATTAGTTTCCTTGCCATCAATCTTAGCTTCCATGCCTTTCTTTAAACCATCCATCTTAGTTTCTGTTACTTTTTGTGAGAGTGAAATTTGTTGCACTTGGTCTCGTAATTTTGATATATCATGTTGCATTTCTTCCTCTTCTTCATGAGTCATGGTAGAGCTTTCATGTTGCTTACTAGGTGTCTCCATTTTCTTTCTCCAAGGAATCAATTAATGATAATTATGCTTCATTATTCCTTTTGAATTACTTCAAACTATTTTTTCAAACCAAATTTATGCAATTTTTTAAAAAGACTACACACCTTTTTTCGCTTTGTATGATCTCAATCTTGAAACGACTGTAACCCTGTAATTATGGATCTAAAAGTTTTGCGATTTAGGCCTATGATAGCACTATGAGTCCTCTTTCCAACCCCACAAGTCTGATCAATATTGGATTCTCCAAGAAAATGTTATGCCCAATCTCCTGCGATGACCTAATTATAGTCTGGTTTAATAGAGCAAACTTGTACAACGTGCCACAAGTCACTGTTTCAACCTTCAGCCTTGAAAATGATACCCAACCAACTACAGTCCATTATCTTTCTTTCACTTTTGAAGAAATTTAAATCAGATGCTCAGAGAGAAAATTATGACGATTTTCCCAAGGTGGCATGTTTGAGATCAAATTCAGGAGCCTGCAAAGACCCTAACTTATTTAGTTCCTATCTCCGAAGATATAGCGAGACAATATCTGAAATTCGGTCACGAGGTTCATCACTATTTTGGCTAAAATGGGTTTTAATTTCAGATTTTGAAGCTTCTTAGAAAACAGTTATAGGGAAAATGCCATGATGACCTGTTTGAAGAAGCGCAACCCTAGAATCCAAAGCTCTGATACCAATTGTTATGCAACCAACTCACAAAATAGAGGAAAAGAATAGATCAATGACTTCAAAATCAACCTCTTCGAGGAGTAAACCTCCTTTACATTACGCAAATGAAAAATTATTGGATAATACCAATGGCAAGACCTCCTTTCTATATATAGGAGTCTAAGGGGTCACAATATAATCAGAGCTGACATAACAATAATAATGTAAGGGCACAACAATAACAATAGTGAGCTTATATTGGGCACAATAATAACAATATGAGGACAACATGGGCACAACAATAAAAATAAGGGGCTACAATGACAATAATAATAAGGGAATACACTAGTATTACAGGGACCTAACATTATGTAATGAAGATCATATGCCAAAAATAAGTCAAGCGAGTGCTATAGGTATGTTAAAGGGAAAGAAGGTCACAAGAGATCCTTATTGACATACTAATCACAAGAGTCGATAATAATTCAATGCATTGGCTTCAGTTAGAAGGAAAACAATAAACATATCTTTTGAACAATACTAATATCAATACCATCAAGTCTCATGATAATATTTCTTGGAAGGCCTATAAACACAACATTCCACAAAAGATTTATTTGGGATGATTAGATATTTTCATAGTACAACAATTCTACACCACACTCATATGTTCATATCATCTTGTACCATCAAAGATGAAAGTTCCAAGAATTGGGAAAGACATAGAGACATTACGAGATGAAAAATATATTAAGACTTTCATCCAAAAGCTTTGAGGACAAATCTTTTTCTAACGGGGAAGGCAATGTTATGAACATAAATAATGATAACTTATTATTAATGAAGGGACACATATGAAAAGACATGTCCCCACTAATAGACGTAAATCTTCATAAATGGGCATCCCCACTTGGTATATATACTAGGGAACACCCATTGTATTCAATCATATCATATCACTTTGTAGTGCCCCGCTCTAGTTGACTGACAGTGATATGAGATTAACATTTATTTAGCCCTAAGGCCCACACTTTATTATTTGAGGACCTCAGGTTGAGGATCCGGACGCATGTCTCTAATATTATTGGTTGTGATATCAACGGTTGTGATGTTTATGTATGATCTCCATTGATATTATGATGAAGATAGCATTAATGGTTATGCATGTTCTCTATTGATATTATGATGATTGTGGCATAAATGGTTATGTTTGTTATCTATTTGATGTTATGATGTTGATAGCTTTGATGAATATTTATGCTTCCATTGATGTTATGATGATGATAGCCATGATGGATGTGTCCCCTATGTTACCAACTTGCATTAGTTCTGGTTCACAATGAACAATGATGTGAATGACCAGGTGATGGTAATAATGCTATTATGACAATAACTAACACTGAGAAACCTTGTTACTGATTATTATTGAGTATGGCAGGAAACCACCAGAGGCACTCGCACATGACGAGTTGACGACACCTGGTTTGATGAAAATTTATATTATTTTATCTTTGAAATTCTAAGTCGATTTTGAAACTTGCTATATATGTTTATCTATATTCTGATGATATGTTAATGGTTGCAGGCACATATTAGTTGCTTGGCTGAATGACTCACATATGGGTGATGGGGTTGTACAATTGGATGGAACTACATGGGAGGGGTGGGACAGTGTCCCTGATCTCACCCACTAGCACTCCCGCCGTGACTTGGGCTAGAAAGGTTGAAACACCTTCGCCTTGAAGATCACAATGTCATGAGGGCAGGTCCTAAAGTTGGTTTGCTCATGAGGATTTTACCAGGGGGCGCGCATCAAGGAAGATTCCTTGATCCCCAACACCATTAGTCTCACTATAGCAGGCAACATGAGAGATTATAGTGGTCTTTGTTGTTGTGCCTATACTTTCCCCTCGTAGCCACTGAATGCTTGAAGGGCAATTGGCGTGGCACCCTTGGAACTTCAAGGGAATTTCTTGAAGGGCACGACCAACTTGGCACCCTTGGCATCACAAATAAATTGTTAGGCATGGCACCCTTGGAACTTCAAGGGAAGTTCTTGAAGGGCACGACCAAACTTGGCACCCTTGGCATCAAAAATAAATTGTTAGGCATGGCACCCTTGGAACTTCAAGGGAAGTTCTTGAAGGGCACGACCAAACTTGGCACCCTTGGAATCATTAAAAATAAATAAATTAATAAATATAATCAAGAAATGAAAACTAGGTAAATTTACATCAAGGGTAAATGATGTTAGAAACCAAGGTAATTAAATCAAGAATAAAACTTGGGTTAAGAGGATCATGGGAAGAAATAAAATATTTTATCTTAAAAACTCTACCCTCCCCATGTTGGAAAATATTAGGTAGATTATGTAGTTTAATTAGGTAAAAAGGGGAAAGAGGGACATAAATGTAAGGATAAATATTAATCTTAAACTAGTTAAACCTAATTAAGAGAAGAGGAAGGTGAATTAAAATAAGATTAATAAATTAAATTTTAGAGAAATGTAGAGAACCTCCATGTGGCAACAACCAACATAAGGATATTCATCTAAGAGATAACTTGAGTTAAATTAGGGAGTAGATAGGGGATCAAATCTTGACTCATTAATTGACTTTAGTAATGAACACAAATTAAGGAATAAAAAGGGGGATCAAGAGGCAACTAGGAGAAGAAATATGAATATTGTTGAGGTGAGGAAAATATTATTTTTAAATTAAAATTTAAGTAAATAATTTTGGAGACCCTTGATGAGAGAGTGACACATGGGTGGGTGAATAATCAATCTATTGAATTATAAAAAAATAATTAATTATGCATGACATGCCAAGTGTCACCTATGAGGACTCATATAAAAGAAGGGGAAAGCCATGGGAGAAGGAACTTTTGGGGGGGCCCTATTGTTGGATGGATGAGACTATGTCAAAGTAGTGACTACAAACTATAGTGAGTTTGGTGAGGTAGAGGACTTTAGAGAGGGGACTTTTGAGCCAACGAGTGCTCTCCTCTACCAGCTATTACATTCCTCCATGGTACAACCCCATTGCAGCTAGGGGGTCCGCGGGGAAGAAGAGTACCCAAGGAGTAGGCTGGGAGGTTAACCGGTGGGTCATTGCATTTGGATCAAGTACGCCGTCATTCACACTCGGAGGTGACCGAAAACAAAGGAAAACAAGTAACAGTAAATCAAGTGGAATCTCGTCTTCTGGTGAACGGTACATATGTGTTACAATATTATTTTGTATGATTTCTTTATGGCTTTAGTTAAATATATGTAAATTTTATGATATGTTCAGTGAAATGAAATTCAGGGATGTGTTAGATAGCGCTGAATAACTTTGAATTCCCAATGTTTTTCTCTTTTGGTTGTATTTTATTGTGATAAAAAAGAAAAGAAAACTATATATAGGGTTGGTCCCTACACACTTGTACATTCAACACACACACACACATATCCTATTATGGATATTCCATATTCCAAATATTTTGAATATTTACATTGATAAGCTCTATTTGTTACAAACTACCAACCGCATAAGGCATACATGGAAATCCATTCTCAGGTTTACTGATACGATTCAAATTGATACTCTCTTTGACATTATTTTCAATTTGAAATCCATCATGGAGTGAAAAATGAAAATCATAAGTGTTGATGGACAAACCAATAGTTGCTTCAACATCATTTGATGTAACTATTTGATCCATGGAATTCATTATTCGACCCAACATGCCACCAAGATAGAGAGGAGTAGAAATTCCAAGTTGTAAGAGAGTTGAATGATCAACACATTTCATTCATCAATATGTTCTATGTTTCCCATGGGATGAGGAGGTAGGTCGGCATGATATTTATAATAATCAATAACCCTTTCTAAAATCAACAATTCATATAAAGTAATGAGATTCTGAGTGTTAGTCACCTTATTTATGACAGCTACATTGCCCATCAACTTATTTACGAACAACAATTGTGATGCCATCTTCTTCTCCTTGTCAAACTTTTTTCCATAGGGGCTCTCCAATCTCACCATATCCTCCACCTTGCACTTTGGTCGTTGTAATTGCAGAAGATGTTGAGAAACATGTAATACAGTGAGCTATGAAATATAAGTGTGAATTCTTTTTTTATTAAAAATGATACACAAATCATATTACTCCAAGATCTCTTGGACTAAGCTTGATTCATATTCCTTAAAACAACTTTAAGGAATTAGTTTCCAGAGTTACATTTTATGTATTATTGTATTTTAACAGTAAATAATCCAGCTTTATTGTAACTTTCATCTAAGTGTACTTTAGCAATAATTAGTCCAGATTTATCCTAACCTTCATTTATCAAGTATTTAGAACATGCAAACTTTTCTAAATTTAGATTGAATTTTGAGCAATTTCATATTGGAAAAGGAAGTGTTCAAATTAGATTTTTTGGGTATTTGTTTTCAAAAAAAAATCATAGCAAAAAAATTATTGCTTGGTTGTTTTGGTCTTTGATTTTTAAATTTCACACACACACACTAGGTTCAAGGGTTATATTCTATTTCACACACACACTAGGTTCAAGGGTTATATTCTATTTCACACACACACACACACACACTAGGTTCAAGGGTTATATTCTATTTCTTAGTGTATTCTAATAATAATTAGTCAAGATTGGTACAAACCTTTCTAAAGTTAGATTTAATTTTGGGGAATTTGATGTTGAAAAAAGTAGTGTCCAAATGGAAAAAGTTTGGATAAAAATTATTGCAAAAAAAACATGTTTGCAAAAAACTAAAAATAAATAAAGATCGCAGTAAAAGAAAAATCTACTTGCGTATTTTGGTCTGTGAATTTCAAATTTGACAAAAAAATGAAGATGAGTGTGTGTGTGAGAAGATGATTAAACTTCTCTTTCTTAATGCAATAACTAATAAGATAAATGGGAAATGAAAAGACATATGCTTTGCATTGAATGACATATTTGTTTTACAAACGATGGTTATATTATGTGAGTTCCGAATATAGACAGTACATGTGTAGGAATACTATTTGAGTTTAAAATATTCCTTGATTTAAAATATGTTTATTTCAATTTTCATGTGTAAAAATAAGTGCGTAATCATGGTTTAAATGGCAGTGGCTTATAAAAAAACCATTTTTTTTTTAAATACTGCAAATTAATAGAATGAATGAGATGATCCCCTTAAAAAGGAATAAGAAAGTCATCTCATTACATCGAATTCATGGGTGAATTGTTGATTGAATGGGGAAATTCCCTCAAAAGGTCATGTCATAACTTTCATACCTTAATTGAACAAGTTCCAAAGTGAGTGAACCCTAGAGGAGTGAGAAATGAATGGAAAATTTGAGCCAAGGGGAAGAAGAGAGTCTGAGTAGCTTGCAGTGCAAGTTGTTCTAATTCACTGCATTTACCTATAGAATTGTAAAGAGAAAGTGTGGAAGGAGGAGCATTGGACATTGATGAAACAGTAGGTGGATTGTAGATGAATAATCCTTTACATTTTGTAAGAAGTTGTTGCATTCAAAACTAGAATGGATATGTGATAGTAAATGAAAGGTTCAAATATGAGTATTAAAATTCAATATAAGTGGAGAATCTAGGTTATCAAACTTCATGGATAGAACATAAGATATTAGCTCATGTCAATTATTAGAAAAAAATGAGATAAAAAATGAGCCTTAAAAAATGTGCTATCAACATCAACATTAAAGGAATCAATAGAATTCAAGATGATGTCAACCATAAAGGTAAATATTTTCAAACAAAGAAAAATATGTTTTATCATATTTTTAACTTATATCTTTACAAGTCTACTCAAATTTCACATGTATACATTCATTGGATGTTGAATTAAAATTTCGCATCCAATGAGTTTATTCGTTTGAAATTTGAATAAACCTATGAGGAAATAAGTTGAAAATAAGAATAAAAAATATATTGTTTTTATTTCTCCCTTTGGAAATTTAATTATTATTTAATTATTTTCCTTAGGAGGCCTATTTTATACTTCAAAATTTCTCTAAAGACATGTGATTAAGATGATCAGAGTTCATATATGCATTGCATATAATGTTTAGAGTTTAACAATCAATGGGCATTCAATTCCCATTAGTAGCTTTTGAATACAATGATCAGATTTCAATATAAACATTGAATAAAATGATTGGAGTTTAGTATAGGCTACGGGAATTAAATGGCAACATAGCATAATGTGATTGTTATCTCTTTTTTGGCTACCTATTCTTACTTTTGTCATGACTCAAGGCTCCACAACTCTATCTATAATTGGTGTGCCATTTGACAATGAGATCTATTCCACAAATGGTTCATCACTAACTAGAAAACCCCAATACAAATTTCCCCAAGGAAGCACTCCCACTTCTCACAAAACCATAACTTGGGCACATTGATTTGAAACCCGAAGTCTCTATCCCTAGCATTCATTAACTGTACAAGAAAGTAAATTTATTGCCAATTGAACAAATTGCAATTGTAAACCATAACACTTAATTACAATATGAAACATTAGTTCAATTAATTATAAGCTCACTCTGATTTTCCATAAGTACCTAGCTATAAGGTTTAACCTCTAATAGATCTCTCAGACCAACTATGTAACAAAAGTGTAAGCACAAATAATCTTACAAGTGAATGGTAAGTTTGTACTAGCAACTCACCATAATAAGAAAGCATGATGCTTTGAAAAGTTATAAATGAAGGAATTAAATATTGACAGTGTTTAAAGGCGATCATCTTCCATTTGAATTTTTTTTTAAATGTAATCCTCATTTATAGTGTGATATGTTATTTTTAATTTCTCCTTTTTGAGTGAAAAAAGGTTGATGCTCTTCTATAACCATTTGAAAACGTCTTGATGTAAATTGAAACCTTCAAATTTAATCCTTATTCCAACCAATATCATTAAAATTTCACTTAATCTTTCAACCATTGAATTATTAATTTTCATAAACAAAGTAGCTTATATACCACATACACAACAATACAACACACTTTCCGTATTGAACCTACTACTAATCACTTACTTATAATTTATGCAAGTCTAACTATTTTGTTCTCATATTAAACTTATTTATAACTTAAGCAAGTCTTACTACCAGGTTGTCATAAAGCTTTGGCTACTAGATATTCATATCTTTATGAGCATTCAAGACATTTCATATGCAAATATGTCCCATGATGTTGGAAATTTGGATAACAACTAGGAGAGTATACCTTTTAGAGGAATATAGTGCATCTTTAAGGAGTCTTACTTATTCAAGCATTGTTTTTTTAAAGAAGTGTTTTAAGAATGTTCAATTCTATTGTTTTAGTTTGAATAAAGCATTTGCAGTCAAAGTGTGATTGCTTTCAATGAATTTAGATTTCAGTATTGTAAGTATTAAGAGAGGGTGTTAGAATATAAATCTTACCTTTGTAATAAAGTCACCTTCATAACTTAGTCTAAAATATAACATTTTCGATTATTATTCGCTTTTAGGTGTTTGCACAAATTTTCATTAAGTAATATAGCTCATATAATACAATTTAAGTTCATAAATTATGGAATTTTTCATAAAGCACATTCATACCACTCATATTTTTATCCTTCATTGTAAATGTCAATTACATCAAACATTATTTTCTAGGATATATATTTTTCACATCTTCCAATTCAACTTTAATTATTAATATCAACTCCTTCCTCTTCTAGTTAATCAATGTTTTTTTCATCTAACTAGTGACATGCTTCAAGATACACAAAGATATTTTTTGGAATTTTATCAATACACACTTCCTTAAAAGATGTTGATAAGAAAAGGCGTGATTGTTTTTTTTGTTCCCAACCATAACCATACTTAAAATGACTAGTTTACTAGTGTTTAAACAACTTGGTCTTTTCCATGACCTTTCTCACTACATGTTGTCATGTGCATTATAAATTGAACTATTTTTCTACTTTGATAGAATCATAATGTGTGCAACAAAATTTAAAAAGTAGCTTTAAATTTATTTTTAGCAATAAAAAATTGGCCAATACTCATATATAGTTCTTACCAGATCCTTTTTCCTACTAAATTTATATAGTTCTAAAATTTTCCACATTAAATAATTACATTACTAGACTTGGTTTTAGCATTTATTTTTGTTATATCTTAGAGTACCCATGACATTGTTAGTTAGACTCATTCATATTGGAAACGACAAAATAAGTAACAAATCAAAGGTTTAAGCATGAATTGACACCTATTTAGAATTACATCTGAGAGTATTATCACTAAACTTGGGCATTTTATGTTAAAAATTAACCAATAAGGTGTACAAGAGCCCAAAATTGTGCTACTTTGTTTCAACTAGAAAGATTACTTTCATAAATTTTGCTCAAACTGCCTTTTTCCAAAACAACCCTTGCACTATATAAACCTTCATGTGAATATGGCTTACTTTTAATTGAAAGGTATTTAAATCCAACTAATATTACTCACCATATTTTTGTCTATTGAAATTGACTATAGAATTGACCATAACTTGTATTAATATGTTAGATCATAAAAATGAACCGACTAATATTACTCACCATCTTTTTGTTTATTGACATCAACCATAGCATTGACCATAGCTTTCAGTTTAGACAATGAAATTCCATAAAAACACTTCTATATGGATATTAAACATGGGCTTTGTGTGCATTTGATTGAGATATGGCCTCTCTTATATACACACATCAATAAACCATTACACTATTAAATAAGATAAATGATAGAATGTTGAGTACTCACTTGAAAAAGTCAATAGACTTAATGCAACTACAACACATTACAATGACTTCCATCATCAATTATTATGCATCTTTGATTTCACCCGTTGTTCCTTCCAAGTTCTTTATATTACTTCATAAATTTAGCAAAAATGCATTTCTTTCGAAATATGCAGACACTCTTTTTTTTAGTAAAAATGATCTAAATTTATGAAGGGAATGAAATCATGTACAAATTTATCACCAAAACATAGGTATACAATGAAACTTGACTTCTATTAATAAATGGAAAATGTTAAAATTGTATACATGCAGAATGAAAACAAATTAGCTTTAATAGTGGTAGCTTATCTCTGAGAAGAGATATGACAACTACATGCCTTTGCTGAACTGTATTACAATGAGGCTTAAAGGACTTTTTATCATAAAGAAGCAATGAGAAACCCTAAACATCCAAAAACCTAACTGTAGGAGATGAAGCACGAAATGCTTGTGGGCCTCGATGGGGTAAGTTTGAACATCAACTTCCTCGAGTCATAACTTTGGCATACAATATACGTTTGGAAGACACAATATCCCATTGGAAAGGTCTATCCGAGAAGTACATTTTATTATTCCTGACAATATAAATGACTTTCACCAACTCATTTCCCAAAAAAGAGTCTTTTAGGGCCTCAAAACGACCCTAGAAGTTCAAAATCTAAAACCTATAGAAAAAAAACTGCCAAAATAGAAAATTATCTTGTGAGCCAATCGAATAGTTGAGTGGCCATCGACATCCATCGTGATCAATGTGAAACTTGAATTTTATTAATAAATGGAAAATGATGAAACTATATACATGCAGAATGAAGACAAACTAGCATGAATGGTGGTAGCTTATCTATGAGAAGAGATGTGACTGCTACATGCCTTTGCCAAATTGTTTTATAATGAGGATCAAAGGTATTTTATCATAAAGAAGCTATGAGAAACCATAAACATCCAAAAATCTTACCCTAGGAGATGAAAAGTCAAAGGCTTGTGAGCCCCAATGGGGTAAGTTGAAATGTCAACTTCCCTGGGTCGTAACATTGGAAAGCTCTATATGAGAAGTACATTTTATGAATTCCATCACTGATCAGTTGGACATTGGTGCCTATGATAGCTTGTTGGAAAGCTCTATATGAGAAGTACATTTTATGAATTCCATCACTGGTCAGTTGGACCATTTCCCCAAAAAAATGTCGTTTAGGGCCTCAAAACAACTTTGGACGTTTAGGACCTAAAACCTATAGAAAGAAAGAATTGCCAAAATATAAAACTATGCAATGAGCCAGTGGAATAGGTGGATGGCCACCAATATCCACTTGGATAAAAAAAAACTTACGTTGTATCTAAACCACAAGAAGCCCTATAGTGACAAAGATTTTGTGCCTTCTTCTCCAATCTATATGCAACCACAAGAAATCCCATAGTAACAAAGCCTATGGCCGACAAAAAGGACTAAATAATTTCAATATGGAAGGTGAGGACTCATTGTAAACATCAATTTTTTAGTATTCTAGGCCAGGGATGATGCTACCTATGTGGGCCTTATTCCCTCTAGGATACTTTTAATAATATCCTTGAACACCATAAAAAGGGACAATGGCTTTTAGTTTTAGTAGCAAATTATGAAATTATCAATGAGTTAATATACATCGTGCCTAAAGCACAACGTGTTCTCACTCACAAGGAATTTTACTCCCATACCTCTGAATCATTGAGCCTAAACCAATAATGGATAGTGAATGGTTATTGACTTGCTTATTTTTTCTCATAATTAAAAAATTAAAATTAAAGTAAAAAATAAAAACAAAATATCGCTTTGCCCACACATAACAACAACAACAACAACAACAATAATAAAATTGGTCCTAAAATACACCCTAAAACTTCTTTTGCTTGGCTAAGAGATCTTCTTCCTCGGATATAAGGAAACCGGTTAATGGCCCAAGACCTAGAGGCATTTGGTAGGAGTGAAAGTTTGCCCCCTTATGGACCACTAGTGGGTAATTACAACCGACATGGTTTTCCTTGAATAATAATGATGGGTCAACTTGTATTAGCGGATAACAACCAATGATGGTTGTCCCCACTGTTGGTTTTACAATTGAGTTATGATAGGTTTTCACATTATTTAAAAAAAACAATTAAAATTGCATTACTTTGAGAATATAATTCACATTTTTATTTAGATGGATATGAAAGGTATTGATTCACCTTATCTATGTTGGGTATGTGTTATATTCTTTCCACGATTAGTTGTAGGTGTTGTTACATTGTGTCAGGCACAACTGGGGGGAGATAACCCCCCTACATGGGGTTTGGGGCAACACCCCAATAATTTTTTTATACGGACCCAATAATAGTTGGACAGACCCAGGATGGGGGGTGGACCTACCCATGTTTTTGTGCATGCTTTTTGCACATGTTTCTCGGCATGATGATTTTTTCCCATGGTATTTTGTAGATTTAGTCAAGGGAACTACGATTATGTTCTAATCCAAGGTTAATGGATTGAGGTTTATGAATGCCTCGACATGTATATAATGTATTGTAACATTGAAAGAAATATAATGAAAAATCAATCAGGTTTTCCCAGTTTGGTTTCCAAGAGAAAATATTTGTGTATATTTTATGTTCTTTCCATTGTATATTTTTCTATTTTAAGAATTTGTTTGAAGTGATTTCTATACATGGTTAAAACCTATATTTGGTATTAGAGTTGTTTTGACTTCAAGGGGACGCCTTTATGGATGAGGGATTTTGCTTAGGCTTGTGGTAGACCCTGTTATAGTGGGAGACCTACAGGATCGATTCTTGCGTTGAAAGGTGATGGCAAAGAGTGGAAAAATAGAGATTGATATATTCAATGGAACAAGTTTTGAGCTGTGGAAGGTCAAGATGGAGGATCTATTGGTGGATAGAGATCAGTGGATTGTTGTAGATCCAGGTACGAAACCAACAAGAATGTCAACAAAAGACTGGGTAAAGTTAGATAGAAAGGAAAAGAGAAAAATACGATTGTGTCTCTCAGATTCAATATTGTTGAATGTATCAGGGGAAGCTACGACAAAGGTTTTGTGGGACAAGTTAGGGACTTTGTATCAATCTAAATCTTTGGTGAATAAATTGTTCCTGCAGAAAAAAGTTGTATAACCTAAGGATGAAGGATGGAGACTTGGTGACAGAGCATATGAACACATTTAATAATGTAGTAATTCAATTGTTATTTATTGATATTAAAATTTTAGATGAAGATAAGTGCATCAATCTGTTGTGTTCTCTATCAGAGTCGCGGGATAGTCTAGTTTTTGCCAAAGGTAGCAATACAACTACCTTGAAGTTTGATGAAATAGTCTCATCCTTGTTGTTGGAGGAGATGAGACGGAAAAATATGGAGAGCCAGAATGGAGATGCATTTTTTTGTAAGAGGATGGTCCCAAAACAAAAACAAATATAAGTCCTCAAGTGGGAGATATAAATATAGAGGGAGATCTAAATATGTAGGAAAAGCTGTAAAGATATGCTAGAAATGTGGAAAAGAAGGGCACTACAAAAAGGATTTTAGATATACAACTCATGAGAAAGGAAAGAGATCTGATGGTGCTCCTTCTGCAGAGGCAAAAACCACCTTAGATGAAGGTGAGGTTGTGTATTTGGCTTCTTCTTTAAGTAAACATGTAGATCATGAGGCATGGTTGATTGGCTCAGGTGCATCCTTTCATATAACTTCCCATAGGGAGTGGTTATGCAAGTATGAGAAATATGATGGCGGTGATGTCTTCCTAGGGGATGGCAGGAAGACAAAAATAATAGGATGCAGAAAAGTCACGCTGAAGTTGCAAGGTGGAAGGATTAGAACACTTCTTGGTGTTCTGCACATTCTTGCATTTACTAGAAATCTAATTTCTATAAGCAAGATGGATGATGCAGGTGTAAAGAATGTGTTCGATAAAGATACCTGCGAGATGGTTTGGGGAGCACTAGTATTGATGCAAGGAGTTCAGATTGAAATTATGTACAAGCTTCTGGGTAGCATTGTTAATGATGGGTGCAACAATTTAGTGGTTCCTGAAAGTGGAGCAAAAAATCTAGTGGTATATGGAGAAAAGACTATGTTGTGGCATCAAAGACTTAGACATATTGGATAAAAGGGCCTTCAATACTGCATGATAATAGTATGGTATAGGGTATGTCTAATTTCTCTTTGGATTTCGATTTTTGTGAACATTGTGTATATGGAAAGCAAAATCGGATGAGTTTTCACTCTGGTGCTAAGAGGGCAAAATGGATATTAGAGCTTGTGCATAGTGATGTGTTTGGAACTATGTGGTTCCATCACTGGGAAATTATGTGTACTATGTCTCATTTATAGATGGCTTCTCGAGGAAAACATGAATACATTTCCTCAAGAAGAGATCAGTGAAGTCTTTGACAAGTTAAAGAATTTAAGGCTCTAGTGGAAAATCAGATAGAGAAGAAGATTAAATTGTTAAGGATAGATAATGGTGGAGAGTTTTATAAGAAGGAATTCAAAGAGTTATGTAAGAAGTGTGGTATAGTGCGACATAACACTACTCCATACACACCTCAACAATATGGAGTTGTAGAAAGAATGAACAAGATGTTAATGGAAAAGGCAAGAAGCATGCTTAGTGGTGTTAGGTTAGGACAAGAATTTCAGGCAGAGGCAGTGGATACTGCATGTTCCCTATTTAAGAGATCACCTTCATCAACATTGGAGGATAAGAATACACATGAGGTATGTATTGATAAGAAACCCTCTCTCTCACATCTCAAAGTGTTTGGATGTGATGCATACGTACATGTTCCAAAGGAGAAAAGAACCAAGTTGGATAGTAAATCTGAAAGGTGCATCTTTATTGGGTATAAGGATGGTTTAAAAGGTTATAAAATTTGGAACCTAGAAACAAGGAAGGTTGTGTGCAACCAAGATGTGGTGTTTAAAGAGGTGAAAGATGTTATTAAACATAAAGTACTAACAAAGGAAAATGAACTAGAGAAGATAGAGTTTGAATTGGAGGAGGAAGAATCAGACTCTACAACAAAATAAGAATAAGAAGAGGAAGAGCCATAGACTGTAGTTTTGAGGAGATTAATTTGAGAGAGAAGGAAACTAGAGAGGTATAATCCATTTGCTTTTTGCTCAAATTTTGCTTTATCTATTACTGACGATGATCCCAAAACTGTAAGGGAGGTAGTGGATTCAAAAGATGGAAAAGTTTGGAAAAAAGTCATGGTTGAATAAATGGAAGCCTTGGACAAAAATGAGGCTTGGGATTTGGTGGAGTTTCCAGTTAGAAGGAAACCCATTGGAAACAAATGGGTGTTTAAGAAGAAGATGAATGCAAAAGGCAAGGTGGAGAAATACAAAGCTCATTCGGTAGAAAAAGGTTATTCCCGAGTATTAGATTTTGGTGATATTTATTCTCCTGTTGCCAAGTTAGCTCTATTAGATTACTTTTATCTGTTGCTGTTGATTTTGATTCTGAGGAAGAACAAATGGATTTGAAGAAAAAATTTCTTCATAGGGATCTGGAAGAAGAGATCTACATGAAGCAACCATAAGTCTTTGGAAGGGTAAGAAATAACTGGTATGTAGGTTAAAAAAGTCTTTGTATGGGTTAAAGCAGTCACCAAGGACGTGGTATGAAAAATATGATACATATCTACATGGACTTGGATTCACAAGGAGCAAAGTAGATCACTGTGTGTATTTTAAATTAATTGGTGACCATGTTATTTATTTGGTCTTGTATGTGGATGATATGTTGTTGATTGGAAATGACAAAGAAGTTATCCAGGATTTGAAGACCCAATTGTCCTCTAAATTTGACATGAAGGATCCTGGCGCTACAAACTATATTTTGGGCATGGAAATCAAACGAGATCAGGCAAAGAGGAAGCTATAGTTAAACCAAAGGAAGTATGTTGAGACAATATTATAGATGTTTAATATGCAGGATAATAAACTGGTGAAGGTTTCTATTCCTGTAGGTGTAAAGTTATTTGCTGAATAGTGTCCCAAGACACAAGAATAGGAATAGGACATGTACCATGTTCCATATGCGAGTGCGGTTGGTAGCATGATGTATGCAATGGTCTGTATAAGACTAGACATTGCACATGCTGCGGGAATATTGAGCAGGTTTATGTCAAAAACAGGGAAGGTGCATTGGACAATAATGAAGCGAGTTTTCAAGTATTTGCATGGTACTAGTGATTATGGTTTGTGCTACAAAGGAAGACCATGAATGGATAGAGTCTTGGAAATACATGGCTTTATTGATGCAGACTTGGTTGGAGATATAGATAAGAGAATATATACAAGTGGGTATGTGTTTAACCTATTTGGAGGAGTAGTTAGTTGGATGAGAAAGAGACAGCATGTAGTGTCACTTTCAACTACAAAGGCTGAATACATGGCAGCCACTCATGCAAGTAATGAAGAAATTTGGTTGCAGAGATAATGTTCAAGTATGCGGTTGGTACAACAAGCTATAAGGATATACTATGATAGCCAAAGTGAAATTTTCTTGGCAAAGAACCCTGCTTATCATTTGAAGGCAAAGCATATTGATGTTTAATATCACTTTGTGAGGGATATGGTTGAAGACAAAAAGGTGTTGTTGGTAAAGTTTGACACTTTGAAGAATGTTGCAGATGTGGTATGGTTGAAGAAATGGAAGCTTTTGACAAAAATGAGGCTTGGGATATGGTGGAGTTGCTTCCTAGAAGGAAACCCATTGGCAACAAATGGGTGTTTAAGAAGAAGATGAATGAAACAGGAAAGGTAGAGAAATACAAAAATAGGTTGGTAGAAAAAGATTATTCCCAGGTGCCAAGAATTGATTTTGGTAATATTTTTTCTCCTGTTGCTAAGTTAGCTTCTATTATATTACTCTTATATGTCGTTGATGCTTTTGATTTTGAGGTAGAACAGATGGATGTGAAAACAACATTTCTTCACAGGTATTTTGAAGAGGAGATCAACATGAAACAACCATAAGGCTTTGCGGTGAAGGGTAAGAAAGAACTGGTATGTAGGTTAAAAAAGCCTTTGTATGGGTTAAAGCAGTCACCAAGGATGTGGTATCAAAAATTTGATACATATATATGTGGACTTGGCTTCACAAGGAGCAAAGAAGGTCACTGTGTGTATTTTAAATTAATTGGTGACTGTGTTATTTATTTGGTCTTGTATGTGGATGATATGTTGTTGGTTGGAAATGAAAAAGAAATCATCCAAGATTTGAAGACCCAATTGTCCTCTAAAACTGACATGAAGGATCTTGGTGCTGCAAACTATATTTTAGGCATGGAAATTAAATGAGATTAGACAAAGAGGAAGCTTTGGTTAAACCAAAGGAAGTATGTTGAGACAATATTGCAGAGATTTAATATGCATGATAGAAAACTGGTGAAGGTTCCTATTCATGTAGGTGTAAAGTTATATGCTGACAAGTGTCCCAAGACACAAGAAGATGAAGAGGACATGTCCCATGTTCCATATGTGAGTGCAGTTGGTAGCATGATGCATGCAATGGTCTATACCATACCATATATTGCACATGTAGTGGGAGTATTGAGCATATTTATGTCAAAACTAGGGAAGGCACATTGTACAACAACGAAGCGAGTTTTTAGGTATTTGCATGACACTAGTGATTATTGTTTATGCTACAAAGAAAGACCAGGATTGGACATACATGGATTTATTGATGCAGACTAGGCTGGTGATCTGGATAAGAGAAGATCTACAAGTGGGTAAGTGTTTAACCTATTTGGAGGAGCAGTCAGTTCGATAAGCAAGAGACAGGCTATAGTGGCACTTTCAACTACAAAGGTTGAATACATGAATACATGGCAACCACTCATGCAAGCAAGGAAGAAATTTGGTTGCAGAGATTGTGTTCAAGTATGGGGTTGGTACAACAATATATAAGGATAGTCTGTTACAACAAAAGTGAAATTTTCTTGGCAAATAACCTTGCTTATCATTCGAAGACAAAGCACATTGATGTTCAATATCACTTTGTGAGGGATATGGTTGAAGACAAAAAGGTGTTGTTGGTAAAGGTGGAAAATATGAAGGATGTTGCAGATGTATTTAGAAAGTCTGTGAGTGCTAAGAAGTTTTCTTGGTGTAGAGAAACAATGGGCGTTGCAACTTGTGACTAATGACTATGCACTCCTGCGACCCCCTGTGTGGAAAGAAAACAACAAGTGGGATAATTTTGGGTATGTTATTTCCACGACTAGTTGCAGGTGTTGTTACGTTGTGTCGGGCGTAGTGGGGGGGTTGCAGGGAGCATGACAGGCCCCCCTGTTGGGGGGAGATAGCCGCCCAACATGGGGTTTGGGGCAGCGCCCCTTATTTTTTATGCAAATTGAATAATAGTTGGGTGGACCCAGGATGGGGGGTGGACCCAACGATGGTGGGAGAACCTACCCATGGTTTTGCGCATGGTTTTTTCACATGGTTTTGGGCATGATGGTTTTTTCCCATGGTATTTTTTAGATCCAGAGGGAACTACATTTATGTTCTAATCCAATGTTAATGGATTGGGGTTTATGAATTCTTTGGAATATATATAATGTATTGTAACATTGAAAGGAATATATTGAAAAATCAATATGGTTTTCCTAATTTGGGTTCCAAGAAAATCTCTTTGTATATTTTATGTTCTCGCCATTGTACATTTTTATGTTTTAAGAATTTGTTTGTAGGTGATTTCTGTATATGGTTAAAACCTATAATCTATTAGTTCCAAAAGTTGCGATACGTGTTTGGTAAGACCATTGAGATTGGCCTCCAAAATGCACATTTTCTTCATCAACCGCAAAAATATATTTCCGTATGTTCCTAATAAAAATGGATTTTGTTGAAAAGTTGGAAGAGGATGGAGCCTCACAGGGTTGGGGGGATTCTAGAACAGTGTAAGAAAAGGAATCAATTTATGAACAATCACAATAACCACCACCATTAAAAATATTTTTTGTAGGATCATTAGTTGATGGACCACTTTTTACTGAAAAGAAGCGTTCTTTTTAAAATGGCCAACCCATTATTATTAATATCTTACAATGTATTTGAGGGCATAATTAGAATATTTCTACAATTATTTGTATAAGATGAGTCCCGCCCACTGGAGGACTCAATATGAGTACATGTTACAACCCCTTTCACTATAGAGTCTATTGTATCTTTGCTTTCATAAACATTCTTTTCCAGGCTTCTTTATATTACATGAAAAGTTCAGCAAAAAAAAAAAGGCATTTCCTTCAATGTTGCAACCACAAGAAGCCTTGCAAAATCAAAGCATCCATGCCAGTTCACTCTCAGAGATTTTTAATAACTTCCTTCCGAACATCATAAAAAAGGAGAATATTTTGGATTCAATATGAATTCTATGTGGCTTTAACTTACTTGTTGATTATGAATTTTTTTGTTAGGGTAAATACACACCACATTAAAAGCACAACCTAATCTCACTAACAAAAACATTCGTGATTTACCCAACCCTTCTAAGTTACTAGGACTAAGTCAGTGGAGACGAGGCCAGAGTTCATGACATGGAAATGGTTTCTAATAGAAGTACAAAGGAAATGAAATCGATTCAAATTGGTTTGGCATGTTTAGAGATAAAAATAATAAAAACTGTACATGTGATATTATAATTCACAATTATATTCATATGGATATGAATGATACCAATCTAGCTTGTCTCACAACTCAAAATGTTCAGATGTACTTACTAAGGCTATTGAGATAGACATCCACATTTTCATTATCCACTACAACATCTTTATATACGTTCCTAAAACCATTGATTCTATTGAAATGACATAAGATGAGGATATAGCCTCACAAGCTTGGGGGCCTCCTGGAATGGTCCTAGAAGAGAAACCACTTTTTTCTATAATCATAATCACCCCCACCATTATTATTATTATTCATATTGATGCACCCCTTTGTTTACAGAAGAGGTGTGGTCAATTTCAGAGCAATTATTAACATTTTGCAAGATCTTTGATGACATAAATAAAAATATTCTATCTATTCTATAATTTTTATGAAAGATGAGTCGCCGCTTGTGATGAACCTTCAATGCAGATAAAATCTCATAGATCACCTTTGATCAAATGAATTTCCATACCTTGGCATGTGTTGACGGTTGAACGCGATCATCTCCCAATGTTGAACCCACCTAGAAAAGTGATCAAATTCTGAGGTTATTACAAAGACTGTTATGTTAGTTAAGAAAGGAAGATCACGAATCAATTAAGCTATTAGAGATAAATACATTTTTAGGAGGTGCCCTTTAATTTTGTTTTTTAACTATTGTTATTTTTTTGTACCATTTTTTGTGGCGATGCGTTATCAAGGGAAATACTACATAGGAGTTGCAATTGAAAACTTCCACATTTTTAGAAAACCTAGAGATCACCCCCCATTTTTGAAATAAGTACACATATCAACATAATCATTATTTGACAAGATTTTATTTTCTTATCAAGAGATCATTTCATAAAGATGTAGAAGAGGTTGCCAACAAAGGCATTGAGTTGACTTGGAACCCAATTCTCTAAAGAGTAGACGCTCAATGAACTAATGTCTCTCACCTCACGTTGTGATAATTTCCCTTAGGGCCTTATAAGGGATTGTTATACAATCAAATGTTGGGGTATAATGATGGCAATGGTGTGAGCAAAGGATGGTTGAGGCAAGGCATTAATGGAAAGAATCATGATGTCCCAGAAGAAACGCAATCAAGATATCAAAGGATGGTGGCTCACAAGGTTGGGGGCTCCAAGGATGATTCCAAAAGAGGAACTATTTTTTGCACAATCACCATCATCATCATCATCATCATCATTATTATTATTATTATTTCTAATCATTACTTGATGCATGACCTTATACATAACACCACATCATTATTTTTAACCAATGTTGCAAGAACCCCATTTAGAACCAAGAACCACGTCCTATGCTAAATCATGGGAAAATTGTGGTTCTACCAAAAAATGACGCTTCCTAGAAATTGGGAACCATGACGGTTCCGTAGCCCCAAACTATAGTTCTAACATGGTTCCTGTTATGAAACCAGCTCACAAAAAGATAGAAAAGATAGATCAACGCCTCAGAAATAAGCCTCTTCGAAGGGGCAACCTCCTTTACATTACACAAATGAACAATTCTTAGATGATACAAATGACAATACCTCCTTTCTATATATAGGAGTCTAAGGGGTCATAATATAATCAGAGCCGACATAACAATAATAATGTAAGGGCACAATAATAACAATAGTGGGCTTCTATGGGGCACAATAATAACAATATGGGGACTACATGGGTACAACAATATAATAAGGGGGTTGTCCTAATAACAATAAGGGGTTACACTAGTAGTATAGGGGCCTAACATGCCCCTCTCCTTCAAAAAGTGTTGTCCTCAACACTTGAGTAGTTCTTGATGCTTCTGTATAAAATTCTTGTCCTCCCATGTGGAATCTTCAGCGGGTAAGTTCTTCCACTTCATGAGATACTTTGAAATTGATCGATTTCGTAGCTGTCGGGTTCTTGTTTCTGTGACTGCTCCAGGTTCCAATATGATTTTTTTTTTCCTCTTCAAGTTCTAACAATATTGTTTGAATTGGGATATTTTGCAACTTTTGAATGAGTGGCCACACTTCTTTGTCCTTATTCCATTCATCCCTTGCTTCGTTTATCCAATCTGGTTGGATAATAGAAATAGCACAAAACAATGATTCCACATCCTCATCCTTTCTTGAGAGTGCATCTGCAACAAAAAATTTCTTCCCTTTTCTGTAGATGATGTCAAAGTCATAACCCAACATATTTGTGACCCATTTTTTCTGTTCTTCTAAAGATAATATTTGTTCTAAAAAGTATTTAAGACTATCATGATCCATTTTTACCTTGAAGTGTCTTCCCATTGGGTAAGGTCGCCATTTCTTAAATGCATGTAGTATTGCCAACATTTCCTTCTCATAAATAGCTTGCTTGAGATGTAGCCGTAAAAATACCCAATCACCTACATCAAAAATTTTCTCACTGCGATGTTGATCTACCTGTCGTTTCATTGGATTCTGCACCAAAGTGGCATTATCCTTTAAAAGTTGGAGAACTTGTTGTTGATGCTCGATGTGATCTTTCACTGCTTGAACCTTTTTCTTCTTGATATGTCCTTCTATCTTGAGAGTTTGAGGAGTGGTAATTTCTTCCAATGCTTTACAAGATATGGTTGGATTCATTTCTTGATGCTCGATGTGATCTTTCATTTCTTGAGCATTTTTCTTCTTGATATGTACTTATATCTTCATAGTTTGAGGAGTGGTAATTCCAGCCAATTCATTACAAGATATGGTTGGATTCATTTCTTCTTTCTCGATGTGATCTTTCACTTCTTGAACCTTTTTCTTCTTGATATGTCCTTCTATCTTGAGAGTTTGAGGAGTGGTAATTCTTGCCAATGATTTACAAGATATGGTCGGATTCATTTCTTCTTTCTTTGGGGTTGGGTCCTGGCGTATATCCTCTTCTTTTGATGTTTCTTGATCATTTTCTTCCTCCTTTTCATACTTTATGTAAAATAATTTCTTCTTAGCACACTTATGACCTTTAGTGCATTTTCTATCACAATTGTAACAAAGCCCTTTTTCTCTTTTTTCTTCCAATTGTTGTGGTGTAACCCTTGTAGGTTGTGGAAGGCTAGGAGAAACAACACTTCCATCTTTATAGTTGTGAGGGGTAGACTTCCTTGTTGCCATAATTTTGCTTTCCACTTTGTAACAAAGCCCTTTTTCTCTTTTTTCTTCCAATTGTTGTGGTGTTGCTCTTTGTATCCTCATAATGTGCTATCATTTCTTCTGTGAAAATTGACCACGTAATAAGTTGTTTACGAGAACAACGCTCTTTATACCATAAAAATTGATCTAGTTCTAAATATGAAGATGCAATCCATACCTTTTGTAATAGTGGTACACCATGTAGATCAAAATATTGCTCCATCTGAAGTATCCAATTTACAGGATCCTTGCCATCAAACTTCCTCATATCGCCTTTTCTTGATTTAGGAGTTCGATCTTGAAACAACTATAACTCTGTAATTTCAGCTCTTCCAGTTCTGAAATTGCAACCTGCAGTAGCCCTTTGTGTCCTCTTTCCAATGCCACCAATCTGATCAAAATTGGATTCTCCAAGAAACAGTTATGCACAATCTCCCAAGATGACCTGATTATATACCTTTTCAGAAGAGCGAACTTGTATGAAGTGCCACGTGTCACTGTTGTGACCTTAGGATTTGAAAAATATACAAAGGAAACTACAGTCTGTCCTCTTTCTGTAACTTATTACGAAGTTTCAATCTGATGCTCAAAACAAAAGTTATGACTATTTTCCCCAGGTCACCTGTTTGGAATGTAATTCGGGAGTCTGCAAAAAGGTCAACTTCCTCAGATCATATCTCCGCAAATATAGTGCGAAAAGCTCTGAAATTCGGACCCGAGGTTCAGAACGATTTCAACCCAAATGGTTTTTTTTTTAGCGTTTGAAACGTCGCAGAAAAAAACTTATAGCGAAAATTCCGTGATGACCTGTTTGGAGCAGCGAAACCATAGAATCCAAAGCTCTGATACCAAATGTTATGAAACCAGCTCACAAAAAGATAGAAAAGATAGATCAACGCCTTAGAAATAGGCCTCTTCGAGGGGTAACCTCCTTTACATTACACAAATGAAAAATTCTTAGATGATACAAATGACAATACCTCCTTTCTATATATAGGAGTCTAAGGGGTCATAATATAATCAGAGCCGACATAACAATAATAATGTAAGGGCACAATAATAACAATAGTGGGCTTCTATGGGGCACAATAATAACAATATGGGGACTACATGGGTACAACAATATAATAAGGGGGTTGTACTAATAACAATAAGGGGTTACACTAGTAGTATAGGGCCCTAACAGTTCCCCGACTCAACTTTTTTTTATTTTTCTTCATTGACCATGGTTAAAGTGGGGCCTACGGTAAGTTAGGAAAAAGGAAGGATGAGGTTAAAATGCCTCTTCCCCCTTTCTTTTCTCATTCTTACATCTTTGGAGAGCTTGGAGAAGACATGAGAAGATACCTTGGACAAGAGAGGAGAAGATACCTTGGACAAGAGAGGAGATAACAACCTTTTGAGATCAGATTTGTGAGAGCTTTGAGGTGATCTTGGAGGAGTGAAGAAGCGCTGCCATATACCTCAAAGTTCTCAACTTCTCAAGCGCTAAAGAGGTAACTGCAAATCCTAGTTAACTCCCTCATTTTCTTGTCATTCTTGTTTGTATTTTGGATTATCATTCCACTTTTGGTTTTCATGGTGTTGGTTTGGGGTAGGCATGGAAAGGAATAGATGGAAGAAAATGAAAGTGGTCACACTCATGGTGACCCAATTTATGGTGATGAGGAAGGGTGTGAAGAGGAAGGCGATGAAGAGGGCACTAAAATGCAAGTGGGAAAAAATTCATTGACACCCTTGTGGAATTATGTGACAAAATTTGAGGGGGGAAGAGGTGGTGGAACCTTCAAGTTTTTATTCCCTCATGATTTTCATGGAAGAAAACCTTATAATGGTTCATATACCCATGTGAGGAGGCATCTTTGTGAGGTAATGGAAATGATGAAATAAAGAGTCCCATGGGGATCTCAATTTTCCCTAATGTACCAGTGAAACAAAGAAGAAAATACATACAAATAGAGGAGGCTTCACAAAATAAAAGTAAGAAACAAAAAATTCAATTTGAATCAAGTGCAACCTATATATTTGGTGGCCCATCTCCTCATGGTAATTCTAGAACCTCTGAATCTAGAAGAACAATAGACTATTTCTTGAATATTGGTGGGAAGGATGATGTGGATGCAAAAGTGGCCTGGTTTATTTGTTCTTGTGGTATACCATTTAGTGTGCTTTTCTCTCCCTATTACCATGATTGGGTTGGGCCTTCAATGAATCCCCAAAAGGATACAAGAGCCCCAACTATGAGAAAGCTACAACTTTGTTATTAGACAGAGAAAAAGCAAAGGTTCATATAGCATTGACATGGTTTACATATGAGTTGACGGATTTCGGGGTATCCATTATATCATATGGTTGGAAAAATTTTAGAACCAACCTCTGATAAATGTTCTTAGTGTTTTTACTAGTGGTGTAGTGTTTCTTGCAAGTCATGACTCCTCCTCTTGTTGAAGTATGTGACTAGGTTCAGTCTTCATATTGTCATTGTACATATGCCATTGTAAAATTGTCAAAAGAAGAAAAATAAAATTATTTTTAAGCATGGGTTTCATGCTCCATTTATATGGTCATCTAGGTCAAGCATTCATTTAATTCTCCTAGGGTTTACATGAGTTAAAGAGTCATTGTTACATTATAAAAGACCCATTCAGGCTATTGCATCAAGAAAGGAAAAAATATTTTTGTATGTAAAAGAGTCTAGAAGACTCCCAAGACCAAGTCAACTAGCCAAACTCATGTCGACCTTGTGAGGGTTATTCGAGTCTTAGGAAAAGACTATATATAGATGGATCATCAACCTATTGCAATACACATCAAGCATACATTCCTTTTATTCGATCTGTAGTTGGAAGAAGGAGAGGAAAGGTATAAGAAGGCAAGAAGAAGTCTAACAAAGAAGACACGAGCCCTAGAAGAGTCTGGTTCTCAAAAATATCTTAGTTACAGTTCAGATGTACGAGGCGTAGGGTTTCTAGGTATGTATCCGGTCTGAAAATTGCAAGAAGAAGGTGCAAGTCATCATGGGAGACTGAAAGGATAGAGGAGCCTTAGTTTGATTTTTTTTTTTGCTTCACTTGGAGACCGTGCTTTATTTTGGAGTAGATCTTTTGGTTAGCTGGCTTGGTTCTTGGTGAAGTCTTTGTTTTGGTCTTGTGTCATGAAAGTCTCATTTTGAATTGGTTCTATAAGAAGAAGATATTTTGTCTGGGTTTTCCCTTAGGAGAGGGGTTTATCCCTGACTTAGTGCCCACATCTTGTGTCCATAGATTTTATGATCTTCATGGTCTTCGACAATTGTTTTATGATAAGAATATAGTAATAATAAGAGAAGAAAGTACAATATCACAAATAATTGTCATGTAAAGAGAAATCAATGTACATGCTGCCCTAATATATTTCTTAACTTGGTATCAGAGCTAAGGTGGAAAACAATGACAACTTGAAAGATCACTCTAGTTGTTTTGAAGACATCCAAATACTACATTATTGAAAACCACAGTTCGAAGAATCTTATCTGGACAACAAGGTCAAGACTGGTCCTCTGTATATACTAAACAAAGGTCATATTACCTATAATTGAGCAATAATTAAGGACTGAGGGTTCTATAGTCTCCATTTAAAAGGATCAAAAGGAATAAATAGTAAAAGGAGCCTTATTGTGAAAGCAATGTATGATAAATATGATGGACTAGGATAACAAGTGAAGGATTACTAGATCTAAGTTTATGAATGGTATTGTGATGTGAAATTCTGTAAGAAATGAAGGCATCCAAATTATGTATCTAAGGAAGACATCCAAAATTTTCTATCTGTGGAAAGGCATCCAAATCATGTTTCTGTAAAAGGCTATTAGAATTTTGTTATGGAAGGCCATGCTATGAATATGCTATTCAAAATTGTAAGAAGGATTTCCAAGTTCTAGAAACTCACAAGTTCTGCCCCATCTCTAAGAGGGTATTCGAAATCCAAGAGAAGGACACCTGAATTCTTAATAAGGCACTGTATTTTGTTTCAAAAGAAGAAGGGCACCAAGATCTGTAATGAGAAAAGTATGATATCTAAGCTGCTACAATGTGAAAATATAGTATGTCAAACAAATCAACAGTAACTTGATGGCATATGATATTGGTAAGGTTTGAGTTACTACAAACAAAGTGAGTTCTTTTCCTTGCAAGTTTTAAAACATATCTTCAAAAGTAAGAAACCTTGATATGACAATGGGACAATAATAAAGGAACAAAAAACCTTATTAAAAGGGACACGTTGAAAAGAAAATAGAAATTTTATCATTTGAAGTTTACAAGTCAATTTCTTATGAAGTAACATCAATCCACCTCTTGAAGGATCATTTTTAAACAAGTGTTTCAAGACTATCATCATGGAAACATCATTGAAGAAACTTTGTAGAAGTGACAAGTATCTTGGGAGAAATATCAAAGCCCACTCAGAAGGACCCTACTGAAGAACTCTTGAATACATCAAGGAGAAAGTCAACTTCTAAGTTAAAATTTGCAGAGGTATGTATAATTACTAAACACATTTTTTGTTTGTGTAAAAGATAAAGGGTCTATAATGTTGTTAGGGTCTTTATAAGGTTCTTGACTTTTAATCTGTGATAAGTCTTAATGACTATATGACTTCTAAGGTCTGTAATCTTCTAGGCTTTCTATACCCTAGATTGAATTAACCTTAGAAGTATAGGATTGAGCTAGAAAACATTTACCCTAATCAAGTTGTTCCCTCTAAAGAAACACTACCTTTTGGGATATGATATCTAGGATTTGTTTTTTTATGAATATTTTTGGTATTAAGGGTTTGTAATCCTTAGATGGGACTTGAATTTGAAAACCCTAGAATAGTGAAAACCCTAATACTAATTATTTGTTCCCTCTTATGAAGCCATAACCCCTAATTTCTAGGGACTACAGATAGAATCTAGGATATGTGGTAAAACCCTAGCGATGGTTGAAGTAAAAGTGAAACCAAGGGCTTTAATTTCAAAACCCTAGGTGTAGAAGTTTCTGCTCAAAGTAAAAACCCTAATAAGGTTTAGGTTATGGGTTATCTAGGGTTTGTAACCAAAACCCTATATGCACACTTTTTGAAGTCATGATAACCCTAGATTGATAAAATTAAAATCATGCTCTTGTAAGTATATATTTTGCTTGGTTGTACTTGTTGATAAAATTGCAGGTAGATAATGGAGGCTTTCAAAATTGTGAAAGAAAGATGAAAAAGATGAAAGAACAGAAAAAAACAAATCCTGTGCTTGACGATGACTTCATAATAAGCATGATATAAAGAGGTTGCTACAGAAACCCTGATGATATTGAAGTTTATGTCTAATAAGCATATTGATGATTGAAAGCTAAAGTCAAACTTTGTTGCCATATGAGGATAAAACAAAGGAATGATGAATTCAAAGGGAGATTTGAATCTTGAAAGGGCTGTGGATTTTGAGGGAGAAGTTTAACTCCCAAGTTTTTGAGGTATGTCTTTAAGTTTTAAGGTCCCAAGTTTTAGAGGATGGCTCCATGATGTTCAATAGGGTCGAAGTTCTTCGATGAGATGATGATACAAAATGAGGAGTCTGTGTAGCTACTACTATTATGATCTCCACTAGAAAAACAAATTAGTTGATGTTGGACACATCTCCCTAGTTGAGAGGGAGCTTAGATATATTCTTTATTGTGTATATCCTCCTTGGTTGTGAGGGAATGATGATGGACATCCTTCAATTGTTCTTATGATGATCGCTATGCAATGACACCCCCATCCAGTGCCATGGTTCCCATGTTCCAGTCTTCAATGACAACAACAAGGGATTCATCTTCATTTCTACAACTTTCACAACCACCATCTTCTTCACTACCACCATGCAGAGGCTCACATAGTGGTCGTCGTGGTGTAAGGATGACATATTAGTAGATAGATTCACAATTTATTAATTTTTTAGTGATAGTCTAGATTCTATAGATGATACAAATAGAACATGATGTTATACTTTAGTGTTGTGAATTTGAACTTTTCAATCTTCTTAGTTCAATATGCAATTAGTGGTGGCCTATTTTGTAAACATTATTATTTGGTCATGATCCATGTTGATAGTTTCTTAGTTGCTAAATACATTATTTGAATTTTTTATCTTCAAATGTCTACTTTCTACTATATGCTTAAAATTTTGATACTTTCTACCTTCTATTACCTGTGATATGCTTAAAATTTGGTGTATGTTTGTAATTGCTAGAATCTTGATGGTTGATGGTTGAATAATTAATCATTGATGTACAATGGATACCATATCTATCTTAATTTATGTACAAATATGCATGTTTTCATATCTTCTGCAACTAATTTAGTAATTTGGGCATCTTTTGAATATATATATATATATGTGTGTGTGTGTGCTCTTAAAATACAAAATTTAGTAATTGGAGAAGTACAAAATTGAGTATCTGGAGAAGTTAGAGAACACAAGCTAGAGATTGGATACTAGTCATGAGGATGTCAGTGGACAATATGGTTCCTACTCGTACGGTGGCCACCAGTGCATCTTTATTTTATCCCCCATATATGAAAGAACAAAAAAGGTCCGAAAAACAGAAACATGAATTTAAAATTCCAACCTTCTCTGGCAATGCATTGGATCTAAGCATTCAAGTAGAACCACTCTGATGAAAGATGCCCCAATAAACGAGCTCATGAAAAAATCACTTCAAAGGTTAGTTTTACCATGCCAGCTGGATATGAAGATGTACCCGAGGAAAATATTTCTTCTTACTTCAATGAAATTTGAGCTTATTTTTGACGTAACAGGTAGTGGACATAATGTAGTATGTTTCTTGCAATCATTTCAAAGACTAAAAAAATGTCATTAGCACAATGAGACTTAACCAAAGTTGCGAGATCTGAAATTCAGTAAGGATTTACAAATTAGGAGTTCTAGAGTTCATACGTTAAATCATGTAAATAAGTGATCTGAATCTTAAAAGCCAACAACATCATCACTCATCAACCCATGCCCAAGAAACATAATTGTTTAAAGGAAGAAAGCCATGCCATTAGTTGGGAAGTTTTACAAGCATGCATAAAGGAACAATTTAGAACCTTTAGGCAGTGTCAAAATATTGTGGTATAAAACCACAAACCTTTAAAAAGATTATCATAATTTGTTTTTGATAAACTTTCCAACTCCATTACAAATTCAAATTGTAGCTTTGAGATCTCTCTTCCTACAAAACACTCTCATGCACATCAATTTGCGCTGGAACTTTGCTGCCAACCGACAACCAATGCCTACAAAACACTCTCATGCACATCAATTTGCGCTGGAACTTTGCTGCCAACCGATAGCCAATGCCTATCATCTATGAAGTCAACTTTACATTTAAAAAAAGTTTTAAACAAGGAAAATTTCAGTTCCAAGGGGATATGTCCAATAGAGTTGCTGAGAACGTGCCCCCCATGTTTCCCACGCTCCAGGGGCAGGGAGCACCTGGGGAAATGATTCTCTAATGTGGGGATGCATTCCATAATAAGGGGGCGTCTGGATGGGCCAACCACCCCTTCAAGGATTGTTTTGTGTAACAATTCTTCAAGACAGAACAAAGATTTGAGAAGTTTGTAATCTTTGTAATTAATAGTAATATAAAATTCTTTCTTCTTTGGTATAATTTTTTTATTTTTTACTTTTTGATTTCTCTTTATTTTACCTATTTTATCATTTTATTAAAATTTTAAAATTATTATTAATTGTTTTAGGATGTTTGAAAGTAGTTACTCTATATGACTTTATATGGTAAATGTATATCTCATTCAAAATTCAACGGACTTTTACACTTTCAAGGATTTTAGAAATGACAAGTAGTTGGGACTCTATATGACTTTATATGATAAAAGTATATCTCATTCAAAATTCAACGGACTTTTACACTTTCAAGGATTTTAGGAATGGCAAACTTATATTGGATGAATTGTTATTATTGAAATTTTATCATTATCATTTTTATTTTTATAATTTTGGACACAGAGGACCCCTATTCTAGGAACCCCATCATTCCCCATCCCCCATGAATTTCAATAAATTTTGGGATGTTTCCACATGTGCCCATGTGCATTTTCAAACTCCTGTAACTTAGTGGAACATAGGAAAACTTTAAGAATTCATACTTTTCAAGTGTAGAAACCCTAGTAACTGTTACAATATCAACTTTGAATGTTTTATGATAGTTTTGTAAAATATTCAAAATTGTAATAATTTTATGTAATTTGTAGAAACCAGTTTCAATTTGGTAAAATTATTTTATTATATAGAAATATAAGAAAATATTCTTTTTGAATTGAAATTTTTTTTTGAATGAAGAATTGGGAAAATTAAATCAATACTGAAATTTAGCCTCTAATATTTTTTTTTTAAACTATAATACAAATGGAAAACACTAACTATCTTCCATTATTTTTTATATTAAACTATAATACAAATAGAGAACCGTGACTATCTTCTCTCATCATAAACTCTCTTTAACTTGGTCAACGTTAAAATAATTTTCTTTCTTTCATTTGGAATCACTAATACATTGATTTTTCTTTCTTTCTTTCATTTAGAATCACTGATACATTGATTATTTTTTATATTAAACTATAATACAAATAGAGAACCGTGACTATCTTCTCTCATCATAAACTCTCTTTAACTTGGTCAATGTTAAAATAATTTTCTTTCTTTCATTTGGAATCACTAATACATTGATTTTTCTTTCTTTCTTTCATTTAGAATCACTGATACATTGATTGTTTTCTTTTCATTCGAAATCATCAACTCATTGATAAATTTCTCCAATTTCTCCAGACTACTGTACATATATTCTTGCCCTCCCAGCGTAGACAAGAAAGCTAAAATGCCAAAACATGTAGCCCGCCAATCGTATGCTTAAGTTCTTTCCAAGGAGATAAATTAATGATTTGGTAATCAAGTAAAAATCTTACTAAACCGTACTATCTGAAAAACTTAAGCTTGCTTTCCATTGCCTGGGCAAGGGAGATCCAAACATTCGTTCAAGCAAAATTTTGTCTTTGTTCCGAATCTTGTGTGTACCACAACCATTAGTTAGAGCTAGTTTCAGTGCTCTTCTTCCATTTTCCGCTTTTCTCTTTCTAGTTCTCGAGAGTATGCTAATGTGCTTCAAGTCTTCATCCCAGGATCCCATGTGCCCAACAAGCTTTGAAATACTTTCACTGTTCGAAAATCCATATTTCTCAGAAGTGACTCTGCCATCATTTTCATTTGTTGTCCCAAGTTCAATCATTTTCATTTGTTGTCCCAAATTCAACGCTTCCTGATGATTCATTAGATTTTCTACTTGTTAATTTTGCCTCACTTATTTTCTGAGTCTTCAGGCGCATCCTCCTTAAAGATAGACCCACGGCTTCCCAATTTTTTGAAACAGATGCCAAGCCATTTTTGGGGAATCCTTGTTCGAAATCATCCAGATATGTCGAAAGAAAAGCCCTATAACCCGACTGATACATAGTTTGCCGAGCAGCTTGAAGGATTCTATTGCCAAAGGTTTTGTAAGATATGAATGAATGTTTTGAAAGAAAGTGAAATCAAACTTATATAGGAAAATGATCTTTGGTTAAGAGAGCCCGACCTACATTAATTTAAGCTACCATTTTGCAATAAATGCAAATCGGATTGCATAAATGCACCAGCCAGCCTGCATTTCTTGTATGCTTCCCTTAACATAGCTTCACTGAGCTACCATATGAAGAGGTGCAAACCATGTAAAACATTTAGACTTACGTACATTTTGATAATTTATTGGGTGGTAATGATGTTATATAGGGTGCATTACCTCATTTATCTTAATTATTCATACTTTTGTTTGATGGTAGATTCTAGTTGATTCGCCAAATAAGCCTATGAGGTCTATGTAGTAGGTTGAGTCCTCCTCTATAGCTCTTGAAATACTTGATGATTTATATAGATACCCAAGTTTATTGGACACACCCAATTCATTAATTTGTGTTTGGTTAACCCCTCATAGGTTTTAAAATTTTAGTCGATCGAGTATTTAGAGCAACCAAACCATGTCTACTATAGCTTCTTCTACACAATTAAACTAATTAAGGATCCCAAACCACTAAAACTGTGGAGAATTCTTATATAGGATTTCAACCAAACATGTTGACATTCTCCTCACAACCAACTCTCAAGTGAGACTCTTCCAAAAATTGGTTGACTTGGCACCAAAGCAATCAAATTGTTCACTGGAGCACTCTAGACCACATGATAGTGCCAATGTTCCATGTTACTCATGCTAGATATAAGTAACAAAAAATTCCATTTTCGGAACTTCAATACATTCCCCATATGCATTCTCTTGAGCTTATGCGGGTTATAGTAGAAATCAGGCAACAAAGCTAGTTGATTTTCTATGTATGGATAAAATAATGGTAAATATATCTTCATTAATAATACTTCACAAGGAATTATAGACATGCATGTGAGGAGTGACATTCCTACTCCAGGATGGAGTGATCTATAGATGTGCATGTGAAAAGACACTACATTAACATAGCAAGCTAATGAACTTTTCTTGAGGAAGAGAAATTTCAGCTAAGGAGAAATTTGTCGTAGCCAAGGAGAATGCCTCCCTTGCTAAGAGGGAGTGTTGATTTTTTTGTGTGTAGCTTCAGGAGATATTCTCACATGCCCAAGTTGGTATAAGTAATTATGAAGGATTAAAATAAAAATTTGATTTTTAAATGACAAGTCGGTCTGGAAAAGTTAAGTTGGCCCAAGAGGGTGAAGGGACGTGTCCCTTGAATTATTTCACCCCATTTAAATAGTATAAATAGATGATGTGACCTCTCATTTTCCCCACCAAGCAAGAACAAGATTTCTCTTTCTTCATATTCTCTTTCTATCTCTCTGGGAGATTGCACGTGTGAAAAGACAACAAGTTTGACCAGCTTCTTAAGGCTGCACATGTGAGACATTCACTGAGGTTGAACACAATAGGTTGACCACGTGTATATGTTTTTTGACCAAGTAGTTTGACGAGCAATGACCAATTTGTTGTAGAAATTTGGGCAACTTCAAGATGAATTTCCCTAAGAGAAATCTAGTTTCCCTAAGGGGAAACCACCTTGCCCCAAGAAGAAATTAAATGCAAATTATTATATCATCCTATGTAAGTCGTTTAGTCACCTTATTATTATTGTTGGGCAAATCCTCAAGTCAGCTCAAGTAAGTATGTGGCAAATAAATAGATGAGAAAATTATTTAATCAAGTTGGCTCCATATTATTGTAGAAAATATTATTATTATTATGGCACAAGTTCAAGTCGACTCCACTATTGGTGGCATCCTTTCACCCAATCAAATGCCTATATATTAGACCACTTGGCTCATTTGATCACAAGTGCAACGCATAATAGGAGAAGGATATCTGAAGCCACCACAACTTATAAGAGCCAATTCCAAGTGAAGGAAGGACATGTTTCTTGGTTTCTCTTCTATGATTGGATGGGCCAAGTTAGGAAGCTTGTTAGTCAAGTGGAAGAGGACAAGTCTAGGCAGATTATGTGCATGTGTTTGGGTGCTACTTCTCTGTGACAGGACCGCAACATCTTTGTGATATTACAAGAGGGACGAACCCTAATATGGAGTTGATATGAATTCATATAGTGCTAGAACGAACCTATGCCATAAGGGTCGAGTTTTCTTATAAAGCACTGTAGGAGATAAGGGCAAAAAGCAAGGGAAAAGTGCAGGATTTGAGGAGGTTTGGAGGCCAAAATTAGGGTTGACTAAACAACTACAGGAAGCCCTAACTAGGGTTGAAACTTTAGGGCTAAAGTGTGCATAGAGCTAAGTTTTTATGGGAAGAGGTTGACATCCTGGAAAGGTATGTAATTGTCTTCTCAATTTGATGATTTGCAAGGTAATGTAGGTCCAGGATGGACAAGTCTATAACAACTTGTGTACAATGGTGGAGGGTTGTTAGAGAGTTTCTAGAAGAGCCCTAGTACAATAGAAAAATAACTAGATTTGCCATTATGTGTGGGTAGTCTTGTGGATCCCTAAGGATTGATGTTTGAAGGAGCTAAAGGGGAGCCCAAAGGGCTAGTTATCAAGCCCCAGTTCATTGAGTTGCAAAGAGGTCATCTTCTGTGATTGGGAATTGATTTAAGGTAGTGATACTTGTTCTTATGGAAATGATGTATGGAAGTGATACTTGTTCTTATGGTAGTGATGTATGGCAGTGACACTCGTTCTTATGACAATGATGTATGACATTGATACTTGTTCTTATGACAATGATGTATGGAAGTGACGCTTATGATTGTGATGACTATAATACTTGACAATGATATGACCATGACACATAACAGTGACATGTGCTCATATGGCAGTAACATGTATGCTACTTGAGACAGGGATATATGCTACTTGTGATAGTGATATGGAGGCAACCCTTATGGTTTCATCTGCTGATCACTAGGAGACCTAACAAAGGTCCTTGTGGAGGGCTTGTGAATGCCTCCTTGATAGGCTTGTCTGTTGCCATCTCATAAGGATCTTGTATGATCTAGGGTTGGCCCTAAGAGCCCTAATGTGATTGATGTTGAAATAATTGTGTCTAATTATAATTATACTATTGGATTGTATCTCAACTGAACATTTGATGAATACCTAAGAAGAAAAAGAATTGATTTTGGGTTATCCCCTTTGTGGGGTTTTTCCCTGGTCTCTCACAAAAAATCATAGTGTCTCTATTGTGAACGTTTTTCTTTTAATGTTCCTTACTATTCCGCTACATTATTAATGTTAATGTTCTCTCTATATAATTGCTTATGATGGTATGGGGTGTATGTAATGTGAAAATGTTTTAAAATGCAATTATCTACAACGAAGAATTATCTAGCCCTTAGAACTTTAACATTCATTTGACTAATTTTTGAAGGTTGTTGAAAACACTGAGAGTGGGGTTGAATCAATATTTCACTTTTCTTACAATTTAGTATAAAAAGTGTTAACCAATAATATCACATCAAAGGAACACACTGTATATATACAAGGGAAGATATAACTTCCAGATTTACTAGCTACAATTTGAGGCTCCTACTAGAAGGAGGCGACAACCTCCTAAAGAAAGAAACAACTTCCTTCCCTAGCACCACCCTACCAGCCATTATAATAAAAAATAAATCAAAACTCTTGGGATCTCGTACTAGGGATAATGACCCAAATACAAAAAGATACAATCATTGTTATCTCTACCTCAGCATATTCAACTTATAGAATTGCTCCAATAAATTTGCCACAATAATTTTGTCCTCTAATGCAACAAATTAAATCTAGTTCATACCTCCAAATAATGTCCCCAAGAATGACTTCAATACACACTATATATTTCTTCAAGGCAACTTTCCAAACTTTAGTCAAATTCTGCTTAAGAACCACTTCAAAAGTCTGCCACAAATCACATATTAAAGTCTGCTTTAGATAATAAAAGTTCTTCCACAATTTATGCTCTCAAGGTCTCAATTGACTACTTAGATAGGCCCTATTCGATAGTTATGATAGCCCTAACTTAGGCCTCAAATATCCTCAACTCATCTCCTCAAATTGCTTCAGGAAATTTGGATCAACCGTAGCATTAAATTTGAATCTCAACCTCTAATTGCCAAGGATTCAAATCCATCCATAATTCATGTCTACCTCAACAACCTCAGATTCATACCTCCTTGTTGTCTTGGACATAATTCAAACAAACCTTAAGGATGCCAACAAGAAAGTATCAAATCAATGCAAACAAACCTTAGGAGCAGGTGTAAAGTTAACCTTCAAAAGGGTCTCAGGAGGGCCTAAAATAGTGCAAATACAACCTCAGAATAACTGCTTCAAAGAGGTCGAATTCTGCCTCGTAAGGTTTCCTTAAGACAAGGATAAATCTACCTCAGACAACTCGAATTGGGTCTCAAAATCTTTCCGATAAAGGTCTAAGGTTGCTCTAGAACAACCCTTAGAACAAGGTTGAATTTAGACCTCAGAACTAGTGAATTGTGCACAAAAAACCACCAAAAGAAATATGTAAAAATATAAAAGAAACTTTCTTGAATTTCAACCTCCTTCACAGACATTCAACAAAGCTCAAGCTACACATTTACTCCTTGGATTTCCTCAGACTGTTATACTCTTTTTAACTTAGATATGTCGAATTACTTGTCCCCATTTGACCACGACTAGGGATATACATATGTGCTTTGGAGGAGCCCTTAATTAGGGCCAACTTGAGCAAAATAATTATATTCTTTATGAAAAAACGTGACTATATTGAAGGCAAACTGATGGAGATGAACCGACCTGTTTTAGAGGAGGCTTAAGACACCTAAAAAATCATTTTTTTCCTTTCATATAATCTCCTTTATAGGTTGATGAGTTTAGACTAATTAAAGTCACAAATTTGACGTTCTTTTAGGGGATATAATGAAGTGATAAGGTCATAAAATTTTGGGGCAAAGGTGCTAAATGTTGGAGAATCTAGTAGGGAAACTATTCATACAATTCTCCTTTTCCTTGATAATTGTCTGTGAACTTATATTAACTTCTTATTCTTCTTTATTAGATTCTCGTCATCAAACAATTATCAAGAGCATGAACAATGGATATCATATAAGAAAACTGACACAAAATGTAGGCTCCAAGCCAGGGAAAAACCCCTCAATGGGGAAAACCTAGAAATAATCTCTTCTCTTCTTATGGAATCAGATCAAATGAGAAATCCAAGACCCAAAGACCAATTTCAAGACCTTCTCCAAGCACCAGCCTGTTAACCCTCCAAAATATTTCCTCCAAACAAGACAAAGTCTACCAATGTCAACGAAGGTTAACCTCTTCAACGTTTTCTCCAATCAAGTTTCGACCTTCAATTCAGGTCTGCAACTTTTTCTAGAAACCCAAGACTTTCGCACTTGTGGAAAAAAGTAGGTAAGATCTTTGTCTCCTTCCTTCGCTCGGTCTTTCTTCTTGTCTTCTTGTCCTTCGCTCTTGTTTTCCTTTTTTCTTGGTGTAGATCGAACTTCTGAAGTGTGTGCAAATGAGTTGAACTATCTTCCTTTAAATACCCTTCTCATGAGGTTGAATAGGCCTCTCTTATGCCAGCTTTTCACTGGCATGGCTAACTTGGTCTTGGAGGTCAAATTTGACTTTCTAGACACAAAAATAATGTCTCTTTCTTGTTACAAATTTCCCAATTGGGTCTTATACATATGATAATGGCTTTCTTGACTCATGAAAATTATCCTTATGACTTGACAAAACCTAGTAGCATGAAATGCATGCTTGACCTAGTTGGCCAATCAAATGGAGCATGAAACCCATGCTTGAAAATAATATTTTTCTTTTCTTCTTTTGATTGTAACATAAGATATACATAATGATATGAGTACAATGACAATTATGAAGACCAAAACTAGTTACATTTTCCAACACTAAACCCATCTTTGGGGCATCAAACTTCAAAAAATAATATCTCTCCATCCAAGAGGACCCACAAGGCATGCCACCTATTAAACGAAATGGTTTGACAAGGGCTACCAATCTAGAGTATCTTTGCATCCAAATTCATTGAAATGTGCACATACATAATCAAACAAATGTTGGCCCATTCACCCTTTGACATCAATGACAAATTCTTCTAACAATCTCCCCCTTTGTCATTGACGTCAACTCTCATGCTCCCCCTATCTCCATGCTTCACCTCCTTTGTCTCCATGTTTCACTTCCATTTCTCTTCCCCTTTGACATCAATGGAAAATGTTGACTTATGTCTTTGTAGTTGCTCCCCCTGAACATATGGCATTCAACAAGACTTTCGTCTTCTTATCCTTCCCTTCTTTTTTGTCCTTACGACTCTTTTGCTTGGTTGCAATTTTCTTCCACTCTGCTTGGTCTAGAACATATATGTTGTTTGGTCTTCTTGTGGCTGTTGCAACCAATTTTCCTTAGTCTTCTTCTCTGATTTCGCACTTCCGAGAGTCAAACAAGAGATTATACCCTTGATCACACATCTTGCTAACACTAAGAAGACTATGCTTCAATTCCTTAACTAGAAAAACATTTTGTTCCTTCATATGTTTGCTTCCAAGTATCTTGGCAAAAGAGTTATCTCCAAATGCAACACTACTGCTTTTTTATTTTAGGTTGGAAAATTTGTGTCGATCTCCAGTCATATGCATCGAGCATCCACTATTTATGTACCATTCTTTTTATTTATCTTCAACGATCAATGTTAGATTGCAATTTTCCTTCTTTTGTTTCTCCCGTGTCATAATTGGCTTCTCTGTTTGCATGATTGGAGCATTATCTTTCACAAGCTTGCAATCCTGTATTATAAAATTAGAAAGGAAAAAAGATTCTATTATATTGATAGTTACTTGTGATATTCTTGTAGTCTTATTAATTTTATTTATGTTATTATTTTATCTTCTTTTTATCAATCAATCATCAAATCAAAACATGAAGATCAATGACACCAGATATAGGCACTCAGCTGGGGCTAAAATCCCTCTATAGGGAAAACCTAGTTCAACTCTTCCAATAGCAGATTCAAATTAAACTTGAGATAATCCAAGACCTTAGACCAAATCAAAAGACCTTCCTCCTTCACCAATTCAACTCTCAAACTGTCCTTCCAAACTTCAAATATCAATTGCAACAATATTGCATCAAAGACAAAATTTTGGCCCAACTTCAAGTCTGCAACTTCGGCCCACTTGCAACTTCAGCTTCTTCACATGTGTGAGACAAAGAGAGAGAAAATTAACTTCTTCTTTCTAGACAAGTGTCTCCTTCTCCTTCACTAGGGTTTTCTTCTTATTCTTGGGAATTTCACTCTTCTTTTCTGCTTCCAGTAACTACAAATCGAACTTATTGGATGATGCTTCAAATGAGGTCAAATAGCTTCCAATATATAGTGAATTTTTGAGGTCGAATTCCCTTGGTGAGGCCGACTTGTCCTTCTTTGAGGCTAACTTGGTGGAGGAGGCCTAAATGACTTATTTGACACTAAAATAAATTTATTTCTTGACTCAAGAAGCCCAAGAAGGGTCTATTACATGATGACATGGACAAGGACTCTTGACATAAACCCTAAAATCCTACAATGGAGGGTTTGGCCTAAAAATAAAATAATAAAGCATGAAACCCATGCTTAATAAATATTTTTTTTCATAATAAAATTTCTTTTTCTTTCCTTTAACAAATACATTACATCATGACTCAAATAACATTATGAAGACCAACACTAGTTACAATTTTCAACATCCCGTGCCTTCTAACCAATATTATTGCACTTGTAGCATAAAATGTTTTGGTTCATTAGTGGTTCAAATGGATTGTAGTTTCCTTGGACATTTCTAGGTCTAAATCGATAATCATTCCTGCTCCTTGCATAATTGTATATTATATTGATTTTACAATGAATTGGTTTATGCCCAAAATTTCCACAAGAGTAACAATGACAAAGAAAGATATTTTTATACCTAGGAGAGTAAGATGATCTTTTGAAGTTGTTTTGCATTGGAGGAGGTTCAATCCATTGTTGATCATCTTTGTTATGGATGTTCTTGGGGACATCAACATAACTTCTTGAAGCAACACCGTTTCTAGATTCTCCTTTAATTTTCTCATTTACAAAATTGGAGATTGCGTCCTCCTTGCTTGAAGATGTGCCTTCATAACCAATATGCCTTCATAACCAAGACCTATTTTAGCACCTGGGCATTTTTTATAGTTGAAAATGTTATCCAACATTAGTAATTTGTTCAAGTTCTTGTTAAGATTATCAACTTCAACCCTCAATGTTACAACTTCCTCTTCAAGTATCTTACACTATTCTTCTTTCTTATCCATTTGGGTCTGCATCATGCTTTTTAAGCAGGTTTCTTAATTCTCTATTTTTATTTTTGAGCTTGGAATTTTCATTTTCGCTATTCTTCAATTTTTCTTGAAGATATTCATCTTCCTGTTCAGTCCCTAATATTTTTTTGAGTCCCCAGAAATACTCTAGTCTCATATTTGGTTCTTCATCTTCCAAATCATTGATCTCTTCATCATCATGATCATTATCTTGATTTTCTTGGGTTATGAAGAAAACTTCTCTTGCATCCCCTTCTTCTGTGTCACTTTCATCTGAAGAACTACTATCTTCTTTAGAATAAATATTTTTCTTATGGAAGCTTTTATTTTCCTTCAAAGTACATCTCTTAACATAATGACATATTCTTCCACACTCAAAACATTTAAAAGGTAAATTACCTTTATTTTTTCTGATTCCACTTTTGAGCTTCCTAATTAAATTTGCTTCTTTTATATCTGATTCATCACCTTGTGTGTCTTCTAGCTTGAGTTCTTTGTTATTTGTCTTATTTATGGCTTAAAAGGTTGCTTCTCTATTTGACTTCCCGTCTTCGGTATCTATTCTCATTTCATATGTTGTAAGAGTGCTATGTAATTCTTCCATTGTCATCTTGGTCAAGTCCTTGGTTTCTTCTATGGAAGATACCTTGGCATTGTATCTCAAGGGAAGCAATCTTAGGACCTTTTCTATGATCAAAGGATCTTTAAATTCTTCTCCTAATCCTCTGATGGATTTGACAACTTCATCTACTCTGAGCAAATATGTCACAATATCTCCCTTTTCATCCACTTTCATGTTTTCAAACTGAGCTCTATATTTTTGAAGCTTCACTTGCTTGACCATATCATCACCTTCATATAATGTTTTAAGTTTATCCCAAAGTTATTTGGTTGAGGTGCAAGACATCACCTTGGACTTAATGGTTCTTGACAATCCACACATGATGGCATAAAGAGATTTTGAATTGTAACTAAACAAATTCTTCTCATCAAGATCAATTGGAGGATTTTTAGGAACTTTGTAGACATTTACGATGGAGAGCCAAACATCTACTCCTAAAGCCTCCAAGTAGGTTTCCATGCAACTGCTCCATAGTGGAAAATCATTTCCACCAAACACCAAGATTTTCCTTGAAGAGATGCATTCCATATGATGTGTATTTCTTCACAATCTTCCCTCCAATGATTAGACTATTAAAGGGTAACCTGCTCTGATACCAATTGTTGGAAATACTGAGAGCTAGGTTGGGGAGGGGGTGGTGAATTAGTATTTCACTTTTCTTAACAATGTAGTATCAAAATCATTAACTGATAACATCACATGAAAGGAACACCATATATATATATATATATATATATATATATATATATATATATATATTACAAAGGAAGCTACAACTTCTGAATTTACCAACTACAATTGGAGGGGCTACAACCCTAAGATTTACTAGCTCCTACTGGAAGGAGGTGACAACCTCCTGAATGAAGCTACAACTTTCTTCCCTAGCACCACCTTGCCACCCTTTATAATAAAAAGTAAATAAAAAATCTTGGGCTCCCGTACATGGGACAATGACTCGAATACAACAAGATACAACCATTGTTATCTCCACCTAAACATATTCAACTTCCAAAATTGCTCCAATAAGTTTGCCATAGTAATTTTGTCCTCTAATGCAAAAAATTAAGTCTAGTTCATACCTCTAAACAACTGCTCTAAGAACGACTTCAAGATACGCTTCATATTTCTTCAAGGAAACTTTCCAAACTTCCATAAGAATGTTATCAAAGTTTGCTTCAAAACCACTTCAAAAGTCTACCACAAATCACATATCAAAGTCCGCTTCAAATCATCAAAGTTCTGCCACATATTATATAACAAATTCTACTCTCAAGGTTTGCTTTAGATTTGAAGGTTTTAACCTTGTACAGAAATTACCTGCATACGAATTCTAAGAACATAAAATAAACAATGGCGAGAGCATAAAACATAAAACATATATACACAAAGATTTTCCCCTGGATCCCAAAACTGGGACTACCAGATTGATTTTTCAGTATATTCCTTTCAATGTTACAATATATATATATATACATACATATATATATAGATATAGATATAGATATAGATATAGATATAGATATATATATATATATATATATATATATATATATATATATATATATATATATATATATATATATATATATAGATATATATATAGATATATATATATATATATATCTGTCGAAGCATTCATAAACCCTAATCCATTAACCCTGGATTAGAACATAATTGTAGTTCCCTTGACCGGATCTAAAAAATACCATGGACAAAAAACCATCATGCCCAAAACCATGTGCGAAATTCATGCACAAAACCATAGGTAGGTCCGCCCACCTAATATAGGGTCCGAAAAAAAAAATTAGGTGCTATCCCAAACCCCTTGCAAACAGGGGGTTTGTCGCCCCCCCGTGACCCCCCCGCACGTGGGGTAGTCATGGGAAGAATATAACACACACCTAACAAGATCATCAAAGGTATGCCACAATTTATGCTCTCAAGATCCTAGTTGACTGCTTAACACATGCCTCATTCAATAGTTAGGACAACCTTAGGCCAAAAATATCCTCAACTCATCTCCTCAATTTGCTTCAGGAAATTTCGATCAGCCTCAACATCAAAATCGGATCTCAATCTCCAATTGTCAAGGATTCATATATATCCACATTTCGTGTTTGCCTCAACAAACTCAGATTTAGACCTCTTTGTTGGTCAGGACATAATTGAAACAAACTTCAAGAATGCCAACAAGAAAGCATCAAAACAATGTTAACCTCTAAATGGGTCTCAAGAGGGCCTAAAATAGTGCGAATACAACTTGAAAAAAAATCCTCAGAGAGGCCAAATTTTGCCTTAGAAGGTTACCCTAAGACAAGACTGACTTTGCTTGAGACAACCCAAATTGGGCCCCAAAATATTTCCCAAAAAGGGTCGAGGTTGCTCCATACAAACCTTTAGAACAAAGGCCAAATTTAGACCTCAAAACGAACGAAATGTACACAGAAAACCACAAAAATATATATAAAAAAATAAAAGAAACTTTCTTGAATTTCAACCTCCTTTGCAAATATTCAATGAAGCTCAAACCATAGACTTCTTCCATGGATCACCTTGGACTAATCCTACTCTTTTTACCTCAAATTAGTCGAATTGACTTGCCTCCGTTCAACCACGGTTACGATTATATATGTGTATTTTGGAGCAGCCCTTAACTATGATTGACTTGAGTAAAATAATGATATTCTTTATGAAAATACATGACTATATTGAAGCTGACATGATGTAGATGAACTGACTTGTTTTAGAGGAGGCTTATGACACTTAAAAAATAAAAAAATTCCTTTCATATAATCTCCTTTCAAGGTTGATGAGTTTAGGCTAATTCAAATCACATATTTGACATTATTTTAGTGGCTACAATGAAGTGATAAGGTCATAAGACTTTCAAGCAATAGAGTTGGTGCTAAACCCATCTTTGGGGCATCAAACTTTCAAAAATTATATCTCTCCAACCAAGAGGAGCCACAGGGCGTGCCTCCTATATCAAACGAAATGGCTTGACAAGGGCTACCAATCTAGAGTATCCTTGCATCCAAATTTGCTTAAATGTGCATGCAAATCATCAAAAAAATGTTGGCACATTCACCCTTTGACATCAATGACAAATTCTTCCAACAAAGGTCGCACGTGTGGATTTGGCAACGAAAGTTGACCACAGGGCTGAATTTGACCACACACTGTGGTTTGATTAGCATTGACTTCTAAATATTTTTGCTACTTTGATGAACATTAACTTGTTGGAGATTGACCAGTTTGACTAGTATTTTGACTTGGATATTGGCACAGATTTCTAGACAAATTGTTGATTTGTAAAACTTATTGAAGAATAATTTCTCTTAAAAAAAGGTTGTTAGGTTTTCTCTCAAGGTTGGATTTCCTAGGGTAAAAATATAATCTCTATTGTACATTTGTGTCTTTCTATTATCTTTATTGTTTCCACTGCAATTACTATTGATATTTTCTGAAGTGTAGTTGCTCAATGATATCAATGGCATATAATATTTTGAAAATTATTAGTAAATAAGCATCTGGTAGAAAAGTGTATTCTACTGTGCACTTTTGTAGAAAATTCAACAAGTTTAAGATATAATCCTCATTTATGGTGTTATAGGTTATTTTCACTTTTTCCTTTTTGAGTGAAAAAATGTTAATGCTCTTCTATAACAATTTGAAAAAGGTCTTGATGTACATTGAAACCTTCAAATTTGATCCTTATTCCAACCATTATCATTAAAATTTCACTTAATGTTTCAACCATTAATTTATTATTTTTCATAAAGTAGCTTATATATACCACATACACAACTACACAACATGCTTTCTTTATTGAACCTACTACTAATCACTTACCTATAATTTATGCAATTCTAACTATTTTTGTTGTCATATTAAACATATTTATAACTTAATCAAGTTTAACTACCATGTTGTCATAAAACTTTGACTACTAGATCTTCATATCTTTACGAGGGTTCAAGACATTTCATATGCAAATATGTCCCATGATGTTGGGAACTTGGATAACAACTAAGAGAGTATACCTTTTACATGAATAGAGGGCATCTTGAAGGAGTCTTATTAAAACATTGTTTTTTCAAAGAAGCGTGTAAAGGATGTTCGATTATGTTGTTTTAGTTTTCAATAAATCCATTTGCAGTTAGAGTTTGATTGCTTTCAATGAATTTTATTTTTAGTATTGTAAGCATTTTTTTTTTTTTTTTTCTCAGTTAAGACTAACCTAAGTACCCACGGGGGATTTGAACCGGTGACCTATCGCAAGGAGTGCCTTAACAGCGCACCCAATCACCGTCAATCCAAAGCCCCGTGGGCTTATTGTAAGCATTAAGAGAGGGTGTTAGAATATAAATTTTACCTTTATAATAAAGTCACTTTCATAACTTAGGCTAAAAGATAACATTTTTGATTATTATTTGCTTTTAAGTGTTTGCACAAATTTTCATACTCATATTACATAATTTAAGTTCATAATTTATCGCATTTTGCAGAAAGCACATTCATACTTTTATGCTTCGTTGTAAATGTCAATTGTGTCAAATAGTATTTTTCTAGGATATTTATTTTTCACATCTTCCACTTCAACTTTAATTATTATTATCAACTTCTTCCTCTTTTAAGCCATCAATGCTTTCTTCATCTAACTAGTGATATGCTTCAAGATACGTGAAGATATTGTTAAAATTGGCAACTAGGGCCAAACTCCATGTGGGTCACCTTATTTATGGTTGCTGATATTTTTCCTAGATTCCTCTCGCCGAGAGGTGTAGGATTGATTTAAAGATCATCCGATTCTGACAAGTATTTATGGAGATATGCATTTATTTCTAATTACTTGACAACTTGTCAAGGTCGGCTAGCAGCTAAGTGTGTAGCACTAATGCCCATCGTTTCATATAAATAGAAGAGAGGTTGAGTCATTTGCAACTCATCTCATCACTCATCTTCTCTCTCTCCTACGCATCAAAGGAGCCTCTCTCTCTCTCACACGTGTGGCTGGAAAAGAAGACGTAGTAGGGCAAGGCAAATGCAGGAAGGACGCACTGGTTGCAGGTCATCTCTTTGACCAGCGTTGACCAAGCGTTGATCATCTAGGAGTGCGGATTTGGTGTGGCTGCCTCTCCTAGGTAGGCTGCAGATTTTGGCACAAAAACTGAGGTGATCTGACCTCTGGTTTGACTGGTGTTGACTGCCCTAGTTTGGGGTAGCAAGTTGACTTCAGTCAACTGCAATTTGACTGCATTTTTAGGGCTGTTTCTTTAGGCTATTCGAGAGTTAGCTGACCAGAAGTTGACCAAACATATTGGAGGTCAATTTCCACTCGTTTGACCAAGTTTGACTTTGCTGATCTAGGGTTTGCTGCGGCTGATATAAAATTACAGATTTCTGATTTTGTACTATTTCTCTCTGTTGAACTATTGAAGATAAAAGAAGATTTGATCAAAGGGTTTCCCCGCATTGGGGTTTGTCCCTGGCTAGCCGCCACATATTGTGTCTCTTGTCTTGGCTTGTTTTTTGTTGATCATTTAATGTTCTATCTGCACTTTACTTTATGTATATGTGATTACTAATATGTAGCTAATAAGAAGAAAAATAAGTAAACTGCTCTAAGCATAGAACATACCATAAATTTACATGGTATCAGAGTTGAGGTGAAGACAAAGCCTAAGCAAGAGCAAGAGCAAGAGCAATCACCACAGAGAAGGTTGGCAAGGCTATCTTAAAGAAATCATGGGGTCCTCAACACACTTCCCTGCTGAAGACAAACTCTGTGAGAAGTTTGACTATCACGGATGGAAGATGTCTCTTGATCTAACATTAGAAGAGCAGGAAGTGTTGGACCATGTGACAGGCAGAATTGTTGAGCCTCCATCAAATGCATCCGCTGCTACTAGGAACAAATGGACCAAGGGAGAAGTCAAAGCAAGGAAGATCATCCGGGACTCTATCAACAAGCCCCTGGTGGCCTATGTTTCCAAGCTGACCACCTCCAAGGAAATCTACGATAGACTGGTGAATTTATTTAAAGTTAATGATGCAAATCAAGTTTTTTTTCCTTAGAAATAAACTGAAGAAAATTAAGAAGGGCAAAGATGAGAGTATGCAAGCATATTTCTTAAGGATCAGCGCGATCAAGAATGATCTCCTATCTATTGGGGAAGTAATTCCTGTCAGGGAAATGACACTCATGACTCTTGCAGGACTGCCACCGGAATGGTATATATTCAGGACTACTCTTCTCAACAATAACGTAATTCCTAGATTTGAGGAATCGATGGCTAAATGCATTCAAGAAGAGACAAGGATGAAAGAGCAAGAAATGCCCGTACTTAAAGGCCATCCCTATGATTTTTCTTCTCATGCTAAAAGAAGAAACAATTCCGGGGCTAAATTCAAAGGAAAGGCTAGACCGAAGGGTGGAAGAAAAGGACGATGTTACAATTGCAATAAAACGGGCCACTATGCAAGGGAGTGCCCTGATAAAAGGGACTCACACCGGGACGATGATCAAAATCACTCTCAAGGCATTCAAAGGAATGGCAGGTCAAATGGCAGAGGTAAAAGAAATGTTGGAAATCAAGGAAGAGGACAACCCTTCAAAAAGGCAAGAAACTCCAAGTATGAATCTAACACTGTTAACAATAAGCAAGATGAATATTATCTACCAGTGGCTATCTCTACTACTACTCCCCCAGACTCGCTGGGAAATTGGCTTATTGATAGTGGTGCCTCAAGGCACTTCACTAGTTACAAAGAAGCTCTCTCTAATCTGGTGGAGAAGGAGACCAACCTGGAAATTGTTCTTGGGGACAATTCAAAATATCCCGTAAAAGGCGTAGGGAATGTCACTCTTCAATTGAATCAGGGAAATACAATCCATTTACAAGATGTATTATATGTACCTGATCTAAAAAAGAACCTGGTGTCCATTTCGGCAATGAAGGACAAAGGCTACAAGGTGGTCTTTAGCGATGTCAAGGTACATGTATGGAAAAAGAACTTTAAAGATGCTTTCACTCTTGGGTTTCAAGTTGATTCATTATATCAGGTCGGAGGAAGTCCACTGGGTGTCATGTCTTGTGACACATCCCTTCAGTCCAAACTATGGCATCGGAGGTTTGCTCACCTTCATTATAAAGCTCTACCCAATGTGAGAAAAATGGTAACTGGGATGCTCGAATTCAGATTAGAGCAAGAAGGTGTATGTCTAGGATGTGCCGAAGGAAAGCTCAAAAGGGGACCATTCCCCTCAAGCCAAAGCAAGACCTCTGATATATTGCAGTTGGTTCACTCAAACATATCCGGTATGATGCCTGTGAACTCCTTGGGAGGATATTTATATTACCTCACTTTTACAGATGATTATTCTCGCAAGACTTGGATATACTTCTTGAAAAAGAAGGATGAAGTGTTCTCCTGGTTTCGGCACTTCAAAGCCTTGATCAAGAATCAGACCGAAAGGAAGATCAAGACCTTAAGGACTGATAATGGGACTGAATATGAATCTAATGAGTTTCATGACTTTTGCAATGAGGCTGGCATTAAGAGGGAGACTACTACACCATATACTCCTGAGCATAATGGTGTGGCGGAAAGGAAGAATTGTACAATTGTGGAAGTTGTCTGTGCTATGCTCCATGATCAAAGACTTCCGAAGTTTCTATGGGTCAAAGCTGCAAATACCGTTGTATATATACAAAACCGATGCCCTCATCAAGCATTGGGTTCCAAGACTGCCGAAGAGATGTTCACTTGTAAGAAACCTGACGTATCTCATTTTAGAATTTTTGGAAGCCCTGTATATTTTCATGTGCCGAAGGAGAAAAAGGAATAAATTGGGTGCATTTGGAAAGAAAGGAATCTTTGTGGGCTATAGAAAAAATACTAAGGGCTATAGAATCTATGTCACTGGTCAAAGGGAAGTCGAGATTAGTCATGATGTCACCTTTGAGGAAGATATGGCTCTTAGCAAAGTAGACAATCTTCCTACTTTAAGGGGATCTAAAGAAGCTGACACCGGGGAACTGAAGGAAAAGGAAGATGAGACGATGCTCGATGTGGAAGAACCTATGGATCCTATTGATCCTCCTCCGCAAGAGCCTTCCTCTTCTAGGCAGAGGCCTTCATGGCTTAGGGGACACTTGATGATGCTGAAGGACACATTGCACCCAACGAACCTTCCGTGAAAGTAAGAAGCCGAACATGTATCAGGGATACTTGACCATCATGAGCACGATCATCCAAAATGAGCCTTCGTCATTCATAGATGCTGTCAAGCATCAAGTATGGAAGGATGCTATGACCGAGGAATATGAGTCCATCATGCAAAACAATGTTTGGGATGTGGTCCCCAGACCCCAGGACAAAGCAGTTGCCACTTCAAAATGGCTTTACAAGATAAATCATGCAGTTTATGGAAGTGCGGAAAAGTATAAGGCTCGTTTTGTCACTCGTGGCTTCTCCCAGAAGGAGGGTATAGACTATGACAAGATATTTGCCCCTGTTGCCCAATATACGACCATCCGCTCGATCATAGCCCTTGCTGCTTCGCAAGGATGGAACCTACATCAGATGGATGTCAAGACCGCGTTCTTACATGGTTCGATCAAGGAGGAGGTCTATGTGGAGCAACCCGAAGGATTTGAGATTTATGATCGAGAATCTCATGTGTGCAGGTTGAAGAAGGCCCTCTATGGGCTAAAGCAAGCACCCCGAGCATGGTATGAGAGGATCGATAGCTACTTTATGAAGCTGGGATTCACTAGGAGTAAACCTGACCCTAACCTTTACTTTAAGGTTGTAGATGACAAGCCTCTCATACTGGTGCTATATGTTGACGACCTCTTTCTAACAGGTGCAGGCCCTCTCATTCACAAATGTAAGAGGGAGTTGGCTTTTGAGTTCGAGATGAAAGACCTAGGAATTATGCACTATTTCCTAGGATTGGAAGTCTGGCAGAAACCAGGGGAGATTTTCCTATCTCAAGGAAAATACGTGGTGAAAATAATGGAGAGATTCGGTATGGTGGACTGCACGCCCGTAACTACCCCGATGGAGCTTGACTTCATGAAGTTAAGTGGTAGTGTTGCCAGACCTGTTTTACGAAATGCTACCGAGTATCGTCAACTCGTCGGAGCATTGATGTTCTTGGTGAACTCCCATCCGGATATATGCTTTGCAGTCAACACATTGAGTCAACATATGGTTGAGCCTCATCACTCACATTGGATTGGTGCCAAGAATCTGTTGAGATATCTTTGTGGCACGATCACTCATGGGTTGAGATACACTCCGGAGATGTGAGACTACTTGGATATACCAATGTTGACTGGGCAGGCAGTGTGGTGGACCGAAAGAGCACTTCCGGGTGTTGTTTCTCTTTGGGATCTGCCTCGATATCCTGGATGAGCAGGAAGCAGAAGTCAGTGGTTTTGAGCACCGCCGAGGCAGAGTACATTGCTGCTAGTATGGCCTCCTGTGAGGCAGTCTGGTTGCAAAAGCTCTTCATTTGGATTTACATTAGATACCACCGCGATCCTGTGTGACAACCATAGCAGGATTCGTTTATCAAAGAATCCCATATTCCATGATCGCTCCAAGCATATCGATATCGGGTACCACTATGTTCAAGATATGGTGCAGCGGGGAGCAATAAGGCTCTAACATATCGGTACACATGAACAGGTCGCCGACATTTTGGCAAAGCCACTGGGAAAGGTCAAATTCTTGACTTTCTGAGAACGACTTGGTGTTGTTCAAAGACCCTCTTATGAGGGTCAAGTATGATGTATTGAGCTCTGGGAGCTCCAGGGGGGTGCGGGGTACTTCTTGGAGCGACATGAGACCATAGGGCGATTCACCATCCCCTGGTGGTGCACTATGTATAAGAGAAAGGTTCAACCTTCCTCTATGACACCCCGTGGCGACTGTGGAACAGGATGATTAGTTCTCCTGTGGGTCAAGATGATTAGTTCTCCGTGGCAACTGTGGAACAGGATGTTTAGTTCTCCTGTGGGCCAGAATGATTAGTTCTCTGTGGCGACTGTGGAAAAGGATGATTAGTTCTCCTGTGGGCCAGGATGATTAGTTCTCCATGGCATCTGTTGGACAGGATGATTCGTTCTCCTATGGACAGGATGATTAGTTCTCCTGTCGAGGCATCCTACCCATGCAGTCTGGGACTCATGAGAAGTACCTCTCATCTGATCAATGAGCAGGGAAATGAGGTTAGGGACAATAGTAGTACTATCGATGGACGCATCGTTGTATCTATCGTACTCCCTATGCTAGGATGACCTCCATTGATCTGGGATCAATGATACTGATCTAGGATCAATGAGAGTGTTATGACACACTCTGAGACTGACTTCAGGTCAGTGGAGGATGGTATGATACATCCTCAATCATTTCTTCTTCTTCATAGTTCGAGCAGAGCAGAGCAGAGCAGGACCAGTTGTGCAGGGCAGTGCATCTGATGGCTGGGATATTAGCGACGGTCAAACAGATTGCAGATGGAGTTCTCCCTAGTTGAGAGGAAGTGTTAAAATTGGAAACTAGGGCCAAACTCCATGTGGTTCACCTTATTTATGGCTGCTGATATTTTTCCTAGATTCCTCTCGTCGAGAGGTGTAGGATTGATCTAAAGATCATTCGATTCCGACAAGTATTTATGGAGATATGTATTTATTTCTAATTACTTGACAAATTGTCAAGGTCGGCTAGCAACTAAGTGTGTGGCACTGATGCCCAGTGTTTCATATAAATAGAAGAGAGGTTGAGTCATTTGCAACTCATCTCATCACTCATATTCTCTCTCTCCTACGCATCAAAGGAGCCTCTCTCTCTCTCACACGTGTGGCTGGAAAAGAAGATGCAGTAGGGCAAGGTAGATGCAGGAAGAAGGACGCAGGGGATACAGGTCACCTCTTTGACCAGCGTTGACCAAGCGTTGACCATCTAGGAGTGCGGATTTGGTGTGGTTGCCTCTCCTAGGCAGGTCGCAGATTTTGGCACAAAAACCGAGGTGATCTGACCTCTGGTTTCACTGGGGTTGACTGCCCTAGTTTGGGGCAGCTAGTTGACTTTAGTGAATTGCAGTTTGACTGCATTTTCAAGGATGTTTCTTCAAGCTGTTTGAGGGTTAGCTGACCAGAAATTGACCAAACATATTGGAGGTCAATTTCCACTCGTTTGACCAAGTTTGACTTTGCTGATCTAGGGTTTGCTGCGGCTGATATAAAATTACAAAATTCTGATTTTGTACTATTTCTCTTTGCTGAACTATTGAAGATAAAAGAAGATTTGATCAAAGGGTTTCCCTGCATTGGGGATTGTCCCTGACTAGCTGCCACATCTTGTGTCTCTTGTCTTGGCTTGTTTTTTGTTGATCATTTGATGTTCTATCTGCACTTTACTTTATGTATATGTGATCGCTAATCTGTGGCTAATAAGAAGAAAAATAAGTAAACTGCTCTAAGCATAGAACATACCATAAATTCACAGATCTTTTTTGGAATTTTATCAATACACACTTCCTTTAGAAATGTCCATAAGAAAAAGTGGGATTGTTTTCTTTGTTCCCAACCATAACCATACTTAAAATGACTAGTTTACTAGTGTTTAAACAACCCAATCTTTCCATGACCTTTCTGACTATATGTTATCATGTGCATTATAAATTTAACTACTTTTCTACATTGTTAGAATCATAATATGAATCAAAATTTAAATAGTAGCTTTAAATATATTTTTTTTCCATATAATTTTGGCCAATACTTATATATGGTTCTTACCAAATATTTTTTCCTATTAAATTTATATGGTTTTATAACTTTCCGCATTAAATAATTACATTACTAAACTTGTTTTTAGTATTTATTTTCATTGTATCTTAGAGTACCCCATGACATTGTTAGTTACACACATTCAGAATCAAAGGTTTAAGCATGATTTGACACATTTATAATTATATCTGAGAGCATTATCACTAAATTAGGACATATATATTAAAAAGTAATCAATAAGGTGTGCAAGAACCCAAAATTGTGTTGCTTTGTTTCTAATAGAAAGATTATTTTTATAAATTGTGCTCAAAGTGCCTTTGAGCAAAACAATCCTTGCATTTTCTAAACCCTCGTGCAATATGACTTACTTTTAATTGAAAGGTATATATATATATATATATATATATATATATATATATATATATATGCATGTTAGGGTAACTAGCAAGCAATTTTTCTTGGTTGTTTTGTCAATATTTCTTAAATTGTCCAGTTAGGGTCTCATTATCACCCTCAATAGAGTAGTGAGATACAAGATCACTTGAAATATGAAGTACAAATCCAACAATGGTGATATTTTAATGCTTGCTAGAGGTATAGATGTAACATTAAATGTAGCATTAAGTTCCATACTTGTTATGGAGACTCAAAACTAATTATGGGAATGGTGAACACTCATTACATCTCAAATAGATTTCTAAGGAAATAGACAATTTGGTCAAGCGGTAAAACGAACAACACCATATAAAATTGGTTGTTGTACACCAATATGCATATATCAAGTGCATATAAGTATGCTTCCAAATATGAACACTCATTTGAGCATTAATGTGTTGGTTCATGAAAACAAATCAATGTTACTGGGGTGTTAATTTGTTGGTTCATTAAATCGAACCAACTAAGATTACTCACCATATTTTTGTTTATTGACATTGACCATAGCCTGCATTAATATGTTTGTTCATAAAATTGAACCCACTAATATTACACATGATCATTTTGTTGAAAAGTGTAACTAGTTGGTTCGAAACGCGTCGACAAATGTTTTTTCATGTGATTTACGCTGAAATATTTTTTCTCATAAAAGTGTAACTAGATTCAGTGTTCATAATGACATGTGTAATTGTGATTTTATGTAATTGATGCAAACAAGAAAAATAAATTTATTATTGTAATGCTAGTCTCATGGGTTTCGTAAGCAAGGAATTTTATGTTTAGGAAAGGCTCCCATTGTGAGCCCTTAGGATTAGTCATAAAGTCAAATTGAGTCAATTTCATGTATGAAAGACCCTTCTTGGGCATGTTACAATTTTGTATGAGTCATTAAATGGATAAGAAGGCCCTCCAAGACCAAGCAAAAGCACCTCCTACAAGTCAGCATTGATGCATGGGCAAATCATTATATATAGGCAACTCAACTCCATTTGGAAGCAAGCAATTTGGTCAAGAACAAGTCTGAAACGAGAAGTGTGAAGATCACTTGAGAAGGAGCCTCATCATCAGCGAAGAGAGAAAAAGGAAGAGCGAAGTCTCTAACATCATTTTTGGATCTGTTTTGGGTCACTTTAATATCACTTGTGCAAAGAAGGGGAGGATCATTTGGTGTAGAAGAAACCAAGAAGAATTGCAGTCCTCTTGGGTAACCGAACTTGAAGAAGGGAAAGTCAAAGGAGAAGCCAAGTTAAGCTAGAAGGAGACTCTATCCTAAGCAAAGAAATCAAGGGCATTTTCTAGAAGGTGACACTTTCCAAGAAGCTGCAACTAGGGTTTCTGAATTAGGGTCGAAGATTGCAGACCTAAATTAAGGGGCCAAAATTCTAAAAGGTAGCTGAGAAGGAGGACGAAATTAGAGGGTTGACTATTGTTGACTCGAAGAAACTTGTCAAGGAAGCTTTGTGTCTTGGTCTTGGAGAGGCAATTCACTCAAGGGTCTTGGTCATGGTATTTGTCAATTGAAGTCTATATAAGAAGAAGAATTTTTTTGGGTTTTCCTCTTAAGTGGGAGAAGTTTTGGCCCTAGATGATAGCCTACATTGATTGTATCTTGTTTCTTTATTGTTTATGCTTTGGTAGTTGTTTGATGAAGAAGATCACTATAATAATCTAACTAAAAGATCATCCTAATCTATTGAAGTAAAAAGCACTCACAAGCAATTATCATTGATGGAGAAATCACCTAATCTTGATGCCCAAGATTTCTCAACATGGTATTAGAGCTAAGGTGACAAAGTCAAGGAAGGGCATCTTATCAAGGGACACTCAAGGATCAACTATCGAGAAAGGCATCAAAGAAAATCTAGAAGATCATCTTGAAGTCAAGATCTACAAAGAAGTGTCGAAACACTAGATCGAAGAAGAAAGTCTACACCAACAAGAAGTCTTGGATATCTCAAGAGACCACAACGACCCTGCTCAAGTTGAAGGACTTATACATCAAGTTTTCTTTCTAGAGAAGCAAGATCAAGGACGTTGTCATCATCTTCAGAATTTCTAAGGCATTTTCCTCTCATTGAAGCAAGGATCTTACCATTATAGAAGGTCATCCAAGAAGCATCAAAAGGTCATAATTGATCATCATCAACAAGGGCATCTCCATCAAAGGATCTAAAGTGATCTCCTTCTTTGTGAAGTCAAGGATCACTCTTGAAGAAAATAATCTTCAACAAGGAGAAGTTTTCTATCATCATCAACATCAAGGAAGCATCAAGTAGAAGGACCATCCTATCAAGTAAGTATATTTATGTCCACATCTGAATATGTCAAAATGTCTTTTTGCAAGAAAGAAACAAATTGGTTGGGGCTTCAAACTACCTTGCATGGAAGAAGAGGACAGATCTGAATCTCATTGAAAATGAGGTTATGGAACATGTCAAAGGATCTATCACCAAACCAACGAAAGAAGTGCTCAAGCACTAGCGAAGTTTATGAAAGGGGAAGTGAGGGCTCAAAGGATTCTTATTGAATCCATTAAGGATCCCCTCATTCCATATGTATCAAAACTCGAAACTTCAAAAGAAATCTATAAAAACTGGTAGAGTTGTATTTCGTAGGCACTACTGGCCCAAGTCATCTCTTTAAGGCAAGAAGTCTACAAGCTAAAGATGTTGAAAGAAGAAGGAATAACCTCATACTTTATGAGGATATATGAAATCAGGGATCAACTTCAAGATCTGGGAGAAGTTATGTCTGATAGAGAAATGACTACAGTTCTACTAAATGCACTACCAAAGGAGTGGGGTAGCTTTACTTCAAGTATTTATTGAACGAAAGAAGCTACTCCATCCCAGGATCTATGGTCACTGTGCAAGATTGAAGGGTCTAGGTTAAAGGAAAAATCTGATGTAGGAGCAAGTGAGAAAAATCAAGCTTATGCTTCTCTGACAAGAAGGAAAGGAAGATTTGGAAAGACTGGTTCTCAGAAAAAGAAAAGAAACAAAAAGAAACTTGGCTAAGATTCAATGTTATGGATGTCAAGAATATGGGCATTACAAAAGAGATTGTCCTAAGATTAAGAAGGACAATAATAAAAGAGGAAGAGAAGAAGCCCAATCACCGAGGAAGTGGAGGAAGCTAAAAATAAGAAGACCAAGAAAGAGGAAGTAAGAGATCTCTACTATGACTAAGATAGTCTTCCTCGCCTAAGTTATTTTCAAGTTCCTAT